>VUYV01000025.1:5038214-5398868 GCA_008711295.1 Anarhynchus alexandrinus
GGCTGCAGTCCTTGCCAGTGAAGACTGAGGCAAAAAAGTCATTGAGTACCTCAGCTCTGTCTCTGTCCCAGGTAACCAATTCTTGCGTTTCCTTCTGGAGAGGGCCCACATCTTTCCTAGTCTTTCTTTTCTCGCTGACATACTTAAAGAAGGATATTTTGTTTGTCTTAATGTCCCTGACCAGATTTAGTTCTATCTGGGCTTTAGCTTGTCTAACCTGATCCCTGGCTGCTCGAACAATTCCTCTGTATTCCTCCCAGGCTACCCACCCCTGTTTCCGCTGCCTGTAGGCCTCCTTTTTCCTTTTGGTCATGTCTAGGAGCACCTTGTTCATCCATGCAGGCCTCCTGGCTTTTCTGCCTGCCTTCCTCTTTGTAGGGATGCATCGGTCCTGAGCTTGGAGGAGGTGATCCTTGAATATTAACCAACTGTGTTGGTCCCTTCTTCCCTCCAGCGCTTCATCCCGTGGCACCATACCAAGCAGATTCTTCAAAAGGCCAAAGTCAGCTCTCCCAAAGTCCAGGGTGGTCAGCTTGCTGCGCACCTTCCTCGCTGCCTCAAGGATCTCGAACTTGACCATTTCATGGTCACTACAGCCCAGGCTACCCTTGAGTTTGACACTGTCTACCAGCCCCTCCTTATTGGTAAGAACAAGGTCCAGCATAGCTCCTCTCCTCGTTGGCTCCTCAACCACTTGGAGAAGGAAGTTGTCGTTTGGAATATTTTAGGGTAGTGTTTTAAAAATTACTCAAAGAAGTGCAACTGCAGTCTTACTGAAGCTGAAATAAGTTTTATAAAAGCTGTAAAGTGGCTCAGCTAGCTAGTGCGGAGTGCTGTTGTAAGACGACTGATAGTGCTGTAGTCTGGGTTTTAAAGTAGTCCAGGTTTTGTTCTTGCAATTTACTTTAGTAAAACTCCACTCTTCTTTTGTCAATAGATAAAATTATTTGAAAATCTGCATTTGAATGTGGTATGTGTATGTGGGGGGTGCGTTTTTTTGTGTTTAGTGGTTTGGATTTTTTTAAGGTTTGACCTGAGCATGTCTGTCATTACATGCTGTTTTCTTAAAGCCCATGATTCTTTGTGCTCAAGTAAGCTCCAGGTAAGGTGTAGTGATCTTGCTATGACAGAGAGCATAGCAAAGGGGAGTTGTCTGTTCTGCTTTCCAAAGAGACATCTGGAATACACAAGGTAAGATCTTTGTCTGCTAGTGCTCTGGAAGGGGCAAAGAGAAGTTTTTCAGATATCTTAGATAAATGTCCTACAGAAAAGTGCTGTATAAAGTAATAGGTATTTTGTCTTCGTACAGTTAATACTGCCATGCCCATTGGTTGTTGAATCTAGAATTAATGTTTCTCATTTAGGGAGAAAATTAGAAGGGACAAAACCCAACTAGAACTTAACCTGGCTACTGCTGTAAAGGACAACAAAAAAAGTTTCTATAAATATATGAACAATAAAAGGAGGACTAAGCATAATGTCTTTCCTGTAGTAGACGGGGGGGGAAACATAGTGACCAAGGATGAGGAAAAGGCTGAGGTACTCAATGCCTTCTTTGCCTTGGCCTTTAGTATTAGGACCAGTTGTTCCCTGAGTACCCAGCCCCCTGAGCTAGTAGATAGGGACAGGGAGCAGAATGAAGCCCCCATAATCCAAGGGGAAATAGTGAGTGACCTGCTCCAGCACCTAGATGTATGAAGTCTATGGGGCTAGATGGGATCCAGCTGAAGGTACTGAAGGAGCTGGCAGAAGTGCTCACCAAGCCACTTTCCGTCATTTATCAGCAGTCCTGGCTAACCAGGGAGGTCATGGTTGACTGGAAAATGTAATGCCTATCTACAAGAAGGGCTGGAAGGAGTATCCGGGGCGCTACAGGCCTGCCAGTCTGACCTCGGTGCCTGGCAAAGTTATGGACCAGATCATCCTGAGTGCCATTACACAGCACATGTAGGACAACCAGGTGGTGAGGCCCAGTCAGCATGGATTCATGAAAGGCAAGTCATGCTTGACTGACCTGATCTCCTTCTATGACAAGGTGACGCACTTAGTGGATGATGGAAAAGCTGTGGATGTTGTTTACCTGGACTTTAGCAAAGCCTTTGACAGTGTTTCCCACAGCATTCTCCTGGAGACACTGGCTGCTCATGGTTTGGATGGGTGTACTCTTCACAGGGTAAAAAACTGGCTGGATGGTTGTGCCCAGAGAGTTGTGGTGAATGGCGTTAAATCCAGTTGGCAGCTGGTCACAAGTGATGTTCCCCAGGGCTCAGTGCTGGGGCCAGTTCTCTTTAATATCTTTATCAATGACCTGGGCAAGGGGATGGAGTGCGCCCTCACTAAGTTTGCAGACGACACCAAGTTGGGCAGGAGTGTTGACCTGTGAGGGTGGGAAGGCCCTACAGAGGGATCTGGACAGTCCGGATCAATGGGCCAAGGCCAATGGTATGGGGTTCAACAAGGCCAAGTGCTGGGTCCTGCCCTTGGGTCACAGCAACCCCACACAGCACTACAGGCATGGGGAAGAGCAGCTGGAAAGTTGCCCGGTGGAAAAGAACCTGGGGGTGTTGATCGACAGCCAGCTGAATATGAGCCAGAAGTGTGGCCAGGTGGCCAAGAAGGCCAGCAGCACTAGGGCAGTGATCATCCCCCTGTACTCAGCACTGGTGGGTGCCACCTCAAATACTGTGTTCAGTTTTGGGCCCCTCACTCCAAAAAAGACACTGAGGTGCTGGAACATGTCCAGAGAAGGGCAACGAAGCTGGTGAGGGGTCTGGAGTACAAGTCTTAAAAGGAGCGGCTGAGGGAACTGGGGTTGTTTAGTCTGGAGAAAAGGGGTCTGAGGGGAGAGCTTTTTACTTTCTACAACTACCTGAAAGGAGGTTGCATAGAGGTGGGGGTAGATCCCTTCTCCCAAGTAACAAGCGACAGGACAAGAGGAAATGGCCTCAAGTTACGCCAGAGGAGGTTTCGGATGGATATCAGGACAAATTTCTTCAAAGAAAGGGTGGTCAAGCATTGGAACAGGCTGCCCAAGGAAGTGGTGGAATCACCATCCCTGGAGGTGTTTAAAAGACAGGTAGACGTGGTGCTTAGAGACATGGTTTAGTGGTGGTTTTGGCAGTGTTTGGTTGATGGTTGGACTTGATGATCTTAAAGGTCCCTTCCAACCTAGACAGTTCTATGATTGTATTTTATCCTGTTTCTGTCTACATGAAACATAGCTATTGCGGTGACTAAGAGGCTTATAAATACTTGCATTGGGAACATTGATAGCAGAACAGAATAGAATCTGGAGGAAAATCTAAAAAAATATTCTGTTTCTTAGTGGAAACAACAGGTGAGTTCAATGTTTTATTGCTGAAAAAAAAGGAAGTGAAGATGGGAAAGTTCAAGATGAGAAATTACAGGGTAGTGAACACAAAGTGATAAATCAACCCTTACAGGATTATAGCTACTTCCTTAGGAAAGAAGGAACCCATATAGGGAATCCAATATTGAGGGACTGGAGGGATCAGAAACAGGTCAGAGATACATCACCATCGTTAACATGGATTGAAAACTGGAGACATAATCAGTACTGTTCAAGTAACTTTTGGAATTTGATGTCTAGAGTGGTATGTGAACTTGAAGACAAACACTTCATAGTTAAAATAGGTGATGAGCATATTTACTACAACATTTCTGAGATTTCCAAATTACATGGGGGAGAGACTATATAAAGTTACGTTGCCATAAGAAAATGATTGCAAGAAGAACATATACTTAGTTGATTGATAATGAGTAGGTTCATTCATTCTTGGAACAAGTTAGATCATGCAACACTTCATACTAAATAAAATAGTAATGTTGCTAGGTGGAGCTAGGGCTCACTAGGAAACACTGTGTTGCAATTGTACAAAAGTGTGGAGTAGAAACCATGGCAAAAGATTTATATAAGAGTTATTTAACGAATTTTAGTAATTGTATTTTAAAATATTTTTAAATAGGGAAATTGAGTAGGAATGATACAGAAGTTAAAGCAAGAAAGCATGGATAAGCAATCTTGTTTAGTGCTGATCTGCTTTCAAACCTTGTTGTATAATGGTACTGAAAGAAGGAAGGGTTGTCTGTGAGGGAGGGCTAGATTCAAAACCTTTATAGGCAATTATAAACTTGTTAAACTGAATGGAATCTTTGGAGTTTCAGATTTAGAAACATAAAAATAAAATTAAAAAAATATATCGGTGGCCTTGTTATGTTGATGGGGTAGGTGATGATCTTGGATAAGAAAGCAGAGCAAAGTTTTGCCGTAAGTTCCTGAATCTGGATGGGTACTGCCTCCCTAGCTAGACATTAAACTTTGCAGACTCCAATTTTCCCTGTACGGTGGGGAAAAAAAATTTATTGCAGACAGTAGGTGATAATACATGGGATCCCATATCTCTAGCTAGGTCTGTAACATTATTTTTCATATTTGCATATTTGAAATCTTTCTCATATGATTTGCTTTCTTGTGGCAAAGGCAAACAGCAGCCCTTCACACTGGACGCTACATGCTGGAGACTGTAGTAAAATAGTTTGGTATTCCCAGGTGCTTGAAGAAAAAGACCAGTCTCTTAAAATGCTGGAGTTGTTTGGTGGACTCTCATGGGAAAAAGTCACATGTAATTCTATCAGTTGTTTTACTCAGAAGTGAAACAGATTAATGAAAACTGTTAAATAAGACTAGGATGTTTGTTTTGTTTTGTTTTGTTTTCTTTTTGTTTTCCCTCTGAAGGACAGTGAATTAAGGGTTAACTTAGGATAGGACTAAAATAACTTAAAATAAGGGTGAGTGGAGGAGACCACCTCGGTAGCTTATTCTAGCCTAAAATCAGAAAATTATTTCAGAAAAACACTATTAAAAAGGAAGGGGGAGAAAAGCGCAGCCTTATTCTCTGTGAACATTTAGTGCTAATGGTAGAATATTAGTAATGGGATACTGCCAGACATTTGAAGAGGTCCACATCTGTTTTGCAGGTTTATTTCTTCAAAGCACCTGAGAAACTGTGTTAGATACTGATAGGATTCAGAATTTGAGGCCTAAAGTGAATTAGAAACGATAATATAAAATTTGTTAGCCACAGGTAGATAAGTGTTTCAGAGTGCTGTGACACTATGAATTCTCTGACCCTGGAGTAAATGTCCTTCAGAGAAGGCAAATGCTAGCTTTACAACAATAGCAAAGTACGACTTTAATCAGAAGAGAAAAAGCATTAATATTGTATGGAAAACTTTGATTCCTTAAATGATGATAACCCAATGAGTTTCCAGCTCATAATCCATGTTATGTTATGTATTGAAGATTTTACTAGTTCTCCAAATGTGTTGTTTGTTATCACTATTTATACTCAGATTCATATCCTGTGTGGGCTGCAGAAAATCAGTCAATTAGTAGTGGTAGGTGGGTAGATGTCTTGGGGATTAAGGCACTCAGATATCTATTTGTTAATCATGCAAATAAATAAGTAAAGGCAGATGCCAGGATCTGTTGTTACCTAGATACCAGGGACTGTAACTCAGAAGCTTTTGATCTTTTAACACTATATAGAATTTTTTCCTCTGAGTCAGAAAATAACTGCTTTTCACTTTTCTCTATTGGATGTTTTTTTCTGGTAAGAGTTAAAGAAAAGAGTAATTTATATTATTTGTGCGCATATACGACCACTCCAATCATATTTTAAAAGCTGATTTCTTTGATTTTCCCAGTTCTTATATTATTTTTTTATTCCCTGCTTAAAATGGGATTCTTGTCAAACAAGAGTAAACTTAAGTAAAACCCTTGTGTGTATTTGTGTAACATCACATTGTTAAGCTTGGTTCTTTCCATGAAAACAGCACTGTAATCTATTCACTTTATGGAATGTTGAATAAAAGAACTGAACCTTAAACAAAAATTCTTTTCAGTTAAAATTCCCTTCCCTGCTAGCCGTTTAACCATTTAAAAAAATAAACTACCATGCTTGTTAGCAATCTGTCTATAACCTGAGTCGTCTTTTTTTTCTACCCAGCATAGGAGCTGTGACAATGAGGTTGTCTTTCCCAGTAAGTCAAAATGTTTTTAATGACAGAAAGCATGATAATTTTCATTTTTTGTAACAGAAGAGTCCGTAAGATTAAGCTTCATTTTGTAAATATCAAAAGCGTAAAACATACTATCAGTTTCCTAATCTGTGAGATTACTCAAAAATAGTATTCTCTGATCCTTCTCGGAACACCCAGGGAATGCCTTAGCTACTGTTACAGACGGGAACCCAAAACGTCATAAATATACTTTTAAGAATTATGCGTCTTTGGTTGGCAGCCTTTCTTTAAGAAGCATAACTCATCACCGGGCTAAGCTTGTAGGAGCGCATCCCATTTAAGTTCAAAACAGTACGAAACTAACAACATTCCAAATGAGTATGTGGGGGCTGGGCTGTGTGTGTGCGTGGGGGTGTTTGTGGGTTTTGTTTTGTTTTTTAACAAATGTACCATTCAGAGGTTGGACCAGTACTGCTTTCTCTGTTCATTTCTTCTGAAATAATGGACAGGATCTGGATGTGGATAATAGCTTTGTGCTTTCAGCCAGACTTGATTTGGAATGCTTAACAGAAGGCACCAGATATTTACAAGGAAGTCTTCTGTGTTTTCTTACCCAACAGATGCAGTGGCTTTTTTTATAAATGAATGAATGTTTATCTGAAGCGAATGGAGCGTAGACCTAAAATTATTTGGGTTCATTTAATACTGCCTATGTGACTAATACTAACTTTGATAATATAGCTCTTGCAAATCACTCAAATACAGACTTAGTTTTGTTTACATTAAAATGTTAATTAACATTTTAGAGAAAATCAGTTTTCCATATTTTCTTATGCTGTCTTCTATTCTTTTTCCCAAAGTAAAGAATAATGGAAGGATGTTTCTCTTTAACAAGATAGTCTTCAACAGATTATCTAAACGCTTCTGTAAAACTTTGAAATACGAGATCATTATCTTTCTGGAGGTGGGTTTTTGTGTGTGTGTGGTAGCAGGCAAGAAACAATGTAGTATTTTGAAATGCAGGAGGAAAAAAATGTTTCTGAAAAGCATGGAGAAATCAAGGAAAACACAAAATTATTCACCGTTCTATATTAAAGCATACAATTAAATATTAAAAAAGTGATATTGTTACAGTACGACAGAGCAAGTAGTGAAGACATTGGGACTGAAATGGTCACATGGCCTATCGTGCAAAAAGTAACTGGCAAAGAATTTTTTTATCATTAATGTAAATTAATTGCTGTGTAACTGTATACTTTTTATATTTTTCATGCAGCTTAGGGCATGCAAATACTTACATCTTTACTATGAATATTTTTCTTTGAGCAGAACAATATAACTCTGTGGGCAGTTTTTATGCTGTGGAATATGTTGGAACCACTGAAAAACCCTGTATTCAGAAAGCATTTAACAACAAATTTGACCTGAAAACAACTATGTCAGGTTTCAGTCTCATGCAAATGAAAGAATGAATTTATAAATCCCTCAAGAATCATGATTTTAATAGAAATGTCCAAAATGTTTTTTTTTTTGAGAGCCAATATAGTCTCTTTTATGTAGCACCAATACAGATTATGTGATCCTAGGGGAACTAACCTGTTGTAGTCAACAGGCCTTTCTCTATCATTGTTTACTTCCCTTATCTGAAAGGTGCTCAGCATCCTTCAGTTGCAGGGCTGAACGGTGACATGCCATCATTGTCATTGTTTTCCAACATCATATATTTAAAAGAATAGTACACTTGTGATTTCATATCTATTTAGTTTTATGTAATTATGCCCTTGTTTACGATATATTACCCCTGTTATCTTAAAGAATTTATTTTTTTATACTTCTACTGTCCTATACAAAGTTGGGTTGTTGTTTTTTTTTAAGTTTCTTTGGGGTTCTATGGCTGCCCTGTAAGATTCTTGAAAAACTCATTCAAAAGTTATGTCACACATTTAAATTCTGCTAAGATATTTCTATTGAAGTACACAACCATAATGATTTTGTGAAGCTCTTCTCACTAACACAAAGTGAAAGTCACTGAATTTTGAATATCTTAAATAGGTCTTAAATAGTCCTTTAATTGTTATATATGTCTGGTAATAGTGGCATACAAAAATGTACCTGCAGAAAGGTGCCAAACCTCATTTAGTTGCTAGTTGTGGAGCATTCCTGTCAAACTGCTCTTCATATTCCAACCTTTTATTTCTTTTGGCATACGTAGGCCTTTTTGATTTGACATCAGATTTCTTGTCAGTTGTCTTGTGTAGTGTGTGTGGGTACTTTTAATATGGAATGAAGGTGTTGAGTTAGCCCTCTTATTAACTTAAGCCCTATTAACTACTTTTCTGTAGCGTGTAGTATCTTGCAGTCTTTTCTAACATTTATTTAGAGAGCAGAGTATTTATAGAAATCTATGACTAAGCTTTCCAATTTCCAGAAGTCTGTAATCTTCAGACTGCTACTTTCCTTCCAGGCTTGGAAAAAGAGAGTAGTATGCAGGAAGACTAGATAGGAATGGGCCTGCAAATGCTGGTTGCCTGTAGTGTCCAATTTAGATGGCCTTATTTACACCAGTCACTGATCTAAAAAGTACAGGAAGTCCAGTATATGTTCAGAATTATCAGGTAAGTGGGCCAATATCATACAGTCATATTACATAATAAACATCCTATTTATGTGACTTTTCATACAGAATTAAGATGGGGGAAAAAGTTTTGTACTTCATGAAATACATTTCATAAAGAAGTGTTGTGATCTTGTACTCCCTGCTGGGGAGTTTTGCCTGAATTATCGGTAAAGAATCTGGCCCAAGTAGAATGCACTGGTAAATGGTTGGAGACATTAACAATTTCGTATTATTTAGTGTGAGCTGAGAAATACTCCATAATTACTGACAGGTGGTCTAGAATTGGACACTGAAATTGCCTATGTAATTGTAGATTGATGATATTTTATGTGTATCCATTTTGATTTTAACATCAATTCACTAGTCATCACATAATTATATATAAAGAGACTTTACAAGATACCTGTTATTTCCTGAGGATCCATTACAGTCCATCAGACAAAATATCAGTTCCGTTTTTTAAGCTATATATTATAAGGATTTTCAAAATAAGGGTTATTTACCCAATAGACTGTAAAGATTTCTTTGGAATCACTGTAAATAGATACTCCGCTCCTGGTTAGAGAATTCTGAGATAGCGTATTATGAGCTGCACTGAGTTGTTCCCATGTAACAAAAATGCAGTATCTTTGAGGTTGGGGAAGGTTCAGTTAATTCATAATTTACGTTGATTTATATCAATAATCTAAAATGCAGAGCTCCTGCAGCCAGATCACAATCCTGCATGTGAAAAATTTCACTAAATGCAGTGGAATGAATAGCCCTGAGAGTTGGGTGTAACCAGTAAGGTCCGACAAAAGACCAGAGCATATAATCTAAGAATGTCTTTAAGGCTGACTTTGAAATCTCAGACTAGCAGCTATATTAGGTACCTTTTGTAGTTGTTGGAGATCATGTATACGCTCTTGAGCAATTCAGAATGGCTAAATTAGGCAGGCTCCTGTTTTAAGTGGCTTCCTGGGGAAACCTCCCTTTCTGCTTTGACTGTAGGGAGCAATCTACAGATTCATGTCCCTGTCCTATATTTAGCTTGATAGTATATAGTATATTCTTGCGAAGTACACTGCATGTTACTTAGAGGTACACGAGTTGATATCTTTGTATGTATGTTACAGATCTTATCTTTGTAGATATCTCAGTTATTCTCAAAATTTGCATTTTCAAAACAATTACATTCTTAGCAGAAGAATGTTTCTCTTGATGACGTACTATAAATGCATAATCTATGGATATGGATGATGATTTGCAAAATTCCTTCAGTAAAAAGCAAGACTCTTTTTTTGTTTTGGTGTCACCAATAATGCTAAAGCAGATTATGCCTTGGGGGAGAAAAGTAACTGACATATTAGTTTGTATTTTCCAGGTGCCTTAAGGGAATTAATACTTCATTTTCTAATTTTTGCAAGCCAGAATTTGCACTGAAATTTTAACTGTTTTTAATATATTTGATGTTCTTTGTTAGGGTCATTGTTCTTGGAAATATATGAGTATATAACCTACTTTAGCCCTTACCAAATAGTTCCAAGCCCAGAATGAGACTAAGTCATGTCATCCTGCCCCCCAAGACTTTGGATCTTACTTCAGAGTCTGTTTTAGAATTTGGATTTTGTAAGCTTGCTGTGAGGGAAGGTTTCTAAATACTTAGTTAGGACACAAATTTATTTTTCTGGTTTGAGTTTCGTGGACCCCATTTCAGTCATACTTGTACTAACTTTGCATTGATACATTGTATTATCAGTGAAACTTAGGTAGAAAGTACTTCCCTTAGTACATGTCAAAAAAAAAATGTATAGAAATGTTCCTACGTCAGACCAGAAATGAATATATTTCAGACATAGCATATTTAAAAAAAAAAAAAAAAAGTGAGTTTTAGGAGCAAGTGATTCTTCAATGATCAAACTATGAAGAATCTGTCCTTTGGCTCTGATATTTGGTCATCTAAAAGTTTGCTGCATCTTTGAAAATGTTAATAGAGAATGCATAATTGATTTCGCATCACTATAGAAGTCTTAGTTAATGCTTCACAAAAATACTTTCTCAAATATATGCTTTGTCACTGATGTAAGTGGGGTTGTGCAAATACTGATTTTTGTTGGTGATTTACCCTGGTGGTGCATTGCAACCAAAGCAATCTTGACTGTTTTACAAATATGTAGGGACAGGTAGTGTCATTCATGCAGCAAACTAACTCTGGTGGCTTATAGATGGGATGGTCCAGACACTTGTGCCCTACAACAATGGTGAGAGACCTTGTGGCTCAGGTAGTCTTGGCCTCTCCTAGTACTGTGCTGCCTGCTACCATCCTGAGATTGAACCATAGTGCTTTCGTCTGCTTCCATGGGGAAATGGGGACAGGTATTGGAAAAAAATCATACACAGGGTTATATGGCAGGAAAGACCCTGTGCAAGTGTCCCAGTGCTGAGGCAAATAATATTTATGCTGAAGTACTCGAAGTGAAGAGCAGAGTTTCTTCCACTTTAATCAGTAGCTTGTGGACTGATGATGATCAAAATAAACGTATATTGGAAAAGTTTTTCAAGAGTTTGTAGCAAATCTAAGAATAACTGACGAAAGATTGGTGTCAAAGTCATAGAACATGATATTACCAGATATGGCATCCTCTCTTTTATATGTGGTAATTTTATTCGTTGAATGAATTGGAAAAGACTGTGTTTTAACTTTAATGAGTCAGTATGAAGTTGAAATAACTTGCCAACACATTCATGCGTTTCAGTTGTTTTTTTACACTGCATTTTACATGAGGGGAAATTGCAAATAGTAAATGTCAAGGATTCACTTGGGGCATTACAATTTCAGAGGCATGAAGCTAATACATATTTGTCTCATTACTGTCACCAGATTAAAGTTAGTCCATGGATAGCAAGAGCTCATAACTCATAGGAGACATAGTTACAAATGACCTGTGGGAGGTCGCAGATACCACAACTTCCTAAATTCATATTACAAACGTGTCATTAATAAGAAATGAGGGAGATGTTGTTCATCATCTTTCAAAAAGCTGGTTTACACTGAAAAAGGGGTGAAAGGTTTTTTATTTCCAGGTCTCAATTGATCACATCTTTGTAGATTATAGTGTATGGAAGAAGGAAGGCAATGCAGTCCTTCTGGATACTTACTTAAGTCATCTATGATCTTTCTGTGTTAATACAGCTAACCCATTGTGCTATATAATTTGTCTGTTGATATTTTGCTGAAGTACCTCTATAGCAATGAGGGGCAATAAGTATTGTATGGGGGCTTTTAAATGTGATTTCTATGCAGAGTTTTTTATCCTTTTCCTTGTTTTCGCTCCCGTTGACATCTTAAACGTAGAACTCACTATAGTAATTCACAGAGGGTACATCTCAGTGACACAGTATGTGTGTTGCTAGTGTGTTAGCTTAATCAAGTTAGCACAGAGGGACTGAAAAGTCTTAAGATGTAATCCTGTGTCTGAAATCAACTGGATATATCTTTCACTGAATTCACCGTCTTTCACATAGTCGTTGAATGATGTTAAATGTTTTGCATGTTTAGGGTAGCCAGTTAAGATGTAGAATAATATAACGAAGCTACATTTGCTTTGCCTATTAAGATAATGTGGGGTTTGGACTTCTTTTGATTATATGGAGTAATGGGCTCTAGATAAACGTCCTCTGAAGTAGATGGTTAGAAGTTACCATTTAGCATGTATATCTGCATGCTTTAACTGGTTGTCTGCCTATTGAATGTTGAGAGCTACCGTTAATCTATTAAATCAGTTGTCTGACAACTGCGTTGTCTTTCTCTGTAATTCTAGGTGCAAT
The DNA here is from genome assembly GCA_008711295.1 of Anarhynchus alexandrinus. Taxonomy (NCBI): domain Eukaryota; kingdom Metazoa; phylum Chordata; class Aves; order Charadriiformes; family Charadriidae; genus Anarhynchus; species Anarhynchus alexandrinus. The sequence goes on from VUYV01000025.1 coordinate 5,050,681, forward strand.
TTCAGGTGTCAGCTTTGATTCATAAAGCCACACATGGTTTGATTCATAAAGCCATAGATGAGTATCTGATAGACTGCTGCTTTTCCTGTTTATAAGAAAGGTGTGACACCAGGGTTATTGATTCGTATCTTCAGTCACCTGGCATGCAAAGGATTGCAAAAGCTGATAAAAGTGATGTTTGATGTGAGAGTCTGTAGTAAGCATACATATAAATAAATACTATCTACTGTCAGAGTAACAGATATCAGCCAAGTGTTTTAGTTCATTAGTTTAAAGCTAATTTTCTTCTATGTGTCTGACCAGAGTGAATCCCAGCAGTTCAAGGAATCACAGAAGGTACTAAATGAGGACCTGTTGAAGACTGAAAAATACTTTGTGCACTTTGAAAAATTCTGAAAGCAGAATATGTGGCGTTTTTCCTCTCTGATGATGTAGTCCAAAAGCATGTCTTCAATGTGAGGTGTTTATGTAAGAAAGAAGTAACAATGATTAGAAAGATTTGGGAGTGAAATTTATAGTTCTGTAAAGCAGTTGTTAAAAACAAAGCCCTGGAGAAATTTCATTGCATACACAGAGATTTGCTCCAAACATGGTACTGAAATACGTGAAATGGCATTTCTGTCTGCTTACCAGGTTTCCAGAAAAATGACGAAAAAAGAGAAGGAGTTTGGACAAAAAGCATCACTGAGAATTGGCAAGTACAAAGTGAGTTCAAAGCTGGAGAAAACAAAGAATGTATGCTTTCTGAGCACTAATGGGATTCTGAGAGAGTAAAGTTATGCAAATGTATTAGTTTCTTTAAGGTAAAATGTAATTTTTAGGTTATTTCACATACATGATTATTGTACTTCTTGACAGTAGAAAGTTTATGTTAATTAAGGCAAGTTCCGAATAACTGGGGAAAAAAGAAAACACCTCTTTTCAGAAGGACGAAGAGGAGGATCTGGGGAGGTAAAGGCTACCCCGAGAGGGACAAGAGGCCAGCCTTACAAGGGCAAATTGTGCATGATCAGCCTGGTAGCTTTCTGTTACAAGATTACTTGCTCTCATGGTGTTTATTGTGGCTTCAATAAGACTTGTGACAAGGTGTATCCTTATAGCCAAGATGGTTAGACATGGTTTGGATTGGTGACTGCAAGGTATGTGGAATATTGGCTGGACTTCTGAATGCTAAGTTGGTTACAAGCAGCATCATCTTGCAACAGTAGGGCTAGTGCCGTTAAAAATCTTTGTTAACAACTTGGATGATGGGAATGAAGTTTGCGAGTGATACCAAATCCAGGGTGGTAGTTATGCTGCAGAGCAATGCTACTATTTTTAACAAGCTGGAGATATGGTGTGACAGAAACCTCATGAAATTCAGCAACAGCAAATATTAAGTCCTGCATCTGTCATTGAATAGCCTGACACAGCAGCTGAGGCAGGCTACCAAGAGGCTAGAAAGCAGCTTTGCAGAAAAGGGCATGTGGGGGTGTCTTGTTGGACAACAGGTTGAACATAAGTCAACAGTCTGCCTCTGTGGCAAAGGCGGCCAACTGTCTTCTGGGCTATATTAGAATGAGTGTAGACAGCATGGCAGGGAAATAGACCTGTGACCACATCTGGAGTACTGTGTTTGGTTTGGGGTTCTGTAGTACAAGAAAGATATAGACATAGTGGAGTAAATCTGCAGAGGGCCTGGGAGCCATGTAATTGGGGGCTGGAGCACATCAAGTATTAGGAGAGGCTGAGCACTGGGTCCACTGATTTATATAGGTGTGGAGGGAGCCCTTCTGTTTGAGGGAAAAAAAACAAAAACAAAACCAAACAAAATCCCAAACAACCCCCCAAAAATAAAAAAAAAAAACCAACACAACCAACACCCCTACAACCAAACAAAAAAAAAACCAACCCAACCACAAAAAACCTCAAAACCAAAACATCCGTCTTCAGCTCACCCCCCAAAAACATTTTAAAATCATCAGTCTCAAGAATGAAGTCTTTGAATACTTTGAGTACAAAGGAAAGAATTTCCATTACAAAAGTTTTTAGCGTCACTGGAATCTTTTTAAACTAGAACACTTTTTTTTTTCTTACAGATGGGAAAGAAGACCTTTAAAACATGCGTTATTGCTATGATAACATATTGTATCTCTTTGTGTTTACGTTATAGTCAAGGCATTTTGTAGAATATAAATTTCTTTCAGTCATTTCATTTCTATGAATTGGTTTGCTTTTTAAAGTAAGTCTGACCTATACTGATGGGTAACTCATACCAGATTGGAGTGTCTTGATTTTTTTATTTTTTATTTTTTAAAGAAATAGAAATGGGGTGCTTGACTGTGTACTGACCTTACCAATTTGATTAAATAAAAAATTGAGATTCGTGCAAACATAAAAACTGTAAGAATGAATTCCATGTTCCTTTACAAAAAACCAACCAAACAAACCCACCCTAAGAAGTAGTAAAATATTCCTAAATGGCAGAAATCTGAAACAAGACAAGACTTACAAAAGCTGTATTCCCAGGCCTGTGTTAAATGTATTTGTGTCTTTGATGGCAAAGTGGGTTGGCTCTTTCAGAGCTTCAGCTCTGGCTTTTTGTAGCAGAAGGGAGAAACAGCTTAGAATTTCTTAGGTTAACTGGAAAAACAATTTTTGTTTTATAAAATAAGGAACCAAATATAAGCATGTAAATTTGCTGGGTTTTCCAACCCTTGTGGGGTGTGTCAAACCAAACTTTGTAAATTTCCGTGCAAATCCAGACCAACCTTAATTCAATTGAACATAAATCTTCATAATAGTTCTCATTTATATAGAAGATTTCACTTACACCTGCATAAGAAAGGTCTGTGTTACATATTTGTAATGTTAACTGTGAATGCTTCAGATCATGAGAAGGAATGTAGGTGTCAGCCTATTTAGATAGAAAACTGGAGTAGGAAGGAGGTAGCCTATATAAGTAGAGAACAGTCTTTGATTTACCCCAGTAATAGTATTGTAGGTCTTTGTGACTTCTGTAATCTGTTATTTGGATTTTCTGGCAGGGACGTCAAAGCCTATTGCAAGATAGAAATACAAAATTCCCAGTGTTCTAGAACTTAACAGAGCCTGTGATTTTTAGGTGTGAAGTAAAATAAGAGTGCTTCCCCAACTTTTGTTTCCAGATAAATCCAAAATAAAACCTTTTGTTGATTTATTTTTTACAATTCATTGCACTTAACAGGTTAATGAACACTGTCAGTTGTGTTTGTGGAGAGCGTAAAACTCATCTTGGACTCTTGGGATTCGAGAGCAATTTGTCTCTTACTTCAGTCTTTCCCTAAAAGCTTTAAGGGACCTGTAAATACCTTTGGTTGCTCTATGATTGTGCTGCTCCCTAATTTTCCTTGTGCACTGGGAAAGGATAACTTGTACTAGAGAAAATAAAATTGTCAAATCTTCCTTTTCCAGTAGTAGTCAAATTGATTGATTCAATCCTGAAGAAGCTGTGAAGAAGCATGGTAAATTCCACTACTACACCCTCATAGATACAATCAGCATGCAGAGCTTATAGAAAAAAGGCTATCATTATAAGACTATCTATATTTATTTTTTTTAAAGAATGAAGAAATAGTACCAGCATGTCCCAAGTTTATTCAATGTTGTTCTTCAATTCTGTAAGCAGGAATCATACATGGAACTGGAGAGATCTTGATTCATCACTAAGTAGACCTCCAGCAACTCCTGATTATTGCATTGAGATTGAACTAATGAAAAATGTTTTGCCAGACTGCATCAAAGTGCTGGCATACCATTTATGGTAAGATATTAATTTTGAGAAAGGTGGCCTTCTACCTGTAGGTTTTGTAAAATTTTATAACTCACGGAAAATACAAAGGTAAATGACCTAACACCTGATAAAAGAAGGCTGTCAAGTAGAAAGTTGAATGCCATCCTTTCTCTAATTAATTCTTTCTTGTTTTCTAATGTTGCTTCATAATGGAAGGTTGGACAGTGGATCTGTCATTCTACTTTTTTCAGGAAGAGAATGTAATAAAATAACTACAGGGTAATGATAAGATGTGAAATCCTGTAGTAAAGAAATGAGTTATATAGATAGAAAATTAGTCTAACTTTTTCCCCTCTCCTGTTGTCTGTCTGCTGCATATGTACCAATACTAGGAGGCGTAGTGGCCAATTTCCTTCTTAAGGTGCACAGCTAAAAGTAGCTTTCGTATATGATTATTTTGATAAGTAAAATGCAGTGTTCTTTCCAACTATCAGTAATTTGAGTCTTTGCAAATGTTATCTCTATGATGCTTTAGGAAACAGTTTTCCTACCTACCAGACAATTCCAATCTAACACATATAAGCCACACACACTGTACTACTTTTGCCGATTTTGCGTATAACTTGAAAACTCTTAACTGAGTGGTTTTGTTGTTGAGGAAAGGCACCATTGGCCAACCCCTATTTCATTGACTCTTATTGTTATAAGAGTAGTCTCAGATTGATAAGTCACTATTCATTTCAGTTGAAGCTTTGCATGGATGTATTTTTTTGCCATGTTACCTGTCAGCTAAAAATAGCTCTCTTGCAGAAATGACAGAACAAATCTTATGAAGAAATAATAAAATCTACTGCTGTGAACATGTCACTTGAGGCAAAAACAGTTGTTTATGCTGGCTGTAATATTACTCCAATGTCTTTAAATAACTTCATTAGTCAATAAGATATGGTTTAATTATTTATATGACAAAACAAAAGGATGAGCTTTTGGTATTTACATCTACCCACTGTTTACTCTTTTAAGAGTATTTCTTTATATTAGAGCTGCAAGCACTTGCAAAACCCCATCTGGCTGGCAAAATATCTTTTTGTTTACAAAAACAGAAGCTTTTAGCCACTGCAAGCTCTTGAATGTTTCCTGCTGGGATCCCAAGCTAACATTTTTTGCCAGCAGGCACCACTTTCAGCTCATGGGAACCTGCTGTCACCAAAAGAGATTTTTCCCTTGTGTCTTTCCTTTTTATTGCAGCATCTGAGGTGACTGATCCTTAGGGGAACCCCACTTTTTGTCTTTCTGAAAAGCAGTCTGGTATTCACTTGTGCACATTTTCTGCTTGGACTGGTATCTTTCAGCCCTTTAATATCAACCCTTTCCCCATCTAGCAAACACCTATTTCTCTTCAGTGAAATTTCATCAGCTCACTATCAGTTCAGAGAGTCTGTCTTAGAGGATGAGCTCAAATAACTTTTACAACTTGCCTGTCTTTGATATCAACACAGTATACTTGGGTGACTGCATGGTAATCTGAGCTCAATTTATTTACAGAAGCTATGCACAGTAGGCAGAGTATATAAGTGAGCTTGTTTGTGGGAATTACAATCTTTGCCTGTTTCAGTGAGCCAGTTGAGCTGCTACATAATGATGCTTACACTTCCCTGTTGAGCAAAAAGTTGAGATGGTAGAGAGTTTGGGAGATGGGAGGGGGAAGAGGAAGTACTATGGCAAATTGACCATGAACAAAACAAATTTACTAGTTTCTCCTGGGTTTTTGATTATCCTAAAAACTGTCAGAAAATTGAATTGCTTTTCTGCTACCAAATTATTCTCTGTTATTGTGATGCTTGCCAGACTATTTTTTATCCTTCTTGTGTTTCCTTTTGAAATAAAAGGTTAACTGAGGTAGAAACTGCAGATTTTGACAATGGCAATGTATGCCTCAGTTACACTGAGTGCATGAAGAGAAAATTATGAGAAAGTATTATTTCACATCTTCATGACCAGCATTATCATACGTCTCTTAATTTAGTCTTTATTGCACAAGGAAGATGGTTTCACACATGATATTTTCTCAAGGAAAGCAATGAAAGCACCATTAATTAAAGAATTTAAGAGGACTAGAAAAAGACCTTGACAATATTTTTGTGAAGGACTAATTTGACTTGGGTAGAATAACATGGTAAGATTCCTAAGTGGAATATTCCATGGTCTTTGTTTTAATTTTTTTTTTCAGACCATATTTGGCTCTTATTTAAAACCAAACTTATCTTTGACTTCTGTGGAATGAGTGTTAGAAAAATACTGCATTCTTTGGAATCTTTCTGCAAATTCCAGTACTCCCAAGACTGCATTCTTTTGAATCTTTCTGCAAATTCCAGTAATTCCAAGATCTTTGTAGCATTGCCATCTGCAGCAAACTTCGTTCAGGAGGTAACAAACTTGTTCCTTGAAATTTCCTCAAAACACTGAGACAGTTTTTCCCCTGGAAAGAAACGTGTCAATGGTGTATGATCTGAGGCTTATTTTAGGACAGTGGAATACATATTTTTCCAGGATGTGGCAGTTAGTGTAGAATCATATAAAAACAGTTCAGAAGTTTGAACTGATATCACAATGTGGAATAACTTTCTTTCAGGGGCAATATATGTTGGTAGCATTATGTGGTACAATGCACCCATTTGTTTTCCTTGCGTGTGCACACCCTCCTTCTTTTGTAACTCCTCTGGCATTTTAAATGAGAACAGCAAGTTTTTGCTAGTCAGCATGCAGGATCAGCTTATTTGAAGCAGAAGGTTTGTTCCTTTTACCTTTAGGTCTTCTATATAGTGGTAGCAGCACTGTAACTTTTTTGGACTGGGATTTGAGTAAGTCCAGCATTAAGCAGACTTAAGCAGTTACTCCAGATGTGTAGCTACTGTAGTTTCCAGTTTTGCCTTTGACAAAACCGTTATTCACATCTGTTGATCAAAAATAACAACGTTGGTGAACTTCACTGTCTTTTCTCAGGAAGATCCCAAAACATTCTGTGAATTAAATATAAAAGTAGCTTTCTCCTGGCATGGAGATTCAGGCTTTCCAGAGAGAAAATTGAATTTATCCATGTACTGAGCAGCTTTTCATAATGATGGCACCCATAAGTTTGGTTTCTTTAGTAATTTTAAACTGGAGTTAAAAGCTACAGGGGAAGGGGAGCAGGAGGCCCTCAGTCATGGGCATATCCTTTAAATTTGAAGTAATTTTACTTCAAAAATAGACAGAACCTGTACTTCTTGAAGACTTTTTCCACCATGAGGGTTTCCCATTTCATTTTGGGAAATGGTCCTTATACTGTAAACACACATTGGGTAACAGCTTTTCTAGAGTCGATAGAACCGGTTTTCCTTCAAAGGGCACTTTCAGGTAGCATCTAGTTCTTTATCTAGCTTCTCTTGTCAAACAGCACTTTCAACAGTTTCAGTATTAAACCACCTTTTCTTTTTTTCCCCACTCAGTTTGACCCCATTGTGACAGACCACTGGGTCATGAGCCACTGTAACTGAAGCTTATCTGATTTTTAGCACTCTTCTTTCCCAATGCTTTTTTCCGTTTTGGAACCTCTCTGTCCTTGCCAGGAAGAAGCCGCTTCTGCAAAGGACAGCGTCACTGTGGGTGTTAGAAGCCGTAGGAGCTAGTTTCATCTCCTCTAATTGAAGAGAGGTGTTTTAGTAAGAGATTAGTAGGGTCAAGACGATTGCTATAGTTGTGAAGTTGTAGGAGTCTGTGCTGAGACGTCTTACTTGTCTTTAAACCTCAAATTTGCAGAGTGCAGCAGGTGATGAATCAGGCATGTTGATCTGTTATCCTAGTAACTTGGAACAGGAGCACATCTTCATAGTAATACTTTTCTTTGGCTTAGTGCTAGTGTTTAATAGCATCAGTCATGAAATACTATTACCTTAAACACCCTGTAAGAAACAAACTAAACAGAAGTACCTGGACAATTTGTCTGTTCCCACCAATGCAGACTTACGGGTTGCTTAAATAGCCTTATTCCTGGAACAAATAAGTTAGTGATTGAAAAGCAATTAGCTCAAATTTAAACATAAGTATCACTTTGAGGGGGGGTACTACCAGTGCTCTGAACCAACTTCTAATCAAATGCATTAAGTAATGAAAATCTGAGTTACATCTAGACCCTGGTTGAACATGTCACTGAGAATTCAGATAGTTTCACAGTCTTCAAATCGCTGTACTCTTTAACATTAAAGAGGAGAATTTCTTTTCTGTTGTATTCCTACAGATAGATCATGTAAAATCAAGAAGTTACCAGCATGTACCCAGCAGTACATTTAATGTAGTAATTGATTCTTTCCTTCTGTGATGAAGTGATGGAATTCAGGTACTTTCTTTTGGATCTGGCTACATTGATGAGTCAAAGGTGATATTGTTGTTCCACTGTTTTCCTGATAGAACATAGAGTCTGGTCTCGTTAGATTCATCCTCTAGACAGCTTCTGTCGTTCCATCTTTCTTCAGACTGAAAAGCAGGAACTTGCATAGTTTCTGAAGATTTAAAAATCATTATTGCATTCATATTCTCTGCGACTGTGAGATAGGCGATCATTACAACTAAGCTTTTCTTCCGTACTGCATATTGAGAAGCTTGAACTAACTCCTTGTAGTTCTCTGTTTCTCTTTTTTTGCAAATCTGTGGCAAGAAGAATCATGATTTCATCTTCTGATTATCTGTGGTCATCCCTATGAGATTAAAAGGGCATTGCATAATGAAGTAACTGCAATAGAGCTGTTTCTCTTTTTTTGCTCCTGCTTTGAGTAAGCTGGTACTTCAAAGGATACACCATCTGCCTCATTTCAGAGATACTTGCTTCAAAGCTAGCCATGTTTAACAAAAAGGCAGGTAGTAAAGACCCTCCAACACCTCTTTCAGTTCTAAAAGGGGAGGAAAAAGCCCAGCAACAATCTCTGGTAGATTGGATAGATTCTTAAGTAGAATTATGAAGCATGTGGTACCGTGACATTTTTTAATAGTATATCAGAGAAGAAGATATGCATTTTCATCTTCTTGTCCAACAGATCATTTCTTTGATCAGTTCTTTAGGTAAATTCTTTGTCCAGAAACAAAGTATTATCAAGGAAAAGGTTTCTTCTGAGAAAGTACAGAAGGTGTTTAAATATATGTGTTTAACTTCAGACTTTTCTTCCTGATCCATGAGCTGCAGTTGATAGAACTGTGTGCGGTTTTATGCCTAGCTCAAAAGAGTTGAGGCTCGTGATTTTAATTGCCATTTTCTCACTGATATAAATCAGCCCTGATTCTGTGTGGGACATATCACAAATGCAAGTAGTTCGGTGTTGTCTTTGGCCCAGGAGACTTGCTTTCTGTAGTTGGATCTTTGTTAAGTCACTAACTCAAAGTATTGATGAATTATCCACAAAGTAAATTGTATATGAAAGATGCACTGTGTTTTCACGACGGTGTCAGTACACCTGATTGAGATACGCTTAAATGTATTTTTCATTACTCATTACAATGAGTAATCACATAGTACAGTGATTTGTACTTTAAATCTAGATCATGTAATACAATACTGCAATGCTGAGGATACAGGTGTGGTCTTTTTCCAGCAAATTTGGCATAATGTTATTTATCTAGTGGCTTCAATAGCAATGTTTAGTTTATTCTTGTCTGGCTGTTTTGTTATTTGTAGTGGATCTTTCCATCTTTTAAAGATTTATGGAGGAGAGTTTTCTGCTTCCTGTATAATCCAAATGCTGCTGTTGGGGATAAATCAGCTTATTTACAGTCTTCTCATGCAGTGTAATGTCATGCTATCAATCTGATCCCGCTAGTGTCAAGTGTTAGAACCACACTTGAAGAAAATTTGATAATTGACTGGTGCTCCCAAAACTGAGTTTTACTTGGATAACAGAAATAAGAATTAAGTCATTCCATGGTAAAGATTCCCAGAATGCTTTGTTGTGTCCTGAGATTACTGTATTTGTTGGCATTTATGATAAACTATGGTGTTTAATTCAAAAGTTCCTTTCTATGGTTTAACCCCAGCCAGCAACTAGGACCATGCAGCTGTTGCTCCCCAATGCCCAGTAGGATAGGGAGAAAAGGAAGGGAAAAGAAAAAAACCTCGTGGGTTGAGATAAAGACAGTTTAATAGAACAGTAACAGAAGAGGAAATTAATAGCAATAATAATGGTAAAAGAATATACAAAATAAACTGATACAACACAAGTTGCTCTTACCACCCAATGATCGGTTGCCCAGCCCGGCACGAGCAGTGATCATGGATTCCTGTCCCCGGCCAACCCCTATTTATATACTGACCATGACATCTGTGGTACGGAATATTCCTTTAGCCAGCTTGTCCTATCTATACTCCCTCTCAGTTTCTATGGGAGGCTGAAAAAAGTCCTTGACTAAGGTAAACATCAATTAGCAACAACTAAAACAGTATGTGTTATCAACATTCTTCTTATACCAAATCCAAAACACAGCAGCCACGAGAAAGAAAATTAACTCTCTGTCCCAGCTGAAACCAGGACATTCCCTTATTTGATTAATGTGCCTTGCAAGTGGCAAACACTCTTTCTTTATCATTGGAAAGTGTGATTTTAGAAAAGTGGTGCTTTTTGTGTATTTTCATTTTGTCATCAAGTTTGCAATAACTTTAAAGGGGTCCTGCAGTTTTTAACCACTTACAGGATTCAGCTTGCATCTCAGTTTTATTTTTTCCCGACTTCCACCAATTTTTTCTGTAGATATGGAAAAGGATTGAAAAAATAGAGTGAAGAGAAGTTGGACTAGGAGAAAGCACAAATGAGGCCGATAAAAGGAAAAAATATAGAATGAGTTTCTAGAGAAAGGAATGCAGTTGCTGAGCTTGTGAGTGTGAAATTTCCATAACGTAAATCTGTCATTCAGGAAGTGAATTATCTGCTTCTCTTAAATTGGCTATTTTGGCAATCATGTCAAAAACCCTGAAAAACAACTATTCTGTGTTTTTTTCACATTGTCTATTAATGACATTTCCCCATGACTTTGCTATGCAATTCAGTATTGTTTCAATGTCCTTTTGATTTGAAACATTTTACTAGTGTTTAGCTAGGATCTTTTTACTGTAATTTAAGACAGGCCATAAGTATCAGGACATGAATAAAATGTGCCTGATGGTTATCCAATGGGTTTTTCACCACTCTTACAGTGCTTTCATATAGCCCATGTTTTTCCAGCTTGTGAAAGACAATATTGCTAGAGAGTGTCAAGAGGTTTACTAAAGTCAAGATACGGCATTTCCCACTCTCCTCTTAGCTACCAGGTTTGTGTTGAAGGAAGTTAGATTGAGCTGTCAAACAATTGGTTTGGTCTGGACAAACCCATGTTGGTGGTTATTCATCTCATGGTTATTCTCCCAAGTGCTTATGAATAGTCAGTTGATTGTATTTGTCCCACAAGCTTGCCCAGGGCTGAAGCGAAACTGACCAGTCTGTAATTCTGGCTCCTTTGCTTTCCCAGCCTTCTCCCACAAACCCGAACCTCTTTAAAGACACTCAATATCTTTACCAAAGACCTCAAGACCTCAAGAAAGGTCCCTAAGAACATGTTAGCTATATGATTTCTGTCAGGAATAAAAACTGAGAGGGTGTCCTCTTAGCAAATATAAATACCTGGCAGCGTTACTTTCCCAGTTGCATTTGCAGTTTTAGAAATGCTTGCATATTGGCACAGAAAGTTTATTTCCCAATATATAATTTAATAAAAAGTGTGTTTTCCTCAACACGATGTTGGAGACTGTAGAATGCTGAGAAGTTCTAGAAGGTCAGGGAAGACAGTCCAACCTGTGAGTTTCTGCAGCAACTATGTAACACCCTAAATGTTCTTACTAAAGGAGTATATCCATACTGAGGAATAACTTTGTACAACTGATGTTCTAGACAGATAATTCACTTGTCAGTAAAGGGCTGCAGGTTCTTACATTGGCTTAGCTCAAGCAAACTAAAAACCTCCTTGGCTTAGTCTCACTGAAGTTACAGCAGATCAAAAGTCTGTCTGCCCTAGAGTAGCGATGTGTTCATATACTTTCGTACTTCAGAGGTTATTGCGTGTTGTACAAGACTTACAATATAAGAGCGAGCATGGTAAGAGACTAGAATGCAATAAATAATACTGTTCTACACAATTTGTTGTGTACTTCATGTTCAGCAGTATCATCCAGGTAGAGGGAGGTATGTACATGTTTTGTTTCTGATGATCAGCTTGTTCTTGAAAACTAATGTGTGTGTGAAAGAAGGGCCAACTAGCAGAACTGATTAGCAAATAAGGGCAGATTGTGCTCAATACCTGTTCTGAAATTTAAAGGGTGCTTCAGTTGAACAGGACTATAGTAAAAATCTTAAGAGCTCAGCATTTCTCCATACATCAGTTTATACCACGCAGTCCAAGAATATTTGCCATTTGTGTTATACTTCATTAATTTTCCACAAAATGTAAGACTTGGACAATTAAAAGCAGTAGACTCTATCTTAGTTATATGTTGAAATTCAGGAGAGCACTGATAATCCTTTGAATGGTTTTAGAGACATCACAGGAGAATCAGGTCAACTTCAAGAATTCCAAAAGAAGTAAGGAGGCACAACAGTCGATACACCTCCTCTAATTTGTGTTTCCCTAAAATTAGATATATTCTCGTCATGGATTATTTTCTACATTCCATTGAGTCATTGAAAAGATGGTGGCATTTGTTCTGTCCCACTCTACTGCAAGTCACTTTTCAGCAGAAGTACTGAAATGCTGCCTACAATGTATGAAAACTAGTTTGTAGGTTTATCACCTGTTAAAGACATATTTTCAAGCCTACATGCATAAAATTCTGTCCTTCTTTTGAGTCTGTTAGACTTCTTCTATCACTTCTGTTGGGGCTAGAATTTCACATCCCAGGTTTAGAAACCTCACTTTCTTATTCCAGAGAGAAAAATATTATACCCTGTGACTATGCTGTGCATAGTTTTAAAGGGTCTCATTTATTGTGCCACAGAGGAAAACTCATGCTGTGCTTGTCCTAAAGATGTCTTCTGTCTTAATTAATCATGTTCCATAATTATTTTAAGGAGTTTGGCTATTGTGTAAGAGATTACTTGGTAAGTTTCTCCACATGCTTAAAATAAATGCACAACTGGTCCTGTTTTTGCCATTGTGGAATATGGGATTTTATCCATTGTAGGTGGTATTGCGTATTTGATTTCTTGCTTTGTATTCAACTTCTGTGATCTCTCCCCTGTTCCGTGTAGAGCAGATGACCTCAAGTTCCCTTGAGGATACTTTCTGAGTCTTTAAATTAAATCACATTTGATGCTGAAGTAAAATCTGCACCGAAGAGACTAAAATTGATAGGGTGAATAAGGCCATAAAGAGGGAAAATGTGGCAAAACCCTGGAAAATAAATATCTTGGTTCTTATATGAAAAGTTGCAATTACTCAGTGGGATGAAAGTTGCTGAATTTGTAGCAATAGAAATATTAAGAGAAATTAAACAAGGCTATCTTTGCGCTGATATCCATATCTTACAGTAAATATCTCTCCTGTTTCATCTGAGAAACAATTCTGCGCTTTATCACTCCAAGCACAGCTTTTCAAAGCAAATCAAGTTTAACAGTTTGTGCCAGTTGATCACAACACACAGAATTACATGTATTGATTACTGAAAACCCTATATTTCCAAATACAAAACAAAAAAAAAAAAATACAAAACAAATTTCCTTGCTACCAAACTCTGGTGTATTTAAAAGTAACTATATGTCTTAGATAAATGAAGAAAATTATTTATGGAGGAAGGTATGCTCAGGTTATGCTGGGAAAGAGACTACGAGGCAGGAAGTAACTGCAGATACTTTCAGTTCTGCTGTCCTTAGGATGTGTAAACTTTGGGAGTTTTGCAGAAGTGGTACTGCTTTTTTATCTAATAAGAAAAGATCCTTGTCTTTGGACACTGGTAAATGATGCCTTTTATATTTAAATAAGGTTAATACAAATGATATATCAGTAATGACAATGAACAGGTTAGGGGGTGATTATTCCCAGTTTATTACAAGGAATATAACTGTGGTGTATCATTATAAGCAGATACCTATTTGAGAGAAATACGGCTGTCTTTTCTGAACAGCACAAGAAGTTTAAAAGTAATAAAAGGAATTTGAAATAGAAAGTATAAACTTCGAAGGAAACTGTCCTTTCTTGGGTCATCAATATCTCCTAATGAAGGAATGGTTGAAGTGTGAGTACTTTTTTCCACTGCGGTTATGCCTCCTGTCTAGAAGTCTCTTGAATAAATCAAGTGGCATTTCTGTAGAGAGATACCATACTCTAAGCGAGTAACACGTGTATTTAATATCTGCAAGTCCTTTACAAATGGAAAAGTTGCATTCAGCTCACTGGACATTCTGGAGTACAAGTGGGAGTTCTCTAACAGAAGTTAGTAAGGGTCATCTCTTCATTTTTATGCTATGTTTATCCCCAGGTGATTTAAAGTACTGCAAAACATGTGAATTCTTTGACATAAGAGAGGGGATAAATGAAACGGCCTCCACCACCATTGAAATAAAAAGTTTCAGTAGGTTCCAAACAAAATTCTTTTTAGTTACATTCACATAACAAATCTGTCGTGGTTTAGTCTGGGCTGGCCACTAAATTGAAGACAGTAATGCACAGAAGACATTTTCTTGGGTGTGGGATTTTGTGTTAAGTTGGATTTAGGTGATTATTAAAAATATCACATCTATGTTATACCTGCACAAGAATTTTATTGGCGACTGTCTGCTGTATTCCATGGATTAGTGCAAAGACCCTATGAAATTTCAGGGTCTTGAAGCTCTCTAATGTATTCACAGGTGGCCATTGTTACATTTGCTTTAAAATAGCTCAGGTGATGGAATATTTGAGACAATGGTTTCCCCAAATCTTGGTTCTTTTCCAAGTGATGATACTAATAGCAGACATACTTGCCAGTGTTAGGTTATACTGTTGGGTTTTTTTTATTTTCTGTGAAGCATATTTTTATGCTGAACCTAAAATTACGGGCCTCAAACTGTACCCGTTTCAACTTTCAGATGTTAAGAAACATTGTTTTGTTTATTATTACTGCCATTAGGGATACAGTTTGAGCAGGAAAACAAAACCTGCATTTGAAAAATATTTTCTAAAGCAAATGAAAATAATTCAGCTGTCCACTAATTAGGATTGGTCTTCATCTTTTGTAGTGTTGAGCTACTTTGGTTATTTATTACAACATGTATGGCCATCTTACTAGAGAAATACAAAAGAAAAAGCTAAGAGCCCTAAATTTCCTCTCTGGGTATCAGGTAGATTCAATGTAATGCCCTGTGAACTATTTCAGAATGCTCCCTGCAAAACCTTAGTGTGACAAGGTGTCAGTTTTGACAGATCAGTGGTGAAGATTGCACAGACTTGAATTAATAAAGGTCAGAATCGTCAACAGGAAGAGATGCCTGGTGGCATGTCAGCAAGCACTCATACGTAGTATCTGTAATGAAACTGCTGATGCAGGCTAGAAAATGTAGAGTTTGGGAAAGGTCTAGGTCTTATGAAATGTTTAAATATATTTTGGAATTTTATAGGTATTTCTGAAATGAGTCAGTTATAATACTTTAGGTAAAGTAAAAGCAAGGCAAGTCTTTGACACTTGAAAAATCTGTGGCTTTTTCTGAGTTAAAATGCACTTTTTCCCTGTTTTGCTATGGAAAAAAAAACCATGCTTGTCTGCTGGGTGACTGTTGATGTGGAACTTCATTTTATTCTTTGGAAGTAAATTGAACAACTGAGCTTGTAAGGTAAAACTGATTGTGAGGTGACTGATGAACTGAATATCCACTGATCATTCAGAATATCATTTTCATAAACTGATGAGTTCAAAAGTGGTTATCATAAAAAGCATTTATTACCGTCACTTTGATGAAAGTATTAAGTGAGGAATCAACTCTTGCATTCAGCTATACAGTTGAAAGTTCCGTCTTTGGAAGTTAAATTGAACTTGGTTTCATGTCTGTTTTAATGTTCTTCAGTAATAAAAAATAAATTTAAAACAAAGATTTTTTTTTAAGAAGTGATTCATACAGCCATCTCACCTGTTCTCCCTTTCTTCTCTATTAATGGCCTTATTTTTCTATTTCTATACCTTTTTTTCCTAGATGTCGGTGCTTATTCATTCAGTTCAATACCTAGCTTTCTCCCTTTTTAAGGCTCCCTTTCTATCTCACTTCCCAGTCTTGCTGTTTTGTGGTACTTAACTGACATTACCTATTCACTTTTGCATGAGTGGAAATGAGTTCTTCCTGTATTGCTTCTAAGACGAGTTGTCTTTGCCCCCTTGAAATCCTGTCCAGTGTTGATTGTTTTCTTGTGCTTTCATAGGAGCTTTTGGCTCTCTCTCTTCCTCTGCAGACTTCCTCTCCTTGATGTTTTCGCTTCGATTTTCTTTTTGTCCCCTTCCTTCCTGACCCATGCACTTCTACACAATACAAATACTTTACAAATCTTTTCATTGGGCTGATTGAGTACTGATGGCATCACTAATGTGAATGATGGTTGTAAATTAAAATGACTGGATGTAGCAAAGAAATTTGTTCTTATTTTAAAGCCTGTTTTTTCTCCATCTGAAACAGCATGATGCAGACTAAACTTCATTTTGCTCATTTTGCCACCATGGGTTTGAATCTGATGAGTTTTGCAGTTTGCACCGCTAAGGTCATTTGAAATAATTGGCATATCAGATGCAGACTTAATTTTCTGTCTTTATTTCTATGCTTTGTACAAATATATGGCCATTCATCTGACTTGCTGACTCCGGTAGCTATTTATCTGCCTAGCTGTCTGTCTCCTCATCTGTCATCTTGCTTAATAGATAACCTTTCAGTGAGGACCAAACACTGGAAAATTTTAAATTAGATTAAGGAAGAGGAAGGAGCACTCTTAAGAAAATACATGCAAATTTGTTTCTTCCTCCAATATTTTTTTTTTTATAAAATACCTAATATGTAGCTGGCACTATATGAATTATATACCAATATGTAGTAGCCTTTTCTCAAAACAACATGTATGTTTATATTTAGATCCTGGGGGTACATAGCTATTGTTTTAATTTCATAAAAACTAGCTAGCCAATGTTACCCTATTTTACAAAAAAAGGTGCGAGGGAACACCCAGTGAACTACAGACCTGTTAGTCTAACCTCAGTTCCTGGAAAAATTATGGAGATTATACTGGGTACTGTTAAAAGGCATTTAAAGAATAATTCAATCAGTCAACATGGTTTCTTGAATTTGATAACTAATTTGATAACCTTCTCTGATAAGGTCACTTGCCTAGTGGATGAAGGGAAGATGGTGGATGTAGTTATTCTGGATTTTAGTAAGGCTTTGGATACTGTCTCTCACAGCATCCTTCTGGGCAAGTTGTCCAGGGTGGGATGAGTGGGTTCATGGTATGCTGGGTGAAGAACTGGCTGAATGGCAGGGCTCAAAGGGTTGTAGTGAATGGGGCTACATCTGACTGGTGACTGGTCACCAGCGGTGTTCTTCGGGGTTCAATTCTAGGGCCAGTGCTGATCAATATTTTTTTCAGTGATCTGGATGCATGAGTACAATGCACCATTAGCAAGTTTGCTGATGATTCCAAACTGGGAGGTGCTGTTAACTCTCTTGAGGGGTCACCTCATTGCTCTCTACAGCTTCCTGCGAGGGGAAGCGGAGAGGAAGGTGCTGATCTGTTTTCCTGGGTATCCAGTGACAGGACGCATGGGAATGGCTCAAAGCTGTGCCAGGGGAGGCTTAGGTCAGACATTAGGAAGCGTTTCTTGACCGAGAGGGTGTCGAACTCTGGAACAGGCTGCCCAGGGAGGTGGTCAATGCCCCAAGCCTGGCAGTGTAAACACCGAGACATTTGGGCAATGCTTTTAATAACATGCATTAAGTTTTGGTCAGCCCTGAACTGCTCGGACAGTTGGACTACATGATCATTGTGGGTCCCTTCCAACTGTGAAATGGTCAAGTCTATTCTCAAACAAATGTATTGCCACCTGTAGGTGGGTTAAATAATATATTGAAAGCAAGTAAGTGCACTGTCACATGCTGGAAAAAGAATAGCAGTTTTCTATGTTGGACTTCAAATTGAAAATTATGAGCACTAAGTTCCATTAAAACCAAGCCACTTGATTCATAGTAAAGGCAACAGATGCTTGGGGAATGTGATGTGATATATTGAGGGAACAAGATCAGAGAGAAAGAAACCAAAGTCACTGTGCACAAGTTTTCCTTCTTTCTGATATTTTTCATAAACTAAAATACATGATTGTTACTGTCTTGTGTGTTTTTGGCACATGGTAGAAGTCCTTTTGTTAAACACCATGAAAAGGTGACACTTGACAGCTTAGTCCCTGATATGCTATCAGTCTTACCTGTAAAGTATCAAAATGGCTTGGGGCCATTATTATCTCACTCTTTACTGTTATCCATTGCACAAAGCTAATTGAGATTTAGTAGTGCAGTGGGACATTTTGCTGAAATAATATATATGATTTTGTATTCCTTAATTTCCTTTTTCTCCCTCGTTTTCCCCTTCTTGTTTCTCCTCGGACCTATATATTTAAATGTTAGTCTTGTGAATACACAGGTACTGAGAGATATAGTTCAGTTCAGAGAAAACATGTAAATGTACTATACAGTATTTTGAGGAATTCTTCTTTAATGCATATGTGCACATGTGTGTTAGTAGAGATTTAATTATGGGTTGATACGGTGAAAATTCAGTAATAGGAAATGTTTAATATATTAAAAGCATAGGTGCTGTTATAAGAGAAGAGGATATATACTAGAGACTTAGAATTTATTTAAAATTTTCTTTTTAGCAAGTGCTATAATGAGTAGTGTCATGTCTCTTAATTTTCTGTTATGAGGCACTGCTGCATGGAAAGTCTTATTTGACCACAGTGGAGTGCTAGACAGACACCAGAGCCCTCTGTGCTGTGCAGTTTGCCGGTTGAAACCAAAGGGATTCTCATTCTCCAGCACCATAGGTAATACAAATAATGACCAGAAGTCTGAGTTTTGTGCAGAAAACTAATTTGTGTACATTTGGGTTTTGCATCAGATATCACTGGGAAGTGCCTTCATTATTTGAGATAAGAAATCCTCCATAATCAAAATTGTGGTTTCAGATTTGTCCAGGTTATATCAGAAATCTGTGGTGAAGCAAGAAACTGAATTCAAGACTTTGTGACACTTTACTAGTGTGTTAACTTGTGAATCATCGTTCTTCCCAAAGAAACAGCATAACTGGTAGATGAAATTCCTGCCTGTGGAAATTTACTCTGTTCATTTCAGGGGTGCTGGTCCAGCATGCAAGTTGCTTAAATTTGTAATTAGGAATTAGTATGATAAACTAATTCTAGTAGGAAAATTGATCGCCAGTCTTTCAGTTGCAAGTTAGTAATTCAGACAGTAAATTGCAGTGGTAGGTATTAATTCATTAAATGAACGAATGATTCATAAAATTTCATTCACTAACCCTTAGTTAAACAGTGGCATAAGTCAAGAGTTTTGGTTGCAAAATTTTTGCTCACGGAAGTACGTATAGGTTTCTCAATTGTACCATAGCAAGATGAACAATTATGTCAGTGAGTATTGTCTTGTGCCAGAAGGTAAAGTTTAGTGTTACACCTGGTTGCAACTGTAGTAAACAGGATAAAAAATGATGTAATAACAGAGGGGGAGTGGGGGGGAAATCAAAACCCTGTCAGAACTTTTATGCAGTCTCTGTATATATACAGGACGCACTGTTTAAAATGAAGCGTCTGAAAATGAAGAGTTTTTAAAAAGTCTGTGGAAATGTTAACTCCTGTAAAAGTGCACACTAGCTGAACTAGATGTTTTCTAGTGGAAACCTATTATCGTGGTAACTTTCAAGAAGTTCCTACAGCATTTGAAATATAAAACTTAGCCACTGGATACATCATTGTTTGAAGTAATTTATACGCATTTTCTTGTAAGGACGTTTCTTTATCAAAGGGGACTTGTTATGACATGGTGTCTGTTGCTGGTTGAATGTGTTGTGCAGGGTGTGCATTTTGTGCAGATTTCATTTTTTTTTTCATACTGTTCAGTGGAAATAAAAGTATTTCTTGTATTAGCTGGGAGGGAAGCATGGTTTTTATGTTCAGCCACTCTCCAGTGATGTGACTTGCCAGAACCCAAGTGTGTTAAGTACTGCAAATGTGTAGTAAAGTATTTCAGACTTTCAGAAATTAATAAGATGATGCACACCAAAGTAGTCGCTAACCTGTCAGCATATAATAAACCACAAGGATTTTAAAGTGTTTTCCTTCTTTATCCAGTAGGTAAAAAGGGCAGATTAAGGGCTTTAATTTGTGTTATTTTAATTTAGAAAGACGACATAGGCTTTCCTGAAGCTTTCTGCTTACATAGAGAAATTTCACCATAGAGGCAATGTTTTTGAAATAAATACATGAAAATTTGTTTGGAATGGAACATTATCTCTGCTCCACTCCAGTTGTTTTCTAGTTAAGAAGTTGAAAAGCAGGAGTGACTATACGTAGCAGCTACTGTATCATATGAATGGAAATGTTTATGGAAGCAGTTTGTCCTACTGTAAAGGAACTACCTCTTTGCTGCTTTGAAGCTGTGTGCAAACCCTATGAATCATAGTGTTTTATTAATCTAGGAATATAGCACTAGGGACAGTGGTCACATATTGGTTTGTCTCCAATTGTACAGGAAATCTGTAAATACTATGACTTTTAACTATATGATGTAACTATATGATCATGGTTATTACAGTTTCCAAATTATCTTTAAGATACAATTTAGGTAGGAACCTAAATTTGAGAATTCAGAGTGCCGAGACTTACTAAGTGGGGAATTGTGTGTGTGTGTGTTAGTGTGTGGTGTTTGTTGGTCTTGCTTTGTAAAGTAAACATTAATACAGTTGTGACTGGTTTTGGTCTACTTGGCTATTCAAGGCTTCTGTGTGCTGGGCACAAGAAATAATGAAAAAATGTCTCCTTCAGCTCTTATTTTGTCCACCTGGCATTTCAGCAGAATAGAAAACTGGTGGAACAGTTTACTTCAAATGCAGGCAAGGGTGGTAGCTGAGAGGAGCGGGAGATTGAATGTGGTGTGTGTTGAGGGAACAGGGACAAAGAGTTCACACAAGAGGAATGAGGGGAAATCAGAAGGGGGAATGTACGTAGAAAAGCACAGGCTGACTTGCTTTTCAGGTTTTTGGTTTGTTACAATACCAGCTTATTTATTAGGAATGTTTTCGTGTTTCCAAAACCATTGGTTTCAGCTGAGCAGTGCATTTTGTATTGCATTTTCACTTGTATTTCGGCCCAAGAGGGAAGTAAGCAGATGGTTGAAATTTTGTTTCTCAGGCTGGTTTGTTCAGTGTCTGCTGATGACCCAAGTAATTATCAATACCATTCTGCATAGAATGATTTTTATTTGGAGATGTGCTTGTATTAAATCCCGGAGGGGGGGGAGGGGGGGAGAATAAAAAAGACTCGTGTAAAAGAATAAACGGATCATTAAGATTCCAGTGTCAGATATCCAGAGGATTCTTCTTCATAGCTATGCATTACAAACCAGTTCTTATTGAACATTTTTTTGCCGTTATACTCTTTCACTGGACGATGTGGATAGACTGTATTTCTAATTTTTTTTTCCACTATTGCCACTATTAATTCCACTATTAAGATTGCAGAGACGCATTTAAACTCCTTCTGATGCTTGATTTTAGATTTTGCATCTTTAAACTGTCTCCTATGTGTTCCTAGTCCTCATGATCTGTGAGAGTGTCAGAACCACTGAGTGTGGATGCACTTTACCTGGTGGCATTTAGATTGTCCTGGTCATTACAATGAGAGCTGAGCCTATTCATTAAATGCTTCTCAATGTGGGAAAGATGAAAGATGTTAAAGGATGAGCAGAACATTAGGCTTGTTTTACAGGAGTTACATGGGTGAACAGTGTGGAACTTGAGTTTTTCACAAAAAGGTGACAGAAAATTTGCCTTTTTATGAAAATTAGGTCATTTCCTGGGGAAAAATGGAGATTTCTGTTTCTATAATCATACTGTTATGCACTGTTAAAGATGCATTATAAGTATAAGCCTGGCTTTCAGTCTCCATTCATCAATATGTATTACCAGTGACTAGTGTAATGTATTCTTTCTTACTGACTTTGTCTTTGCATTCCAAACACAGTTTCTGTGCCAGGTGAAGTGCTGAGGAACACCAGCCTTTCCCTATAGAAACTCTCCTTTCTTTCTGTTTTGTATATTCTCCCATTCTTCCTTAGAAGTAAACAGAGCAAAAGACTACTTCAAATCCATTAAGAAAAGTTGATTAATTCAGTTCTGCACTTGAAAACATATAGTTTAAGCTCTTATCCTGACATGGGAGTGATTCCAGTAATTTTACAATATATTTAAAAAGCATATAGTAACACTTTTTTTCCTTTGATAGCTGTATGAAGTAGATGCAAACTATCCTACGTGTTCTGTTTAATTCTTTCCCTAATCATCGCCAACCTGAATATAGCCTCTTTAAAGAGATAAAGTCATAGTAAAAGTAAAAATAAGTTTTATTTAGATTAAGGTCCATTTTATCTCTTATTTAATTTGTCTTACAGCTCACAATAAATGGTAATTTTCTGCTTTAATACTTCTGAAGAATAACACTAGATTATATAGCTTTACTCTCAACCCTCTGTAGAATTCAGAAGCAAGGCATGCTATAGGCTGGAAGCAAAGCAAAATAGTTTCTAGGATTTGTCTTTTTAGTTAAATGTTGCTCAGTGGACAGTACTCTGCACAGACTAGTCACAAGAACAGTAGCTATTTTCCAGAATATGTATTAAGCCAGTTCTCAAGAACAAGGTTTAAAAATATTCAAGTTTACTTTATAGTTATGCTACTAAATGAGCAATCCATTGAAGTGTAAGCTGCAGGGAAGGAAAACAGGCAAACACAATTTCTGAAAGGTTTCTACTTCATAGGTCGCCATCTCTTCTTACTTTAAGATCACTCATAGTACTGTGCAGGAATTGAAACTTCTCCCACCGTTTGTGGATGCTATTCGGTAAGCTGCTTTGTTAAAGATTACTGAAGCAGTATTGGACAGTAAAGAAAACAGGATTTATGAGAAGCTGCTTTTCTATAACGGTTCAGAGTTTGAGAGAAAGAATCAAGATGGGAGAGAGCCCACAGATTTTAAAAGATAAGGTCAGTCTTGAGAGAGATGTTTTTAAAGAGCTACGAAGGTCAGATGTATGGATCCAGTAGGAAGTTTAAATCCAAGAAGCTTATTATTAGGGAATGAAGCCTTTCAGGTGAGACAGGTTCATGCAGACAGTAAAATAGGGGTTTTAGTTGCGTTTCTTTTCTTTATGTTCTGTTTCTAATGGGGAAGGTGGTGGAGTGGGCTTGAGAGAGGTAAGGCTCTGAATCTATGGTGTTCTGTTACAGTTTACATGGTTGTCTTAGAGTGCAAGACTTCATTCATCCAGACCTGAGGAAGCCTTGTTGATACATGGTGTTTGTGATGCCAGGTTCAGGTTAAGCAGGAGAATTGCAGAATGCTGTTCTCTGGTAGATACATGGAGTGCACTGAAAAAGCACAAAGTGGAGAGAAGGCTCAGCA
Source organism: Anarhynchus alexandrinus (assembly GCA_008711295.1). Taxonomy (NCBI): domain Eukaryota; kingdom Metazoa; phylum Chordata; class Aves; order Charadriiformes; family Charadriidae; genus Anarhynchus; species Anarhynchus alexandrinus. The sequence goes on from VUYV01000025.1 coordinate 5,074,167, forward strand.
TTTATCCTTGACAAGCGTAATTAAATAAGGTGATCGTTGTTCTTCCTCAAAATATTTGCAAATGACAAAGGCATTTTGGAGGATAGGATTATTCCCAATCAGCATTGTCAAGGCTTGCAACTATCCACATTTGAGAAATGGGGCAGGAAGTGTGTATATCTTCTGCATTTCAAAACATCTATAGGGTACCTTAAAAAAAAAAAAAAGGTACTATTAGGTTGTGTTTGGTCTCCCCTTTCCTATCAAGGCCAAAACTTGTAAGTGGTGTAGACAAATCCCTTATATTGCATTGTGGTTTTTTTTTTCAGTATAGGAAATATATATATAGGGTCACAACCTACTGCAAAAATAAAGATACTATTCACTGTGAAAATGAAAGTTGGATTGTGTCCATAATACTAAAAAAGGAATATTGCATGATGAAAGGGCTGTGTATATAATACATTGCACTGTTAATCAAGAACTGAAAGTAGTTTTGTCTGGTATTCATCAGGAAGCCTTTTTTCTTTTTTTCTTCCTTAGACCTTCCTTTGAAATCCCTCTCTCCCCCCAGTCTTTTTTTTACATTCTCAAACTCCCCAATTGCATCTATGTTTCTTTGGTCTAAATCAGTTGTAAAGAATGGGTTGATATGTAATTAATGGATAGAAATGTGTATGTGTCCTTCCAGATCTGAAGAATTATTATCCTTAATGTTAAAAGGCCTCTGTAATCTGGCATTATTTACCTAATGTAGTTGAAGTAACAAATGCAATAATATATCTATTCCTTACTTTTTTTACTTTTGGTCATTCAGATGTTATTTTTTTGCTTCAGTTTTTTATTTATTTGTGTAAATATATGAATAACTTACAAGAAATAAGCTTATTCCCCATTGATTTTTTTTTTTCTCGCTACTTTATATCATGTGTGCTGGATTCATAACTTTTACCCTTCTTATGAAGAAGTAGAGAGAATCTGAGGCGTGGCTTAATGAAATTATGCCTTTAACTGTATGTAGTTCATTGGAACACAGTAAGTCACTGAAGTTTTCAGCCATAATTTATGATGAATTTTCCTCACCTTAGTTAACCATTTGTATCAATGTGATACTTCATGCTCATAGTATTACAGTCAGAATCCTTTGGTGTGATTTGTCTTGCAGCTGGTAAATATAAAGACACCTGGTTCTGGGTATTAATAGACAAATGTGCAGTAATATTTGCCTGTTTAACCTATGTATCTATTAAAATATTGGTTTTGCTGTCAGTCTTATACACGAGAAATATATTATGTAACAGCAAAACTTAAAGAATACTTGAATGTAGACTCTTAAGTGATCTCATCTTTCAAATGCCCATCGATTACATAGCCCTGAATTTCCTCATAGCTCTGGCTATGTCACCTGATATCGGAACATCCTGTGACACAAGTCAGTGTTTAAGGTGGCAGTAAATCTTTCTCACCTCTCCTGTTAAATCTGTGCGTTACCTAAAATATGTACAACTTGAGAGTTGTACAACTAAGGCTAAAGAAGGCAGCACCCCTTGACAGATGAGTAAGGAATTGATATTACTGTCTTATACTATTTGAAAAATAATTGTCATAAAATTTCAGCTGTGGGATTGAGGATCTTAAATTGTCATTCACTGCCAGTGTGTTGATCTGCTGTCTTGTAACACTTTCAAGCACTTGAGTTCCTTCTCTTGTTTAAATGATAAAAGGAGTTGCACAGTAATTGAGTTGATAGGGAATTGAAATAAAATGTATGATACCTGCCCAAAGTATGACTATATTTTGGAGGATGGAGGAAAAACAGCCTGAAAACTAAGATAAGATAGGGACCAAGACCACTGTGAATACAAAAGTATTGAGTTTTTAATCCTTCATAATTTTGTCTGGATCTACTTCTGCATGAGGTGATAATATATAAAACTTACTTAAAATATGCATGGATATGGATATAATGATTGAAAGTTGTCCTCAGCATTCAGAAACCTTTTATGTTTTACTGTAGCTTCTTGATGTAGTGCTTTAGCAGCTTCTAAATGATTACTATGTTTAATTCTTTTATAATAAAAATTAGACAAAAAGTTTGCATGTGTCTCTCTGAGATGATGTTACCTGTCGTAAACAGGTAATTTCAAGTCATGCAAGTACCAGACTGACATAGGTAACCCAAACATTACGTGCAATAGGTTTTATAAAAATATTTAGTAAACTTACAATGAATATTGGTAGTTGTTATTAATAGGACCAACTCATAGATCAGACTTACAACCTAAGAATGAAAAACTAAAGAGGAGCTGAGAACCTCAAGGGCACTTTCATGGCAGGACTAAATAGAGCACTAGTTAGGAAGGAGCAGCACTGGAGCAAATAGAGTAAATTAGGCCAACATAGGGACAGAAAAATTATTGCTAGTGATACAATAATTAAAAAATGCTACTTATAAAAATTCTATGTATGCAAATGCCTAGATTAAAAGACCAGCCATTTTCAGTAATTGCAAACATTCGTTTAATACCATATTCTCTCTTCAACAGTAACTTATACAGGATGCTTAAGGAGAGAGTATTAAAAATGCATACAGAAGTAATTTTCCAGGTGATTTACCAGCCTCCACCAATCTGTGGCCTAAGGGATTCCTGAACAAGAGCCTGTAGGTCCGTCATATACTTAATACTGCTGGTAGATACCCTGTGCTTACATTTGCTGTATCTATAGTTAACCAGTTACTACTGAGTATTTGTTAAATGCTGTGATTTCTCCTTAATGACAGATTTGTCCCATATTCTTCCAAAAGTAGAAAAATGATTTGAGGATGACAGACTGGTCGTTCTAGTGCCCTTCATCTTTCTCCCCTTACATAAGCTGAAAAATTTCAGTTGTTTCATTATTTTGGTTTTTTTTGGTAATTTAAATATCACTGGGAAATTATTGGACTGTAATTATTGTTTGAAACTCCTTATCCTGGTTCCAGCGGGGATAGGGTTAATTTCCCCAAGGATCTGGCAGGGGACACAGGTATTCCATACCATGTGAGCCATGCCCAGGCTTGGAGCGGGCTGGGGCTGCCCGGGTCCAGTCGGTGAGCAATGGTACAGAAATCGTGTTTGTACATTTTCCCCATCAGTGTTATTGTTGTTGTTTTCCTCTTTAGTTTGCTGTTCTGTTAAACTGCCTTTATCTCGACCCACAAATTTTGCCTTTTTCTTCTGAGTCTCTCCCCAGCTGCAGGGGTTGAGCGAGTGTTCGAGTGGTTCTTTGTTGCCGGCTGAGGCCAAACCACAACACTCCTCAAAGGTTCCTTTTTTTTTCAGTTGCAGTTGTAAATGCTATTTAGCTGGCAATCCTTTTGTACTTCAGTTTTATCAGAATATTTTAATAGTTTAAAAGGTTGTTAAGGATTAATTCCCAATTAGGTATCCTGATAGCCCAAAAAAGAAGCAAAGGAGGGGAGTCAGACAACTGCCATGGCCATACTTTTTACATTTGAAGAGATACTGAGTTAATAACATTTTGCCATCTCATCAGACCTTTGAGCTCCTGTGCCTGATATTACATTGTTTAGCCAACTTGCACAGAGAATGACTTACCACAAAACTTCAATGTGGAATAGGTCGTCCTCATTACTCTTTGCTGTCTATTTGCAGTAGCTAATGCAGCTATTGTGTTATAATAAAAAAAAAAAATCCTCGCACTCCACCCAAAATGGCAGTGCTATTAAAGCAGTGCCATATGCCATTATTATTTTGAATCAGAAATCATATTCACTGCACAATGTTTAAACAAAAGACTGGAAAATTGTCTTGTGGAACTGAGCAAGGCTGCTGGCAAGGCTGTCTGACCCATCTGGAGTGCTGCGGGCTCATAGGAGTCTGGATTCCATGCTTTCAATGAAAAATAGGAGGAGGAGGGGTCTGGGAGTGATTTGTGTGCAACAATGCATCACTGTAAATGCACATGCTGTATATATTCAGTATAGTAGAAATACATTACACAAGCAAGAAAGCGTTCTGAGAACAAAGGTATTTATAAACATCTTCGGACTTTTAAAAGGTGCTTTCAGTTCTTTTTCCCTCTTGGGTTAGGGGCAGGATGGTAATATTTTTTAGCTTTTCTAAACAAATTCTCCTTTATAACCACATGTGAGTTTTGCTTCAGTTTTTTAAACAGCTTCATTCTGCTGTTATCTTTAGGCCTGCTGTGCTTAAGAGTATTGGTTAATTTTTCTAGGCAAGAGCTTTGGCTCCAAGTTGGTAAATTGGAAGTATGTGGTATTTTATCGTAATAACGAAACATCTCTTCAATTCATGTTGCTATGGGTTAGAAGTGGGCAACATCCATTCCACCTGTTTTGTGTGGGGTTTTTTTCCAGTTTCCACCAAAGTCACTGCAATATCTTTAAACCAGGTCTTGTTTCTGTTGCAGCAATCCAGGATGCACTGATTAGTCCCCACTGCTTCCTATCCTCAAGCAGATAATCCAAAAACCTCACGCTTGCGAGAAACAGTCTTAATCTACTGTGCGTATAGGGTTGTTAGGGGAACTTCCCCCCATCTGGTGCTCTCCTTCATGGGTTAGAGCACCATATTTCCTTCCTCTGTTGAGATTCTGGAGTGTGGGATCCCCTTCTCAGAGGCAGCACCTAACAGTCTCTTTGCACCAGCTGGTGTCTCCTGCCTTTTGGATTTCTGCATTTTCTTTTCTGTTTTTGTTCTACAATGCAAAGAGATCATCCAGTCTCTGAAAATGTAGATTTTTAACTCAAGGATGTCCTCATTGTGGTTGGGGGCTCAGAGTATATAACCTCAGAGAAGTTTCACTGACAGTTCCAGGGGTCTTGTTACCCAGTCTCTTGAAACTGTGAACGCTTTGCAACCAGACTTCTAGAAAAAGCTAGCAAGGGTTGGAAGGTAAGCAGGTAGCTTATTCAAGAAGAGATTTGAGAAGGAAAATATCTCAGGTTCTGTTCTCAAACATTATTAAGTAAAGCAGCTGGTGAGCTTTGCTCCTTTTTGTATTGCTCTATTTCACAAGAGGAAGGAGATGATGATTAATAGTAGGCCTGGAGTTGCTAAAGAAAAGGACCTGCAGGCAGAATATACCTATTGGGTATATTCTGGTTTTATTGGGATGTGTGGCTTTGAACACTGATGCACAGCTTTAGTCCTTCAATGTTGTAAACTGGGTTTAAACATGCATTCTGTGTTTGATCTAAGCATTCTGACTGACTCAAAGGCCTTTGATAAGTAAACACAATTTGTTTTTAATTGGGGAAACAGTCTTCATACTATTGTAACTTTTCCATAAGTTGTAGCATCAGTAAATTGTGAATCTAGCCTCTTCCTTGATTTTTATAGGTTTTGCACTTGACATTATAGATAGCTATATATATAACTACATAGATAGCCAAATGAGTATAACGATGCTTTGTCTGCACCTCATTACATTTCCTATGTGCTTCATTAATGCTAGAAAAGCTTTCCATTTAGGCTGCTTGTCACACACGTGCTGGCAATGTTTGTGGGAGCTTGCACATTATTAATACTGGCAGGAATAAGGAGGATACAGGAGAGGAGACATGACCCAAAAATGTGTTTAAGTCATGTTCTTTTCTGAAAGTCTGTTCTCGCAAAATGTATCTTAATAGCATCTGTGTCTAATGCCATGGCTTATCCCCAAACTCAGTGGGTTCAAGCAGGAGGATTAATAATGATTATTTCACCACTATAGTAGGAATTTCTGGTTACCTAACAGTTTTTAGTTTACCTTCCTGTATTCATTCCTTTAAACTCTTCATTTTAGTACTTTTTTGGTTCATGAGAATTCTCCCCTACAACCATGAATGCCGTAGCCATAGCCATCATTTTTGTCAGCGCTTTTGGAAAAGCATGTTTACTGTATCTGCTTAAACAGTAAGTAGCTGATGGCCTGAAAATGTAACCATCACTGATGCTGCACCTAAAAGAAACAAAAGTTTTTTCAAAAATAAAAATAATAAATGTATCATTCTCTGTACTTACGATTGCTTCTCCTCCTAGCCGTAAACACAGTTGTGACATACAGATTGGAAGTTCAGTCCAAATAAAAGATACCCCTTGGGACTTAGTCACAAGCCTTAACTTTTTGAAAAGGTACTTTCTTCTCAAAAATATACTTCTCTTGCAAAGTGTTTTCATTTCCTGGATCTGAAGATTAGCAGAAGCTGAAATAACAAAACACATTGCAATAAAGGGATAATACTGAACAGACATTACTTGTAGAAAGACAGCAAGGATTCCATACAGTGATGTATTACCATGACATGTCAAAAAAAATCTGTGACTAAATATGATACAAAGCAACTTTATAAAGCTTTTACTGTTGTTTCTATTGTAGTGTAGCTCCTCCAAAACTACCCAGAACAATCCCAGCACTTGGAGAAGATCAATATTGTGCAGAAGCTATTTCTGTCCTCATCAGAACACAGATCATTTCCACAGCCTTTACTGAATGAATATCTAAGGGATTCCATATTACAAATGACTCTGCTCATATGCTATCTCTGTAACAAAAACCCGCTGTAATATTGTAAGGTATCTTAGACAAAGCTGGAGACTATATGGCTCAGCCTTGGGGGTTTGGTAATTTAAAAATCATTTGTGGCATTTCACTTTTGAGATGAGAAGCATTTTTAGATCTGTTAGTTAGGCTTTCAGTCCTGTTTTCCTTTTTTTTTTTTTTCTAAAATCCTTTTTTTGTCTTTGCTTTGCTACATGAAAGCGATTGATGTAGGTAATAAACCTGACCTAGTTCTAGTCTTAAAACTGCAACTGACAGTAACTTGTTAGGGAGTTTGATCTCCTGTGAACTAATCAAGGCTTAGGTGGTAGCCTCTATAGGAAGTAGATGGTATCATAAAAATTCCTCAACAGGTAACTTCATAAATTGGAATGAAAAGTCATAGGAAGAATGTCAGCAGAAATGCTTTCTTAGATCGCAGGAAACTGGTATCTCTGACATACACAATGACACACATTAGAAATACATCAGAGGCACAGGTATCTTTCTGTTTCTTCGCGAAAGACACAAATAATTACCAACTTCAAATTATTACTTTTACAGAAGAGACTGTATAGGAGTTAGTCTTGCAGTGCTTGGGGGGGAGGGGAGGATATAGCTCAGAACATAATCAATGACTAAAGTTCACATCAAGAATGAAGATAATTTAATTGGCAAGTTTCAACACCTGACACACATCCTTTCTAAAACAGGATGAACTGCTGCAGTGAAAGTGCTCCTGTCATTTATAGGGTGTTCGCCTGCAAACTATATTCACCAGTGAACTAAGCAGCTTGCTGTGTTTTCTGTTGAATTATGATTAAAAGTGAAACACAAAACTCTGGAGATAAAAAGCAACCTATAATATTGGCATTGAAGATGCATGTCAGTTGTGCTGTATATAGCAACCATGACACTCGAACAGTTCAGCCTGAAGCAGTTGCTAAAGGTGTACATAAAATATTTGCATGTCTGGGGACTAAAATAGCTGTTAAGTGGAATTCATTAAATATGTTATGTAATGTACTGTACCATGATTCTGATCCTGCTAATGCTTACATATACAGATGACTTTCGTTGTTCCAAAGCAATCCTATTCAAATTGGCATATAGCAGTTTGCAAGGTTGCGGGGCATAACACTAATGGCTATTGGGCTAAGGCCAAGTCTGCTTCTGAAAAAGGCTGTACATATTCAAAATAGTCAGAGAAGAACTTGATTGTGGGAGTACAAAGGAAGGCATTTGTGCTTCTCTGCCTTCCTGAGTGTACAGGGAATGGAGAGGATACAGTGCCAGTGCTTTACATGCCTGAGTGAGTAAAGATGCATTTCTGTGTCACCTCACATATACTCTACCCAGTGAATGTGCTAGATATGAGCAAAGCAACAGGTTGTGGCAGATTTCTTCCACTGTACAGGAGAAGAACTGTATATTCATTATGCCTAATAATAAATAAAAAAAGTATATTTCTATAGTCTGAGCCTATCCATGCTTTCCCTGGGCTACTGCTGAGAAGGGGACAACTCCAACTCAGCTCCTATCTCATATTTTATGTATGGTTTAGTTTGAACATCAAATTTTGCCCAAAACTATAGTGGTATGAAATTCTGAATTTTACAAAAGTTTATTAGTGGAAAAATTACGTTTAGATATTTCCTTACATAAGTTTTTTACGCAATTCAGAAACTTTAGGAAGTGTGCCACGTGTGGGCCTTATCTGAGGTTCATTGTAGTTACAGAAGAGACTACCATTGGCTACAGAGCTCCTTAGAGCAAGCCTGGTGTGATCAGTGGATAATAGTATAGCTTCCATGTTACTTCATTTCATGTCCTTTTTATAGAAGTTACAGCTAATGCATCAGAAAGTACTAAAACTTTGCTTAATGTAAGTGCCACAAACCAGAAGAACACATAGGATAAATAACAAAAATTGTGTAACTAAGACTTTCATTTGCTTTTTTTTCATTGACTTTTTTCTACCCTGAAATATATGTCAGATAAAAAGTTATAAAGAGTACATTCATTTTGTGTGGCATTTATTTATACAATAATGCACACAAAGCAATCTTTAACTATCGCTGTATAGGATATCGAGTTATCTTTAATTATCACTACAGAATGGTTGCAAAATCAAATACTGTTGGCAATCAACATTCATTATACAATAGCCTGATTGCATCTGTTCATATTACTAGATAAGCAGGGAAAATCAAAACAGTGTCTGATTTATCCACTAAAACTGTCTGAGCAAAATATTGTATCTAACTCTCTTAATATCTCTCAGTGACTTTGATCTGATTAAAGTCCAAAGACACATAACCACAGATGCAAATTTTCTAGTGCCTCAGAAATTAAATACTGTTATATTTCAACAGACTGAATAGCTGGAACGATACTCCAGCTGACGTGATTATAGGCACAGTATAAACTTATGATAGAGAGCTGTCTAAATCTCTGAGGCCGCAGGTGCAGGATTATAGTAAACCCCATTGAAACATACAGTATTCTGCCTAAATGCACAAGTACAAAATTAATTAGGCAGTTGATCACATAATAAAAGTATGATGGATAATCTAATGGAAACTACCAGCTCAAAGTCAATAACAAACTTGATTCTTTTATTAGATGCAGCTGATTTTCAGTTCCTCTATTTACAGGATTTTGTGCTTAATAGAAGATAAGAAAAAAAAAAGATGTTTTTTTTTTTGAAAATGAGAACTCAGTTACAGTATTTATCTCTGTTGGAAACTATAATGTGTAAGCAATGTAGAATTTGTAGATAGACATATCTGCAAGTAATTCTCTAAGATACTTGGCTGAAAAGCACATCAAAGCACGGTGAAATAATGAGACAGACTCCAGCTGTTGGATTCCAACAGCTTTTGATTTGTGCTCTAGTAGAAGCTCCAGGTTTTGATTCTTTGTTGATTATTTCCATGGTACTGGAGGTGATTTGTGCATTATTTAAAAAATAGGCAGTAGATAGCAAACAAGGGTGAGTTTGCAAACTGCATTTGAAAGGACATTTTGCTTCCTGATATAAATTTTTGCTTCTTATTCCTATGCTCTTCATAACCAGCTGCCCTGGTTAAAAAAGACCTTTTAAAATATATATGTTAGAGATTTTATGAAAATAATAGGTAAGGTCATCAGAAAATGGTGTGGAGAAAAACTCTGGGGATGTCAGTGTTCAGGCAGCTTTGCTAGAACGGAGAAGCTATTGTGGAAATCGTTTTTTCAGAATCTTTGCAGGGCGTGTCTTACCATGAGTCTGATGCTGCCAAAGATTTACTACCAGTAGAAAGCAAGTACCTTGAAAGAACTTTGGAGACTTTATGGAGGACATGAGTTTAGAGTCAAATACATCCGTCATAATGCTATGTGAATGGTCTGATGTTGTTGTGCGGATAAAGGTGTTGCTGTGGAGGGAATTCCAAAGTTGGGTTCTGAACTGCAGTCTTCCTGATTTTTCTTTAGTAGGAAAGAATAAAAATTAGAACGCTTCAGGGAAAGCACTGTATCTTAGCCTTTCCCTGGATTAAGGTTTACATCTGTTTTTACTCTAAAGTTTAGAGGCAGTTTATAATTTGGTGATGCAGTATACAAAGGCTCTTGCTGTTGCTTGTTACCAGAACGTCAAAATTCAACCAACTATACTGGAAAATGTTTGCATAATAACATACCATGATGTTTAAAATTTACTCTTTCTGGTGCAGATCAGAATGATAGTTGGTATCTAAAGGTACGATTGCTTGCATGTTTCTCTGCAGGCCAAAGCCTGTGGTTTCAAAAATGAATGGGAGAAAAAATAATCCTTTGTTTTTGTAGTATGATTTTTCCGTTGAACTGGATTTCTTATTAGAACAGGTTTTCTCACAGTTTTTGAACTTCTATCTTTACTTACAAGATGAAATCACAGTAGGCAAACTTTGCATCGACGGATGCCATTTAACAGTGGTACATGTGGCTATGTTTAATATGCCTGCCTAAAGCATTCATTTCATAGCAAGTCCATTGTAATTTCAGTATAAAATGTAGCAACAGTCTGAGGAGTAGAAGTCAAATCCCACATCCTACTGAATCTTGCATTAATTCTAACAGTCTGAAATACCTTCAGTGTCAAAGTTTGAAGTTGTTCACCATCAGAATAGCTCATAGACCTATTAGTTAATTTTGCTGGGAGCAGTTTGATATGTGGGGGTCGAATCTGGTCAGTCTAAACAAATTATTTAATACAGTCATCCCATGCCCTCTGTGTGTGTACTGACTGCTAACCAGGCTGTATTATTCTCAGCATGTTCTCTGGCTGTGCATTAAAAAAAATGTTGACTGCTAAAACTTTTAGTGTGGAGATCTGACTGAAGCCTATGCTGAAAGTAACTGTTGGATTGATCTTCCGAGAAGAATTGGATAGAGGAATCCTTAATTTCTGCTTGGCTTAGACCTGTACAAGATTTGAAACTCTAGAGTCCTGCCCAAACCTCAACAATTAGTGACTTATGTGCTTAAAACCTTCGGAAAACTTGAGACTAAAAGATGCATGGAGTTTTGAGCTAAGCAGGTGTTTTCAAGGCTAATAGATGAAAGTTAGGAACATACATCTGTTACAGATGTCTCTCTGCTTTCAGAGGTCTTTGAACAGTGTGTTGTAAATATGTTAATCATGTTAAAAAGAAAAAGATGAAATCTTCACCTTGCAGTCTTGGTGTTCTTTACTTTAGTTTCCATGTGTGATAATTATTTATTATTACATTCTATTCTAAATATCTGATTGAGTATCCTAGAAAGAAGCCCCCATTTGATAGTAGGGCTTGTCTGTTTTCCATTTTATTTATTTTTCTTTTAATCTTGGTAATATTATCCCTTCCCTCTGAAATGTAAATCAGGGTGAGGCTAAGAAGGTGATGAAGGCACATCTTAAACAATCTATTCACGGTCTTACAAAGTTATCTTCAGTCTACCTGATATGAGCTAGTGCTCACTAAGACTCTAAAAAGGCTTTGTAGCCAAAGACAGATGAGTAAACTTTTATTTGAATATTTGCAAATTCATCCTGAAATGTTAAGAAACTGATTTCTAAATATTTAAAAAAACATTCCTGTGGTAGAACGTGCAGCTGGAGGGAGAAGAAATAGGAGTCGTAGGTTAGGTTTTACAGTTGTTCTCTCCATGAGTTTGTTTTGTGACACCGGTATGTGTCTCTCAGTCTGGCTTTTTTCCTTTTTCCCATTGTAGAAACAAAGTGCTTCCCGGCTACTACTATCCAGTCCAGCAGCATAGTACAAATACTTGTTTAGTTTAGGTCATAGCCAGAACTTCATCTAGAGGATAACAATACGCGTTCTGCTCTTTCGGTTAGGTTAATAGTGTGCATGAGAAGAATGTTGTTGCATGCAGTTGCATTGTTTTGTTAAGTATCTGAGTTTGAAAAGGAAGATCCTTCAAAAGAGAATGTCAGCAATTTTATACGTAAAAATATAGCCACTGAGAAGTATATCAGACTTACCCCACTGTGTCATTACTTAATCATTTAAAAATCATAATAGAGGGTGACAAAAGCCATTGACAACATTCAGTCAGCACAGCCTTCATACCAACAGGGAGAAGCTGTCAGAACAAGTTATACTTACAAGTATGTCTGTAAACTAGCAGTAAAGAAATCAAGTTTCAGGTTTGAATTCCTGTTTTTAAGGGTTAAAACTGATCCTCTGTGCACTTGTAGTTTAATTTCACTTGAGAAATATGGATCGGATATATCTATAAGTTGTGTTGATAGCTTATGTAGGAAGCAGCAATACCCTGCAAACTTGTAAATAGTGGTGTGCTAAGCCCATTTTTGGTACTAATACTTGTCAGAGTGGATTTCTAAGTACCATCAAATTGTACTGAATATTAAGATTCAAATAATTAATATGCTCTTGGAATATGCCTGCTGGGCACTGTGGACATTAAACCAGGTATCCATTTTTTGTTTTCTAAACTAGTCTTTGATCTGATTTTTGCAGATGTAGTTCATCACTTCCACACACCATGTTTGAATGATAAATGTAGTAGGTATGAAAAGTAACGAAAACATTAAGGTACATGCCATCTCAGAATACAGTAAGTGCAATGTGAAGTAATGAATACATAGTCAATCATCATCATAGTAACAAACTGTCATTTTTAAAGATCAAGATATTTATCTGGAGGAAACAAGTCAAAAAAAATGGCTGTGCTAGTTAAATAGAAAACAATAAACTACTTAATTTTAAAAAAAAATGCTGAATTAATCAGTTTTATGCTTTATCTTTAATAATTCAAAGCAAAAAATCTGTGAAGATTTGTGTTGTCAAAGTGGTTAACTAGTCAGTAATATTGGCTACAATACTCCCATTTAAAAAATGACCTTTTAAAGATGCTCTATAAAATTAAATTTTAATGAGTGGTAATAAATGGTAGTACTTCCATAGGAGGAAATGCAATACTACTAGCCTGAAGCTTTTGCAGTATGCCACCAGCTTCAGTACCGTGTTATGTATCCTCTTTCATTATTTTCAAGCATAGGAAGTATGATGATAATACAGCACTTTAAAGAAATGAAAGCACTTTTAATAGTATACATGGTCCAAGCTATCTTCTTGGCTGAGTAATAGTGTTCCTATTACTTTCATGATGCTTTTTACAAAAAGTTAATTTTTTGGTGTGCGTTTCTGTTTGTTTGGTTTTTGTGTTGTGGGAGTTTTTTTTGGTTTAGTGGTTTTTTTTTGTTTTTTTTTTAATAGGACAGTATGCCATTTTAAGGTTCTTACATTTTCCTTGTAACTAATTGAATAAGAATTGGCTAGTTGAAGAAGAATTTTGGATGAACAACATCAAAACATAGGTGTGTATTGCTGAGAAAGAATTGTACTGTCTTTTCCCAAAAGAGGGAGGAGAAACTTAAAAGCTAGTGACCCTTTAAGGATTTTAAAAAAAAAAAAAAAAAAAAAAGTTTCATGAAGGGCAGCATGAGAGCAGAAGGGGAAGCTAAGAGAGAGGAGAGTCAAGGAATGTGAACTTGCATCACTAAACTGGTAAATGGTACCAGAATATCAGCCTCCCTACTATCAGTAATGATTGGAATTAATCCAGGAATTCAGAATGGGTCTGTAAATGTGTCTTCAATTGTAGCCTTTGGCATAGATTTATATTCTCAGTCCCTTGGGCACTGAATTTCATTTCCCCATTTGCTAAATGAGAACAATTTATCCTAAATCAACGATAATCAGAGTAAACACTATTATTAATTTATTGTTTCCAGGCTAGGAAAAAACAGTAAAATGAAGCTCTCTTCTTTTATCAGTGCTTTCCCTACCCCTTTTGCCCTGAGGATCCTATTAGCAGAAAGCTGAGCAACTCTGTTTCATCAGAAATAAATTATGCCTCACTTTTTTAATGTAAGTACTGAAGGGTTGTAAAGATCAGAAATACATTTGAACCCACTATCACTTGATGTTATTTTCCTTGATGTTCTGAGCTTCTTTAGGGGAATGAAACAACATGTTCTTTTGAAAGCAAAGAGCAGAGTTGCTTTAAAAGAACACCAGCACTGATTTTAGTTGATGTACAAAATAATTCAAAATCTGTACCGAAATATTTAAAGTAATGTATAGGCAGTCTGAAAGAGAGCTGTCAGAATTTCTGGCGCGTATAGGAGGTAGAATGTTTGCAGGGCAAATAGGTGTCAGAACTAGTCACCCTCATTTTTTAAAAGATTAGAAAACTGTAATTCCCTAGAAACAGTAGGCTAATTCTCACTTTCTTCACAAAGGAGCTAAGGATGAAAAAACACCTTTAATTAATAAACACTGCTGGCACTACTTTGGTAACAAGCTGCTGTAAATGAAACTCTTAATTGCCTCAGAACAGAGTATTGTATACAAATTCATTTTACTCCTTAAGTGTTGTTCTTTGTTGTTTCTATTTTACATTTATGTAGGCAATAAAAGTAGCTTTGCCAGCCTCCTTGTCACTGAAAGCAGTTCTTGTTAGCTCTCCATTTGTGGGGAGCACTGAGGTTAAAAAGCAACCCAAAACATTCCCTTAAGCCCTCATGATAGCTAGAATAGATGGCGCTCAGTGCAATCTAAATCCAAGCTAAAATAAGCTGTGTATGAAGCTTTTGTTAATGAACTTAAACTTGAAATTCTGTAATGAAACTGTATGATGAAAGGAAATTGAAAAGAAATTGAGTTGTAAAAGAAATATATAATAACACTGTATTTGTGTATATATATTTGCCATTTTGGCACAAACTGTAAAACTATTTTGGACTTTCATATAAAGCTATGTAGATAATTTTTTTTTTTCTCTTGTGGGATGTGTTCTGAGTTTGGGTTTATTTGTTTTGGGGGTTTTTGGTTTGGGGTTTTCTTTGGGTTTTTTTTTTTTTTTTTTTNAACTTCTTTTGGCTCTGTCAGAGACACTTTGAGTTAGGCAGGAGCTGCATCTTCTTCATTCAGGAAGAAAACACCAGAGAAACTTAACTGGCATAAGAGTATTTTGAATATGTGCAGTCATGATCCTTGCTTTTTGTAATTCTCTGAACTCTTACTTCCATTATTAGGAATTTTGGAAATACAAAAATGTAGATGTACATTTTGAGGCATACCTGCATTGAGACCATGAGGAAAAGACATGTAGATGAATTTGTACTTAAGGACTGGAGCGACTTAATAAAGAGGACTGGAGAAACAGATGCTTTCTTGCATAGACGTGTTCAAATCTATCACGGTGATTTTGATTATGGGAAGACTTGTAGCAAGTTGTAATACACCATTCAACGCTTTATTTTTTTTTTTTTAACTAAGTCATCTTTAAATGTATGTTAAAATGCTGAATTTGGGATATTTATATCAACTTAAGCTTGACCTTAACACCTGAAATAAGCATTCCTGCTTTCTTTTTTAGAATTACTGAATGAGGGAATAGTTGCCAGTCTTGACAAGAGCAGAAGAAAAGACTGGTAAGTAGTAAGACAGTTATTCTTTAATTTAGAGTGCGGAATACATATTGTGAATGAAGAAGTGTTTGGAATTGTGCTTGCATGATTTGATGGTCTAAACAGTTAAGTTTTTGCTGCTTAGCATAGCACCTTTGTGATGCACTCCGTGCACATACGGACATGAGGATTCTTGGTGTGTTTGGTTAGGGATTTTTTTTTTATGTGGAGATTGGTTTTACATGCAAAATGCATTATGAAGTTCAGCCTTTGCAGAAAAGAGACACTTACACTTGGTAATAACAGTCTTTGCCGCATCAGTTTATAATGGGATCAACAAGTATAAAGATGTAGCGCTATTGATTTTTTCCAAACTATTGGGTGAAACTTAATTAAAAAAGAGAACAGAATTTAAAGACACTTGTCATTTTAAATTTATCGACTGAGATTATGAATGTTCTGGCAGAGAACACGCGCTTGCCAGCCAAGGGATCCAATAGCTTCTTGTTTGTAGATGTCACCCATTAAGAGTATTTCCTTGTAACAGGACTTGACAGTGGAGACTTAAGATCCCAGGCAAATCCCTACCCCTTGCACCTCCCTTTGGGTGTGATCTAATTGCTCTAAAGTTAGTGCACAGATTTGAGGAGTAATGATCATTCCTGTTCCAAATGAAGTGCTTTGTAAAAAGTAGAGCAGATGCAGCCCCTCTGAATTGCCACAACAGATAGAATAAGGACCTATATTGCAGAATATTCTGATATGGTTAAGAGTTATGACAGATTTGGCTTTAAATCACTACTCTCAGATAGGCAGAGAGAAGCTTAAAAATTCATTCTCTGATCACCTAGAAATGGCTTTTTGACCCTTAGTGTTACAAGGTGGGATGAGTGCACCCTAGTGTTGGCAACCTGGTCTAGTGGGAGGTGTCCCTGCCCATGGCAGGGGCGTTGGAACTCGATGATCTTCAAGGTCCTTTCCAGCCTAAACCATTCTATGATTCTACGATAGGTTGCTATTTCACAAAATACTTAATATTTGCTAATAATAAGAAAATAAATGAATGTGGCACTCCACACTCTGATAGGTAGGACACAAACTTCTGGAGTGTGAGAAAATAGATGAAAAACCGTTGAGATCAGAGCATTGTGACCTTTCTTTCTTATGTTTACCTTTGGAAAACAGATGTTTGAAACACCAAGAAAGTGGGAATGTCATTTCCAATGTTTATTATTCCATGCCTAGCCTTTGAAGTTCGTATTTTTGTTCTTTTTTTTCTTTTCTAATGATTCTAATATGTAATATGGTAGTGTGCTGGCTGTTGAAAGCATGATCTGTTGTATCCAAAACGTAAGTAAAAGGAAAAGCAATGCAAATGGTATATGGAAATGAATGTACGAATATCTTGGCAGAGATATCTTAAGCTGCAGTTTCAAGATGGGTATAGACCACTCTGATCCTGTGCTGCAGTCAGAATGGCACCTTTGATTTCCTCACCTCTGACCCCATATTTCTTCTCCCTAGTTATGTTGGCAATTGCAAGGGTGCTATAGCCCAATCAGAGGAAGGAAAAAAAAAAAAAAAGCACTACCAAAAAATCAAACCGCTGCCCGCCGTGCTACAGAGATCTCTGTCATTCAGAAACTGTAAGAACAAATTTATCTTTTAGGAATAGGTTTTAGTTTGATGTTACTGTGCAATTCTTTAGTCAATATTGCCAGTGCAAGGGGGAGATAGAGAGGTATGGATTAGCAGATGAACAGCAGCTTTGGGTACTTCTACATCAGCTTGAGCATATTCTAGAACTGCTCCTGAAAATGCTCTGAAGTCAACAAAATCCAAAGGACTTCTCCAGGAGTTAGATTAAACTTTGAATTACGGTATAAATAAGACTCTATGATTCAACTTCCTATAAAATACAATTTTAGCTTTATCTTTAATCATAGTCCAGCAGTAGATGTAACTGGTATAAATAGTGATCTTTCTTTGATGAGTGGCACTGAGTACTGCAGGTGCAATTTCACACAATCAGTCAGCTAATAAGGTAAGTTAGCGTCAGAAAGGGGGCTTGACGTTTCTAGTAATCCTCACATTTACTATTTTGCAACCAGAATAAAAAAAAGGTACAGTTCAGGTACTTTAATAACATTTCAAATTTGACGTGCACTTTGGATGTTTGTTTGTCTGATACTTATGTTTAAATACATTTGCATATAAGGAAATCTAGTATTGCCATTGTGATGTTAATACAAGTGCTTTTTCTGAAGAAGTTCAGGAGCAGCACAAAACTCCAAGAACTGCATATTTAAAAATCAATAAGCAAGGTGATGATTACAAACTACACAGACAGGGTTTATGCCTTGGTGCCTAGCAGGCAAAAGTTTGCAATTCAGAAAATGTGCATAACCATTTATATTATTCAAGGTCATCACAGTAAAGATAGCAAGTAAATTTCAGAGTTATCTTTTAGATTATTAGGACTGTTGGAAAATCAAGCCCTGACATTATTGACGCAGGGAATAAAATGTGGTTAAATATGAGCCTAGACAGGTTTGTGACAGATAGTTCTTATTTAAGATAGTTTTTCATTAAATAACTCTTCTGTTGATCCATGAATCAAAGATAAACTGAGAAATAAATATATATACACATGTATATTACAGAATATTTGCAGTTACTTGATTCTGTGAAAAGTAGAAATGTAAAAAAGATACATTCCTGGAATTATAAAAGAAACATTCCAGGAATTATCTGCCTTACAAATGAAAGATACAGACTTACAGACTGTCGTCTAAAGGAATAGTTAAAGACTTCATCCAAAATTAAAGGAAGAGGAAAGAAAGAAATGTAATAATTTTGAAAGAAATATCTTATTTTGTGGACAGCCATCTCTTACTGTGGTCTTTTTTTTCCAGTCTAGTCAATGGCAACATGCATATATTACTAATCTACAATTTGTTCATTTTGATAATTAGTTAGTAAGATCCATCAGACTCATAAGGAGTTCTGATGTCAAGAATTCTTAAGTACAAGATCCACAGTTGTTTACAGCTGAATCATTCACAAATCAAGATTCAGTAAAATGCTGGTGATAAAATTTTAGAATGAAAGAAAAGAAGAATATTTTAGATTAAAGCATGTATTGGACTAACCTAAACAAGGTGTAAAATAAATGTTTCCCACATCACAGGTAACACTTGTGATTAATGTAGGTAGAACAATTTCATTGTGTAATGTTATGCATCACAGTAATGAATGTATTGAAAATTTTAAAGACCTACAGTTGATTTTGCTTATCACAGAGAGCATAAATGAAAAGTGATTAATAAAATATCTTTCACTACAATTATAAATCAAAATAAGAGATGCATTAAAAAATTAACAGAACATTGTCTGGAAATCACATACTGTACAGGAATGTTTTCCCCATTCTATTTCCAAGAAGATGATTTCCATTAGTTACAGTACAGTTATAGAACATTAAATATCCAACAAAAATGTTGCACCGTCCTTCTACTGAAGAAGTTTCTCTGGAATAGGAAACTGATTTACAATTTTACGGGGAAGATGAAGTGTGGTGTCTATTTGCATGAAGTGCAGTAATTTAGTTCTCCATAAACTTAATTTGGACATGTCAGTCTTGTTTAGTTCAAGTTGGGCAGCTGTGGGAAGGCAGGTGAAAATCAGATGGAATGGAAATCGGTATGTACCAAACAGAACAAGTAAAATAATGTATTGGTAAAAAGAGGATGAAAACATGACAAGATTTCAGGTTTGGTTTTTAGGCCTTGCTTTTGGAAATAATTTGGGGAAAATTCTAAGATAAGCTGTGAATAAAGAATTCTTATGGTTGCAAATGCGCTATTTTAGCAGCAGCGCAGGGACTGCTGCTTGATTCCTGAAGCAATACAACTGAAGTTACATACTGAAATTCTTCCTTTGCACTGGCTTTCTGAAAATATCTTGGGACTTTCTTATGTGTGGTTCTTCCACACAAAATGAAAAGGCTCTTCAAATGCAAAGGTGTAATTGACTGTATATTGGAAGTCACTATTCTGTTCAATAATATGTATCTTAAAAATTACAGTTAGCTGTATTAGAACCATACAGTAATCCAACAGTGATAGGCAGCTGCAGTTTGGGCATGTTTTATAGTGCAGATACTGCACTCTGACTTTATAACTAGGAATGCTGGAAATAATATTTCAGATGCACTTGAATTTAGGCATATTTAGGATGCCAAATCCCAACATTGATTGCTGTGAATACATTGCAGGATGAAAGTCTTGATTTCCTGAATATCCCTAGATTTTTGTTCCATTTCTAAACTATAAGCATTAAACAAATAGCTACATTTTAGTGTTATGAACATAGAATCTTTCGGGTGTGTTTGTGAAATATCCGCTGTTAAATAAATGAGAAACATAACTTAACTTAGTCACTTATTATGCTACTCCCTTTGTAATTCAGCATGGAAAAAAATTTTATTTTTATTTATTTTATTGTATTTTATTTATTTATTTTATTTTTATTTTTGTAATGGTAGAAATTACTATTTGATATCAAAAACCTGATTGTATTAGGTGCTGTATATACACAGAATAAAAATTTTCTCTCCAGAAGAACTTAATCTGTAGACAGACAACAGATTTTCTTGTTATCGTGTTTAATACCATGGAAGTTTTTGTTTTTTAAAGATACATGTCATTAAATTGTTTTACTTTCTTGGATTCTCAGTCTTTAAGTAATGAGCAAGCTTATATACTTCACATTTAGGGGCTTTAAATACACAGGAATATTTTATATTGCTAAGGTAATTGAAACACCTTACTGTTCCCCTGGTACCTCTTGAATAAAATAAAGATAAAAAGTCTTTGATATCAGGAATTGTTTTCCAATAGTTATTTTCTACAAACCGGTCACTACTAGAAGTTGATTTTCTGTGTAAAAGCAGGAGTGGGGAATGGAGGACAGAAAGGAAAATGGGTTTTAAGGAAAAAGGATGGTATCCTAGCCTACGTCATCATGCATGACAATGGCATGATAGTGCTTCATGATAAGAAGTTAGAGAAAAGTGGAGTAATTAGGTATAATCATATGTCTAGAGAAACATAGTAAGTAAAAGGACTAATGAATTTAGGTAGTATGGTTTTGTCTCCTGTGCTTGTCAGGATCCTGTAACTGAGTAAGCATCATTTTGCTGTGTAATAATAATACTGCATCTTCTCCTTTATGCTTTCTGTCTTAACTATTTTAAACTACATACTCATCAGGTCAAAAGCTAATGCATATTGTGTATGTGAACAGTAACCTATTACAATGAGTGTATTTATCTTAGTTGCTTAAATAGCTCTAGTGCCATATACTCCTAATCGTTGCTGATGACTTTTGGCACTTGTAGTGTTAACCACTACATAATAACTTCCACAGAATTTGGAGTATATATAACCTAAATATATAGGTCTTCCGTATATCTGATAACTGTCTGAGATGAATAGTGTGCTTTCCTTGTAAATAGTTTTGCTGAAACTATACTACCATTTGAACTCCATATTTGCATGCATATTATTAGGCTATAATATAAAAACTTTTCATGAAAAGGAGAGTGAGGAGGGGACAGTGCTATTGTCAGTCACATTCAGTAGCTTTGTTGAGAAAGTCCTTTCCTATTCCAACCTCTCAGTGAAAAATAACTTTTTACATTAGGTCTAAAAGTGAAAATGAAGTATTTTCAAAAATTCTCTTAAAAATGTGGACTAAATACTGGAAAATTCAACCTGTCAGCTAAACAAGCCCGTATAGCATCTTCCTTAAAAATTTAAAGGTTACTTTGGAGTTTGGAGTATGAGCACGTGATCCAGATTCTCCAGTTAAGGAAGTGGTTTCTCTCTAAAAAAATTCTTCTCTCAAAAGCTTCTTCAGAACACTTCTAATACTTTCTAGCTGGAAAGAAAGATAATGATCAACCAAGCCATATTTGAAACTGAACAAAACAAAGGAAGTATAGCCAAATGGAACTGAATTTTTTGAACTTTTTTCTTCTGTGATTGCATGCTCAGAATGTTTGAGAGAACACAAACATATTTCATTTGGAGTTTCATTGAATTTGGTTTCACTTTTTTGCCAATTGAATATGGATATTTTAGAATTTTTTTAATGTCAGCTTTTCTGTGTTTTTTAACTCTCTCTTTCTTTCCAACTGTGCTCACCTGTTTTATGTATATCATTTCACATTTGTGTTTTTTACCTTCTCCACTGGGAAAAATAGGATAGTAAGACTGATGTTTGTTTTATGAAAATTTTTAATTTCATCTCTGTTTCTTTAAGGGGGGAGTAAAAGAGGGGAAATGTAGAAAGCAGAACCGGAAAAGTTAGGGTTTTACTACATTAAAAGATGCTTCGCAGGGGTGGGAGGAAATCCAGATTCCATTTTTCTAGAAAAAAGAAAGTTGTCACCAAATAGCTATTTCAGAAAAAAATCTATTGTTTCTTTCTTAGAAGAGAACATGTAATAATAAGATTTGTTTGTCTCAGTGATCCTGGTATGTTAGAAGTGGCTGGACTTGTGTTTTGATTGTTTTAGAGTGAAAACTTAACTCTTTAAATTGAATTTATACTTTTGCATTTAAAGCAAGTTGATTATGATTCTGCATTGCAACCTTTGAGGCAACATAGGCCACAGCTAGTAGTTCATGTTGGATGGAATTAATCTTTGCACTGTTAATGTCTTTTTACCTTTAACGTGTTAATTTGTATAGAATAAATTTGGCAATATAAATGCTAAAACTTAAACCAGAATTCTACTTCTCCAAATATATTAGCATATACATAGATTAATTACTGTTGCTAAGAAATTATTTTTCTGGGTTTGCAGGTCCAAGAAGAAATAGTTTTTCAGATTAAGGGGAAAACATAGGAAATAAAAGACCTGCTGTAATATCCTTTGCCCTTTACATGAAGTCTTCCATAGTTTAATCAGAAAAGATCCTACTAAACATCCTGTGCAGGCTAAGCATCACCTTCTCTGCAAAATCATTGGAAGGCAATAACTGGAGAAACTCCTCCTTGTTCCTACTTCCCATGCCTGGTCCTGTTATCTCTTGACCTTTTCTCAGTTCTTTGTCTCCATATCATTTCTCTGTGTTTTCCAGCAAAGTAGCCAGCAGAGATTTTGTTTTCTGTTCCAAATTAGAGAAAACCAGCAGAGGAAGGTAGAGCAAAGCTGTCTTTGTGAAGCTCTTTGAGGATTAGAGCAGGGACCAGTGTAACATTAGCAGCAGCACATACATGCGGTCTCCTGCTTGCCCATTACAGGCCCTAGACTGATGAATAGAGTTTTTGGTTATAGTTATAGTCAGCACATCTGTCTTCCTTAAGTATTAGTTGTTGAAACAGAATGTATTGTAGAACTTCTGCAGCTTCACTGGAGTACAGCACCCACATACTGTATGGAATAATGTAAATATATAACATTTTATAGTAGTGTCTTAGAAAAAGTCTCTCTCTCTTGCCTGTGAACAATCCACAAATTTGTTGTACTCCAGATACTCATGCTACTGGGTATTATCTATGGAATGAAGATGCTTACTGAACTGTCATTCAATATGGTTTATTCAAAATGGTTGTCAGCAGAACTAAGTGTTTGCTCAGAAAAGTTAAAACCAAACTAAAATTAGAGCTTGGTGACTTAAGACGTTCACATGCAGTTGTGTGCTGAATGCTTCCAACTGAGACTAGATTTCAAGCGAACACTTTTATAATTTTTAGCAAATTTCAGACCTATTGGTTAGTCATTGCTATTGGTGATTTCACAGTCTTGCTAACAAGATCTACAGCAGACAAGATTAACTCACCAAGATGTTCTCTCAGTGACCAAGAGAACCTTTCCTCTCCAATGCACCTCATCCGGTACCTATGTTAGTGTCAGAAGCAAAGGAAGAAGACATGTCATTTCAGACATACAAGGTAGCAGACTCGATCATGGGGGAATGGCAAGCCACTTTGCCCTGCCTTCCTAAATAGCTCATCACCTTTGGGCAGGCCTGTCGCCATGGCCATTTCACGATCGCAGAACTGTGATTTTATATTGAGTCAATGCCAGCATATGACTATTTGCATGCAGTCATGTGTCGTCGTCGTGTGTGTCGTCCCATCCCCCTCCCCGGCCCTTTGCTTTATTCCCTCTAATCAGCTTGCTCCAAAATACACATCATTTCTCTAGGCAATGTATATCTCCTTTAGGCTGTCTTACATTCTTTCTGATTGCAGTTCTTTCTATTTCACACAGTGTGTTAGTGTTCCTTACCATCTATAATACATTGTAACCATAGATACCGTGCACAATTCAAACATGAATCTTCAAGGCTTCACATTTTCTCTTGTAAATATTTTGATGAAAAGAGTGATTATATTTCAGATCAAGGCTTCAACAGAGTATTAGTTAAAAACATTGATTAAGAGAATTAAAACCACGTTTCAGTAGTGTGTATCCTTAAGAGTACAGGGTGAAGTTGAATCTGAGAGTCACAACTACTGCATGTCAACACAAAGTGCTACTGAAAGGTACTTTATTTTTGTATTAGTGATCTCTCAAGGCCTGATCCAAAGTCAATTGCAATGAAGGTAAGACTTTCCATTGATTTTAATTTGCCTTGGAACATAGATCTTTTACAGTTTTAATTAATAGCTTCAAAATTGTGTTTTATGTTATTTGTAAAGTGCTCAGGATGAATATAAATGTAAAATATTATTAATTTCCATTCCAAACTTAGGCAGCATTCACATCGACTACTCTGAGGGTATTCAACTGCAGATGTAGTTGAACTGGGGTTTTCTGGGGGAGGAATCCCATGCTTATAACGAGAATATTTTTGCTTTAATATTGTCCTTAACCTCATTAGGGAAATCTTTTATAAGGCTTCTTTAAAAGCAGAAGTTCTGTCTCTGTATACGGCTATTAAAATCATTATACATTTTTAGAAGTAAATAAATTTAGGAGAAAAGAAATGCATAATGCAGCAGCCTTTTATCAAGGGCATATACCACGCACCAGATGGAAAACAAACTGTGTTTACAACATTATCACTATCGCCACTGACACTACTAGATCTACAATATGTTATAGCAGCAGCTCCATTAACCTTGCTAGTTCTATTGGAGTTGCCTGGTAGTTTGCCCAATCTGTGTTTGTTGTCAGCAAATGGATTGAATTAGGAGATTTTCATTCTGTTTTTTGACCTTTTCCCTCCTTCCTCAATTTAGGCCGTAGTTCATTCAAAATTGTTCTACTATTGCTCTGTAAAATACTGCAAATAGATATCTCTGGATCTGCTGCTACTGCATATGTAAATTATACTGTCTTACCTCAGAGGTGAAACTTCAGGAGAAGAGTTGATAGCAAACGTGCTGTAAAAACCCAAAGTCTTACCTAAGTGATTGCCATGGTATGTAATGTGACTTGCCTAAGCTGTTGACCTTTGCCTGCATTAGGACATGCTGCTGTCTCTCAAGACAGGCTTGCCCACAGAGTTTTTCACTTTTCAAATAAGAGCAGTCTTCGCCACCCTTATTTATTTAACATGGTCTTTTTTTTTTAAGTTCTGGGGAACAGGATGTATCTTTCTGGTTTTTTGAATGAGTTAACTAGAAGAGTGATTCTGTTGCCCTTCCCTCCAGGCTAGTGAAAATATGCTTAGTTTCTAACCTAGGGCTTGTCTTGATGGAGGTACTTCATGCCATAATTGCATTATCAGTTCAATTCAGCAGGAACCACTGCGGTCCCATGTGTCAGTAGACATTGTTCGTACAATGTGTTTGTGCTGCAGAAATTCACACACAGCCACATGACAGCACTAGTCTACGAACTGATCCAGCACAAATGTAACTGTGTTGTTTTCTGCTGCTGTGATTTTCAGCTAGATGTATTTCCTACCTCACCATGTGCCTGCAGGAGCACTTCCACCACAAGGGAGAAACAGAACAAAGTGCCTTTGGGCGAGGAGAAGAGCAGAATGACTCTTCTCCCTGATGGAGCTTGCTAGACTAAAATGATTGTGAACTAAGATGTTACATTAGGTAGAGAATTTGAATGCCTTAGGAAGCCGTTTTCAATTAGATTATTATTTGGAAAGAGGTGATGTTGTCCATATACCTACTGGAGGACACCTACACCATTTCTTGGTGGTTTTTTTTTTTTTTTTTCCCTTGGCAGTTCAGTTTATAAAGGAAACAAGGCTGTAGGGGTAAGAAAATTATTTGAAAGACTGAGCTAGAAGTAACCTGATACTGGCTTTGTGCAACCTCCCTTCCACTTCTTCCTGTTGTGTGAGTAGCACTGATCAGGCAGTTGTGATTTAGATCAACACGACTTGCCACAGCAAGCTGAATAACCTCCTGACCTTCAGTTCTATTGTGATACACTGGTTCCATTTTCTCTGAGCTAAACCAACTTATACTGAAGGCAAAATAAGGCCTGCTTCTCAGCTTAGACAAGATTCAAGACATTGCACCAGGAATCAAGCAAACTGAAATGGTAGGGGTTTTTTTCTACTGTATAAAATATCGCAAATATAAAAGCTAGTTGGTTTTTTTGGTACCCTTACATTCACCTACATCACACACAGAAAAAAACTTTAGATTGCTGTATAAGGAGTAATGAAGGAAAAATAAAAATTTAAGAATTTAAAATTTTCTGCATGTGTAGTTGGAATATCCCTATTCTGCTTAAAGCATATATCAACATATTGTGGTCTATATAAGGACAGCCAGTTACATGGCTGTCATGCATGCATGTCATACATCAGCATGTCATACATCAGTATGATTCTGAAAATTTACCACCAATTTATTCTTTAAATTTAAACAACATATAAAAAAGTTAGAGTCTAACAGTCATAGTAGCAATGATAGATAGGGGTTATTTTCTCTAGCCGTGAGCACTATTTCTGCATATTAATACAAAGTTTATCTTGCATTGGATCTGGAATTCTGTTGCATCGGCTAAAGCCATTTTGTAAAAGGCTTTTCAGCTTCAGACTAGTTTATGTTAGTTTGAGTGTGCCTTGGTGGAGCAGCTCGATGTTTTGAGATGAGGCGTGATCTAATCACTGTGAAAATAGTACATAACCATCACTATTAGTAGGAGCAGGAAGATAATAGACATAAATGAGGATATATTGATTTGTGAAACGTTCAGTTCATCATTGTAATTGCAGTTTTTTAAGTTACCAGGGTTGGTGCTACCAAGAGATGAGTTGTGACTATATGCTTCCCCAGTTTTAGCAAGGGGACAGCAATTGGGGTATAGCTTATTCCAGTAGGGACTGATGCATAGCTTACGAGTATACATAAAAGTGGTTTGAGAGCTCCCTTCCACCACTTATTTTGTAGATGGTCTGGTGTCTTAGACTGTGGTACACAGACCACTAAGCTGAATCGTATGAATCTAAACTTTCCTTTGTAACGCCTGTAGACCACCCATTCTTTCTGTAATGTATCTGCATACACAAGTGAGAAAAAGGTTCCTCTATACTTAGTCGGGTTTAGTCCGTGGGTGCCCGACAAGCAGCGTAATGCTCTACCAAGAAAGTTAGAACAGCTTATGCAGCTTGTGTTTGAGGTAAAACTTAGGGTCAGTTCTAAAATAATTCCAGTTTTGCCTTTCTGTTGTTTGCCTGACAGAATTCTAAAGAATGCAGTATGTTGGGAGAAGACCTTTTGCTCCATTGCGGTACCAAATTAATCATTAAACTGTGTATTCCTAATGAAGAAAGGTTTATACTTTCCCAAGTAAAAGTGACTGCCTGAGTTTGATCTGCTGTTGAGAATTACAGAAGACAAAGTGCCTAGCATTTTTTTTTCTAGTCTGTCTTAAATAAAATATTTAATAAGAAAAGCAGACATTATAGGCACCTTTCTTCTTCATGGGTATTACTAGAATTATTACAGTAAGTATGAATTTTTTAAGATATTAGTATTATGCACATTTTTCTTCAATATTTGCTTTTAACATGAAAAATAATATTTCTGATGGTATCAGATATTATTCCTTCTTAATCCATTATAACTATTTATAAAAATTTGGTTCTACCTGAAAATATTATGCATAGGTACAGTGTATCTGCTGTCTATGAGATTTCTTCAGGGTTTACTGCTGGAGTTGCTTCTTTGCAGAACTGTCAAGGCAGGTGAAGCCAAACAGTTGTGGAACAGTTGTGAAAGCCTCCATGTGAACTGTCAGATTTACCTTTAACAGACTACGGTACCAGGCTGAAATCTGGGATCTCCTGTCACAGCAAAGTTGAAATAATGCTTTTCTGGATACCTGATAATAAAAGAGGTCACTTTTTAGAATAGCTTACCTCATAGTAAATGATTTAAGAGAAGGGCTGGTGAGCCATCATTCATTCAGGCCTGTTATAGACAGTTCTTTGTCTATGAAAAGACAACAGGAAAGCCCAAATTGATAGCTGAGTCCTACTGATATCACTTGTGTATTCATTTCTTCATGTACTTTGCCTGCAGTGTTTCTGAGAGATAAAATAGTGCTTAGGTTGATGAGAAGGAGTGGATAGGAAGAACGTTGTTTTTAACCGTTTGGATATAATAAGCAATAAGATATCTTAAAGTAGAATCTATTTGTTTCTCTTTTTCACTGACACTTCTGACATGATACTCTTTTGGAGGCTTTATTATGAGCACAGTTTTATGTATAATGCATGTGGGCAGGTATATAAAGGAGCAACAGAAGGGAAAGAATAAAAAAAAGAGAGGGAAACTAACAGCCACAGAGCAGATACCAAGCGTCTGTGAAGGCATCAGTCAGGATAGGAAATGAGAGTCTTTCCTGACGAGGAGAAAGACCTGAACAAGAGTACTCATGGACAAATAAAGAGTGACCCTGGTTGCTCCATACAGTTTGGTATTGTATCTTTGTAAATCTCCTGCTCTTTCGGTCGTGCATTAGAATAGTAAGTTTCCGTGCGGAGTATTTGGTTTTACTCAGATGTTATTGCAGTTATGCTTGTGGGCATAGATCCAGAATCACACAAAGAGGACAACGGTGTATTGACTTCATTGTTGTCCTCTCCTAGATTGCCAGCATGAGTAGAAGTTGCAATATTAAATAAGCTGTCAGGAAAATGCATTAAGCGGAAAAATATTAGTCGTCTAATAAGTGTAGCCATTTTTTCTGCACCATGCACTGAGTCCTTGCCCTTGTTCTTTATGCTTTATAACATCGTGATTCCATTATTGGAATATTCTGTCTTTGTAGACATGCCGCTGAAATCTATTCACTTCTCAGCAGCCTTTGCAATAAAGAATAAAATAGACCTGTTCTTCAAAAGATTCATTGGCTCCCAGAGTGTTATATATACACTATTGCTTTGCAGTTTGGGGTGGTTTGGGCCTCAGGGGACACTAGTTTCTGCCAGATTTCTTACAACTTGTTATTCAAGATCTTTACCAATGAGCTGAGTTTTTTAATTGCTAGTCAAGGTTGGAGTTGTCAGGAGTGAATAGCAACAGGGGCGAATAAAGACATGGACACAAAACTGCAGTGTGACTTAGTTAACACAGCCAAATGTATGATACTTCCTTCGAGGGAAATGGAGTGTAGGTCACAGTTACTGAGTAAGGGACTGTATCATGGAACTGGTTGAGTGAAAATATATGGAGAGATCAAAAGATAGAAAAGAAAACATAATGGTGAACTGCGGTATACGTTCATGCTATATGTGGGTCCCAAGAACACAAATGCACAAAAATAGATACCTACTGAATGTAAACATGCCATAGTAATGCATGTAAGAATTAATCTGACCCATGGGTGATGCGTGAAGAGAAAACGTTCATGAAAACATGTATGGATTGGAGTAGGAAGAAAGCATTGCATACCCTTAAAATAGCATTAGAACTACTGCTATCATATGTTGTCTCAAATTTTTATGTTTTCTTCAACAAAAATGCTGAAAATTTTATAAAAAAAGAGAATAGTTGAAAAATAACTTGTAATCTGAATACATGCTTTTTGTGAGTAGAAAGTTAAGAAAAAAAAAGCTGTGTTGCCATGAGAAAATGTGTTCATGTCTTACGGAAAGAATACAATTTTCAGGAAATTTAAAAAAAACTATTTACTTTGTCATTATATTGCTGCACAAAGGATGTTGAGAAAGGCTGTATTAGTAGCTTCTCTAGCTGATGGCATTCATGAACAGTGGAAGTTAATTTTGGAGGCGGGGGGGGGTGGACAACACCAAAAACCCAAACACAGGGGAGAGTGAGAGAAGGAAAAGGGGAAAATGCTCCAGTGACTAGCTGGGAAGAGAAATAAGAGCAACCCCAGACAAGTGTCCTTGTCTGGGTGTTCTCTTCAGTGCAGCATGTTGTTATGATGCATATGATAATGCCTTCCACCATTTTTTATCCCTACTACTGTATACTTTTCATCAGGACCTGCTCTAACCCCATTTTCTGTGCCTATTTATAATGATATTAGCATTGACTGGAGTTTGCTAAATCCAGTGTGTTGTATGCTGACTGGTTTTCAAGCTTCCATGCTTATATAGTATTGGCTACTACTTATCAAATTAATTATAGTTACTGTACTTACAATGTTATCTACTTAGTTAGGCACTAAGTTTTATGTTTTCTCTTATATGAACTAAACCCTACAAAGTTAGGGATGAGGAAAGGAGAGAAGGGGTGATTCTCACACTATAGTTGCTGCTTCCCACAAGAATCATAAAACAACATAGAAAAACATCCCCAACAATACTGGGGTTTGCAACTGCAAGGCTGTAAGAATAACAGCATGAAAACGTTATGAGAAGAGCAAGCACAAAACTGCCACGCAGGCTGTGGAAAAACACAGGAAGTAGGTACAAACTGTAAGAGCTGTCAGCAAAGGCACGTTAGAGAGATTTCAAATGGCTGACGTAGCATTAGATAGACTAAGACACCTAAAGCACTGTGCAACCCTGACCGCTGTTCGGAAGGACCAAGGTATTGTGACCAGCATGCAAGTGGAAGAATATTGCAAGGAATATTGCCACCCTGCCTTCCAGGGTGGCTCCCCATTCAGTGTCCTACCCCTGCCTAAAGTAGGGGTGGGGGATCAGTTGAGTGTGGTAAAACAAATTTTCTAATCTTTATGCTGATATTCTGTGACAGTATAGCCATACGGATATCAGGACTAGCACTACAACAGATGTCAAACTGCCGTTTGTAAGGCTAAATATCAGTGAAGAGGCTGATAATGACCATCCATGAAGGTGTCATACCAACTGGAAGTTAATGTTTCTTGTAGCCTTTTTTTCTTTTCCCCCAAAGTAACATTCTTGTTAGAGTTGATGTACACCATCAGTTACAGACCCTGCAAATAAACTGCTGTGCATATAAGCCTTTTTCAACATTCTGTGTACAACTGAATGCATATTATTTTAACTATTTCACACAATAGCAATTGTGGAGTTGAAGTCCTTACTTGCCATTGTATCACAGTAAGGCATGTCATGTAGTTCTGTAGCAATCTGGCTTCTCCCGTAGGGTGGCCAGACTAGCATGGAAGAGATACGCAATAGTTTTATCATTGGTAAGCTCACTCAGCTAAGCTGACTTTCTCCCACCTGCTTTTCTTTCTCCTTTGGAAACGGAAAAGTCTGATACTGGGTGGTGCTAAAAGCTACAGACAAAACGAATTTAACAGACGAGGTGAAACTCTTTTGTTCTTTAAGAGTGGATGATGAGAACTGGAGCCCCTTGGGATAGTTTGTAATATGGACAAAGATGGGCCTGCAATAAAGTGTGCCTCTTCAGGATTTTTGTTTATTTTTGCATGAAATTTTTTATGGGTGCCTTCCCTGGTTTAGCACTATTTTATGCTTTGAGTTTGAAGGAGTAGCCTGATGGCTTTGCCTTTCGTTAAGAACCCCCATGTGGGATAAATCCAGGGGAAATCTAAACCTTTAACTAAAACTATGAAATTGGCACCTTTTTCAGTACAGCTTGGGGTGAGATTTCCTGTATGGGAAGAAGATCAAGGCAGGCAGGGGAAATCTGGCCAGCTCAATACCAACGCTTTACAGGATGAATGATTTTCCTTGCAAGTCGGAAAACTGTTTCTTCATGGAAAATTCTACATATACTAACTAGACGTATGTGAGCTTTCTGTGTAATTTAAAGCCAATCCTTAGATTTTATAGGTGTTAATTCTTTGGTATTTTGAAATTAGATTCTTTTCACATTTTGAAAAAAATCAAAGAAATTAGAATAATCTGGATCCTCTTTTTTCGGAAGATCCGAGTACTAATCTCTCTCACTGAAGTCCCTAATTTTAGTGAATCTTCATAAACCATAGATCAAAGGTATTTTAAAAGGTAAATTCTATAGGGCTGTCTCATTTCTATTGAATTGTGCTGTTTTTCAGATGAAATTCCATAGAAAATTCTGCAAGGCAATGACTAACTGAATTATAGAGCCTTGTGCAGAGGAATCCAACTTGTCACTAGTGGTTCTGGACACATATTAATTAAAATGGATAAATATCAGGATCGTTTCTTCTGATTGTCTTGATTTTAAAAAAGCTCAATCTTAAAATTTAATGGAAATAAGTATTTAGTCTTACTAAAATACAATTAGTCTTACTAAAATACAATTAGAGGTACAGCTGTACTTATAGGACAGGGCTAATGACAGCTGTGGCTTTTCATGACATCTCTTTGATAGGCTTCAGAATGACCTTGTCAAAGTTAAAAGCTCATAACATTCATATTTTGTTTTTATGGCATTATGATTCTGCATAACAGTGCTAAAAACAAAAACGCAGTATAATTATACTGTCAATCAAGCTGCCAGAAAAGGCATTTTCCACCAGCTTTGCACCTACTAAACTGTAAATAATTTATAAAATTAGAAGTCATGACTAAGTGGAGGCATTTTGGGGCTAGTTAAGCACTTTGCATAGCTCTGTGGTTTAAGCGACCCTGAGCTCTGGTTGCTTACTTCTGTCCCGTGAGTGTGAAAATGGTCATTTGTTCTTGTATTGCTGTGCATGCACCTAATAAAAATATCAAGCTGTCAATAGAGCTATGAACAGGTGTACAGTGTATGTTGTAATGATGTTTTATTCATTTGAATTTCCAGCCCATTTAGTCTCATCCAGCGAACAACAGAAATATTTTCTTCATTATCTCCAATTAATGTAAATGTCAAATATTTGAATATATTATCACACGGATAATCCAGTACATTGCTTGATTTGTGGACTATTTGCATTAAAGTGACAATTAAAACAACAACAAAATAAGTAATCCGGACCACATGTTCTTATCTGTTGTCATGCTGTTATAGAGATGTTGAACTTGTTTCTGTGAGATCTCCTTTTGACTCTGGTAAACAAGTTTATGAAAGCCTTTGAGTTTACCATCATTTATATCTAGTCTTTTAAAATTTTTATTAATTGTTTTATATTCATTTTTAAACAAGGTTTATTTGCTGTCCATTGTCTGTTCTGTTACTGTATCTATAACATGTAAAAATTTAGTTGACAGATACTAATCTCTCATAATAGAACTGTTCAGAGGGAAGAAGACTGCTTTATAGATATATAAAAACCAATGTGTTCCAATAGGATAGAGACAATAAAATAGTTATCAGATGTTTATCTTTCAATAGCTTGCTCCCTTTTAACTTTTCTTGTGCTTATTTGTGCCTGACTGCTCAAATATAATGTGGAAGTGAATACTTCTCACCTATTTCTTAGACCTGTCTTTGCAGCTTAATTAAACACTTTTATACTAAGTGGGACTGAAACTCTTAACAAAAACCAACCAACACAACACACAAACAAAAAAAACCCCACCAAACATTTAAAATACCTGAAACATAGGTCATAAAAGTCAATGACACCTAAAATTGGGCTGCTTAATCTCAGTTGAAAATTTTGAATAGAAATTACTTCTATAGATGCAAATATACTGCAGTTGTTGCTGAAATTAATGAATAAACTATTCCTTTTGTTTATTTGTTTGTTTTGTTTTATCATATAGTACTTTATGCATTAGTACATGTTGCTTTTGGTCCTGTTGCAGCATCATGCTGGAGACAGTGGGCCATATGTCCCACTGCAGCACTGTGGCAGACAGCTCAGCTCCAAGGAGCTGTATAGATGCGTCAGCTGACATTATGCCTGGATGAGTAGGACTCTGCTGCTTTCAGGAAAACACCTCTAGGATGTTCTGCACGTATCTAGAAGAACACACTTTGAACACTAGAAACAACAAAAAGTTATTGTAGTCATATGCTAATTACTTAGCACTTCTAAGACTCTTGCTATTTGGTTGGATTGGTAGATCACTTGCTTAGGTCCTTATCAAGATTTTTGGAGCTATTTTCTTTATATTTTGGTCAGATTTTTTTTGTC
This sequence comes from Anarhynchus alexandrinus, assembly GCA_008711295.1. Classification (NCBI taxonomy): domain Eukaryota; kingdom Metazoa; phylum Chordata; class Aves; order Charadriiformes; family Charadriidae; genus Anarhynchus; species Anarhynchus alexandrinus. Next base: position 5,108,075 of record VUYV01000025.1, read on the forward strand.
TCTTTGAGAATTAAATTTTATATGCACTTTATAAATGCAGATGATAATTTCAAATGGCCCTTTCTCACCATATATAGCACACAGAGAAAAAAAAACCAGGGCCCACACAAACTACATCTCATCATCACACACTCTGCCTGGAAGGAATCATGTCATCTCACATTTTCCTCTAAGTTTTGCATATGACGACAATGTGCTGTCTTGAGAATATTTGATATGTTGAGTTTGTTATTGTTAATACTTGTGCAAGTTTCCCTGGGAAGTCATTAAAGTTGGCGAAGAACTACAGAAATATCCAATTGTATTTTCCATCTTTCCCTCCTTCCCTTCACTTGTAAGTACTAAACATTGGTGGTGTTTCACAAAGGAGAAAATTGCCCTCCATGCTGCTCAACTGTGTTTTTAGTAGAATTGGTGTGTATGTGTAAGTACAGCGTATCAAAATTGTGATGTGCAATCCCATCCATTTCTGTTTCACGAAGAGTAGACCTGTATAGGAATTTAGTTATGAGAATGGGAGACAGCTGATTTTGGAGCAGGACAGTGGCTATGGCAAAGGCATGACTTTGCTGTTGTGTAGTCATATATTTATGCCCATAGAACATGCTGAGATTCTATACCTTTTTAGACTGGTGAAGCCTACAGAGCTGTGAGGAGGATATGCTGCTTGTAGTTTTCTCCATTACAAATATACCAGAATTAACTAATTACTTACTGTTTTACAGTCACTGGAATTCCAACGTTTTGCAAAAAGTGTCAGCCTCTTACTATCTACTTTTTTTCTGGTGATTCTTCTCTAATTCTAGGCTGTATAGTCTGCTCTGAGACTATCATACCAGAGTTTTAGAAATGACAGAATTTTACATTTCCCTAGCATCATGGGAGGAAAATAATTAGGGAAGATGAGAGAGTTCCAAGAGAACTGGATGGTCTGGAGAGCAGCAGATGTTGCAGGAGCATCTGGACTGCAGTTAGTTTAGCTCGTAATAGATTAAATTAGATAGAAAGTCGGGGTATAAATTTTAGGTCTTGGCTTCAGAACATGTCAAAAGTGGGTTAGTGCCTCTGATTTAAAAGACAAAATAAACTGAAATACTAGATGTGGAGAACTAGTGATAGAAATGTAGATAGGAGAATGCTTAGATTTCTTGCATACTTCCTGTATGAGTGACCTGAGTGCTGCAAGAAAGAGCAAAAGGTTAATGTTACTCATTTTTTAAAGAAACTCCCTATCTCTGTGATCTGACTTTAAAGCTGTTTTTGTTATGCCTACAGTGGTTTAAATCAAATTTCTGTTTTTTTTAGAGGTTAGTTTGATTTGTTCAGTTAACTTTGCATCATCATAAACTTTCAGAGAACCAAATAATGATCCAGCAAGGTACAAAGTAGTTGGCAGTATTAAAAAAAGTAACAGAGAAGGGACCTGAAGGGGAGCAGGGGGCGAGTATTCCTAGGAAGAGCATGCTTAAAGTTATTCCATTTCTCTAGCTGAGGTCAGAGGGGACTGTCTTGTGTGGTAAAGCTTTAATGCTTCATGATCACACAGAAAATTTAATCCCACTCTGGTTAAAAATGCCAGCTTCATGCCATTGCAGAGGGAAACATACAGCTTATGAATTTGTACAATAAATACAAAAAGAAAATATTGCAAAATGTGTTCATGAAGGCTTAAAAGATTTTTAGAATAAGTTCATAGTAAAAATGTTGATAATAGCTGAAGCTTACTGTGTAAAAATATGCAAATAAAGAAGGGGGTTGAAGGTGTGAGAAGATTAAACAATCTATCGTATAACTTATAAACCAGTCCTCATCAAAAGATAGCATTACAAAACCCTACACAGCCTCATTATGTGTGTAATGTATGGAAGACAATATAGTTGAAAGGGAGAGAAATTTAGATGCAGTAGGCAAAAGTAGGGGTAGCATAAACTGGGAATAATGAATGTATCTGTACATGTGAGCAAAGCCTGTGGGACAATGTATTTAAAGTTACAGAGAAGATGCTTTCTGTAATGGCTTCCTGTAGTTTTATATTATGGTAAATTAAAAGTGTAATGAATCTTAACTTTGTATCTGCAGACTATTCCAAATTACACAGGAGGGAAGGAAGGCAGAAAAAAAAACTCCCACCCTTTCCTTAATTTTTCAGGATCTTCTTTTTTTTTTTTTTTTTTTTTNCTTAATTGGTTTCACTTTGGTTTTGCTACAATCTTGGCTTCTCACTCGGGCACTGCCACAGTCTCTATGCATGCTTTCACTGTTGGGGAGGTGGGGGCATAAATTCATGTAAGCCTACTGCCCTGCTACCCTTTCCTGTCACCACATCTTGAGTTGCTTTATTGAATAAGAGTTATTTTATGACAGGAAAAGCAAAAATGCTTCCATTTCATGGTTTTTTGAGTCACTCTTTTTATGTTCTATCCCTTTTATCCACGCTCTTCTGTGTCACTATCTTGGCAGTTGTTCTGCTTTGGGTCAGGCAAGCATCTCAAGAGACTACAGTTCAAGTATGCCCCAAAAAGGAGGAACAAATGGGTCTTTTTAATATGAGTGAAAATCTTTTTTTTTTTTTTTTTCATTTTGCCTAACTTAATATAAACTTTAAATCCAGGACATTACATAATTCAATTTCAAGTTTCAGTGGGATTTTTTTTTATCAAACAAATCAGTTGACCTATCCCCAGTTGAAACTTATTTGTTATTACCAAATTCTCTATTGATTCTAAATGTCCCAATGATTTTCTCAGATTTCTTGGCAGTTAGGGATATGCGTAAATAATTGGTAATAAAAAGCAAAGGATTGCAATGGGTGATGGGGATTACATATCTTCCCATTTCATTCACAGAGTATATCAGAAAGAATGTATTTAACTAGAGCTTTTAGAATACTCTTATATACACCAAACAAGTTAATTTAGCTTCCCCGCAGTCATTATAACCAACTTTTATCAATGGGTTGAGTGGATAGTCATAACTACGTCATAGCTGACACATCTTTCCATGCACGATAATGTAAATTTGGGGAACTCGTGGCTCAGAATTCAACCTGTGTAATTCAAATCCAGTGGATGTCAAAACTTCCAGACATAGTAATTTGTTGTAATTAGGGACTATCTTTTCAATTATATTTTTACATCTAATCAATGAATAGGGTCAATTACTTCTCATCATTTATAGTGCAACAGAAAAATAAGGGAAAAATAAAGAAAATATTTTAAAATAATTTAACAAATTGTTAGTATACAGATTGTACTTTACAAATGAGTATCCAAAAAAACCCAAACACTGAACAAGAATAGAAAAAAAGCAATGATACTTTAACAATAGCTTTCCTTTAAAAATATCTTTCCTTCTGTACATTCCCAAGAAGAAATAGCAAGGAGTGTCCAATGTATTTTAAGTAATTGATGAAGAATACTTTTTCTGGTGATTACTTTTAATGTCTATATCTCAGTGGGTATTTGAGCCTCAGGCTGGGTAATCATATCTTCTGCTGTCTGCATTAGAAATAACACTTAGATTCATGTGGTTAATTCTGTAGTCCTTGCTCTCATTGTAACGTTCTGCATCATAACAAAAATATATTTGAATGTTTTATTTTGTATTTTTTCTAAAGTTATTTTAGAGTAACTGTACCTTACTAGTGTAGAGAGATAAACTAATCACAACATTGTATCTGGTGCTAAAGGGCAACCGAAGGGTGCATGAGTGGAGACAGATAAGCGTGTGCAGCTCTGACAATCTTTAAGGCCACCATGGTTTGGGCTGGTTTTATATTAGAAAATTATTTTCATCCCATCCCTGAAAATGCTGCTTTAATGAGATCATATGTAGCAGGAAGCTCAAATCTGAGTTTGAAAGCAAAAATATGGTGTGGTTTGCTCTAAATTATTTTAACGTCCTTTTCATGCTAATGGTTGAATGACGTTTTAGAGAAAGAGGTCTCAACAGCATTTTGCTACAGCTCTGTACTCTGTACCAAGGCCAGCTAGCAATCCATTCAGTAACCCCTGCCAATTAGGACTGCTTTAGGGGTGTGACATGTCCCAGTGGCCACCCCACCAGATGAGAGCAGTCAGGAAGTAATAAGCCTCTACCATTCAGGGTCAATGATTTATGACCCCAGAAATAATGTAAAGAATAAGTGAAATCTGTCTTTCTAGATATCATAATAATAATAAAATGGACACTTTGCTTAATGTCAGTAGGTGCGGTCCTGATACCTGCAACACCTTCCAGGAGATCAAAGACCAGCTTTACAGATGGACAGTCATCAGCCTCTCAGGTTTTGAGTTTGTTTTTCTAAAGTAGAATTTCCTTTTTCAATCTGTGTAACTTAGGCAGCATGCATGCACACATGGTTATGCACATATACATAGATAATGTTGATAGGTGTGCATTTTTTCTCTGCTTGTAACAAATCTGTAACCAGTGTTCTATTCATACAGCCAGTAAAACATCGTAAAGTAAAAACGTTTGTAACAGGCGATAGTCGTGAGTTATGGGAGGTTCGCTGTGTGCGTAGTCACCTCTAAAAAAAACTTCACACGTTAGCAGAGCCAACAGTGTTTAGGTTCATCTGTTTTTTGGTGCTTTGGGAAGACTATAAATGAAGAGTTAATTGAACAACAACAAAATACATATCAAGACAATCCCACAACCCATTTTTCGATAATTGTTTCTTCTCTTAAGAGAACATTACCTCTCTCACAGATGGTCAGAGTGATGCATTTGGGGAAATCAGCTAAACTTGGCTTTCTTCCTGGTCTCTGCTTAGTAGCTGTAGCATTTAACCCCAGAAGTATTATTTAACTTTGCTCCAGATACCATTTTAATCAACAATACTAGGCTTCGCAGTTGGGAAACTCCTTTTAAGGTCTCTGAACACTTTTTTTTTTTTTTTTTTTTTTNGTTTCCTTACTTTCAAATCACTTGAAAAGATACTCCTGAAATGTGACTTGTAGAAAGGTTTAATGAATCATGTAAATGTCACATTACTAGGAAATGATCTTCCAACAATTAAATCAGTGGTGTGAAGGAAAAAATATTTACTCCCACCTCATACATAGGAAGGAAGCTATATCAAACAGTTGAAACTCTCATGTAGAAGCTGGGTGATGTGACTGTTAGGTTGAGTTCCTTCTCTGAGACTAAAATCCAGAACTCAGTCTCTCTGTGTTGTAGTACCTTATGGTCATAATAGTATTTTCATATCAAGTGGCTTTGGTCTAAACTTGAACGTGCAAAAATGGTGAGGTGCTCAGGCACTAATAGGGTGGGATTGTATAAGGGCAGATTGATACTTCATACATGTCTGTGTGGCTGCAGAGGGAAAATGGAAGTTGTAGATGATTCAGGGTACCTGTTCCTCTCTGCTCTCGATTAGAGTCATCATCTTCAATCAGAATTGTCCCAGTGGTGAAGGCAGGTAGAGAGAAGGGAGACATCCATCTTGTCCACAGCAAACTGTGAGTCAGGCAGAATAAAGGAGCCTGACATCTAACCTATGCTTTCAACTCTCTCTTTAACATTTGTGAAGGCTCAGAGCTTCCGTGAAGGTTGTACAAATACCATTTTCAAATAGTATGAAACTGCAACTGAAACAACCTTTGGTGATGATGGCTTATTCAGTACAAGCTGAGCTCTTGTAGGATGCATGGTCATTACTCTTGGAAGGAGCTTCAGTGATATTTCAGATGACCTGTAGTTTTGATTTTTTTAACACAATGCTGTTCTCTGCCTTGAAGGCAGAATTTCTTCAGAAAGAAGTTTGTTCTTTTTCCAGTCACTGCTTTTGTGGAGTTTATTCCTTTTCCCACTGTTTCTAGGTGAGCTGGGCTTCCATGCTGGAGGATGCTTTGGTTTTGGCTCCGAGCCCAGCATCTCAGCACATTCCTCTTAATGGAGTTGAATTTTTCTGTCTCTGCTGGCTTTTTTCTTTGCCTTCTGTCTTTTAGTCCAAGCAAAATTTTATTTGTATGATAAGCATGAGCAGGCCAGCCCTCTTCTTGCACAGCTAGAAATTTCATTTACTTCCAACTCTGCTTTGCTTCCCCTCCATGGAGCTGAGATTAAGCTACTTCCAATACTGTCACACTGCAGCATAGGAGTAGGGAGCCTAGAAAGGCAGAAAATATTTTAGCAATGATTGAACCAGAAATTTTATATTAAAAAAAATAATAAAGATTTTCTCCAGATAAGACTATATTTACTTTTTGGAAAAGGTAAATATAGATTAATTTTTTTTTAAGGTGCTAAAAAATCAGCTGGTTAAAAAATCTCTTTCCAATAAAAGGAATTTTTTTAAAAATCAAAAAGGTTAAATAGGTCCTATACTCAGTCAAACGCCAGGTGCAGTTAAGGCTACTGGTATTAACTCTTCAAGTGTCTTCCAACATACCCATCATTCTTCCAGAAAACGAAAAATTCTATTTCCTCGCAGAACTGGGTTCTTTTCTGAACACTTCAAACTGTGGACAGGTCTGCTTTACCAGAATAGGTTGAAGCAACCTTTCCCACATGCCACACGTTATCACTCTACGGCAGTTGACAGCAGAGCTTTTTATGTTTGTTCTCCTTAATCTATTTGAGTACAAAGATCTGGTTTAGCGAAAGTGAGCTCTTTTTAAACTGCTTAAAATAACCTGCGTGTTACAGATTAAAAGAGGTTATGGAACACACAGACGAGCAGTTCTCTGGCAAATACGAGGGAGTGTTACTCTGATCTGGAGTGGCAAGGCAAGTGTCTGTCCCACTGGAAAAGCTGCTTGCATGGCTGCTCATCTGTTAACACCTCTGCTGGCAATTATCCAGTAGTTACTGGGGGAAGAGACTGTGTGTTTATTTAGAAAGTAGAGAGAGTATTATGAAAAAGGATCTTAGGTATAACTGTCCAGCAGTTGAAGCAATTAGATATGGTTAGATATGCTATAAAGGAAGTTTGTGCACAAGAAAAAGGAAAATTTTGGTAAGGCAGTCAAATGTTAAAAAGGAATAGCCTATTTTAACAGATTAAAAATAAATGCCTAGCTATGGAGATAATCCTTAGATGTTAAGTTTCATAGTTTAGTTTATTTCAGAGTAGCTGTAATATATTAATGCAGGAAAGTTTGTGATTTGTTCATAATGAACAATTCTGTTTGCTTCTAAAGAGAGAACAAAAAACCCCAAAACAGATCTATCAAGTAATTACTTTTATTCAATTCCAGTTATAATAATAATCGTGTTTAATGCAAACTTCCGAAAGGCCAGTATGATTTAGTCATTGCTTATCTAGAGTACTTACTCAGCTATCTATTTAGTGTTTTCAGTTAAGCACAAATGATGTATGTTTGAACAAGACAGATTATTTCTGTTCTTTTACATGCGGATGTCATTCCATACAGAGCTCTAAATCCCACTGCAATGTTAAGAGTTTAGTCCAAAACAGAAACATGCTGGAGCGTAACTACTAGAGCAGGCAAATGGAGACCTGCCTTCTTAAAATGAGAATTGTGTGTCCCTGTGGCCTATCGGGGGCTTCTTAGGACTTAAAGGCCTAAGAGCTGAGAGAGAACATTGTGAATGGCGGTGGGTAATTTCTAAGTAAATTACTGAGTTACTGAGAGTAGCTTCTGTCAACCTCTTACGCCTCTGCAGGAAAGGGGATTGGGGAAGCGCAAGCTAGCAGTTAGAAGCACCAATAGTATTCCTAAACTTGGAATTGAAATGGTGTGCCCAATTGGTATTGGTATCCCTCTGTGTTTTAGTGACTATTTAGCAACTGTTAGGTAATTTCTTTGGGAGATGGCCAGGAATAGGTAGAACAATGAGAGATCCAGCTCTGTTGATCTATGCATAGAAACATGAAGCTTCATTCGTCTGTGCTGTAATAGGAGTTTCTTGTGTTGTCTCTCTTACCTCTTCCCCAGATATAGCTCTCTTATTTTGTCTTTATACCACTCAGACTCTTAGAAGTCCCATGTCTACTAGGCCTAGGGAGTATTTCAGGCTCCTGCCGTGAGCAATAGCTTCTTCTACTTCCGGTCTCTGGCACTTTTGAAAGACCAGAAATAACTCCCTTTTTTTCCTGGGATAAGCTGGAAAAATTAGGACCTCCATAATCAGAAACAATTTTGTTTGGCTAAAAGTTTTAAAACAAAACTTATTAAGCTTAACAAAGCTGAAGGCAGGCAGGTCTGTAAGAATTTTTTGTTTATTGTGGTTTTTTGCTCTTAGCAAAATGGCTGACTCAAATGGTTTCACCACATCAGATTGGCTTGTTACTTTAAGAGGCTTTTAGAAGTTTGTCATGCCCCTTTACTGTGGTAAACACATTTCTGTTTGCCAAAGAAAAAAACCAAACTCATTACCAGTAATGTGTATACAGTTTCTTTTCAGTTAGATATCTTCCTCATTTGCAAACTAGGGATAGTTAAGCTGTCTTACACTGAAACTGTCATTTTTCAAAGAATAGCTCTGCTATCAGCATGAGTTTATCATGACTGGATTTTTCTTCCGTGTACTCCAGATGCTGGAATTGTGGGCAGACTGCCTATGGATGAACAGTTTCTGAGTTCCGCTTCTCTGGGGAAAGAAAAGACCCTAAGGACAAAACAGACTTAGGTTCACTTGCATGGTGGTAGTAGACAGATCAGAGACTGAAATGCTGTGTTCCTTAGAACCTAGCTGGAAGTGGAAGAAAAGCATACAGAAGAAGTTAGGAACATGGCTGGGGACCCTCTTTTAAACTTTCTAACTTCTTTCCAATGCACTGCAGAAAGTAATTGTAGACTTAGTTTGAGTTGCATCTGTGGATCTTGTGTCCTGTGATGCATGTGTTCTTTTAGAGATTTGTCTACTCTGCCTATTGTCACCCAGGAGAGGGACCAAAACCCAGCTTTCAGAAACCAAGGAAGTTCTTGTATTCTCTCAGGATTGAACTCGGAGAAGACGAAAACGTGAAATGTACAGTTCTCTTGCCTTTTTGCTGCATTTTCCTTTTTTACAAAAATAATGGAAAATTCATAAAGAAATTTAACTCTCTAGAACCTGCATAGCAAAGCAATTTGGCCTGAGAATAATAACAAATAAAGTATAGAAAATCTCTTTTTTGTAAACACAGATTTTAACTAGGAAGAAGGTCTGCTTCAGAGCCAGACTATTATTTTCAAGTCTGTACCCAGCCAAGACTTTTAATTGGTCTAGAAAGAATCATAGAATCATAGAATGGTTTAAGTTGGAAGGGACCTTGAAGATCATCCAGTTCCAACCCCCCTGCCATAGGCAGGGACACCTCCCACTAGACCAGGTTGCCCAAGGCCACGTCAAGCCTGGCTTTGAACACCTCCAGGGATGGGGCCTCAACAACCTCTCTGGGCAACCTGTTCCAGTGCCTTACCACCCTTAAAGTGAAAAACTTCCTCCTAATGTTCAATCTAAACCTGCCCTCTTCCAGTTTAAAGCCATTCCCCCTCGTCCTATCACTACATGCCCTAGTAAAAAGTCCTTCCCCAGCTCTCCTGTAGGCCTCCTTTAGGTACTGGAAGGCCGCAAGAAGATCTCCCTGGAGTCTTCTCTTCTCCAGGCTGAATCAAGAGCTTGGGATGACTTATGAGGATTAAAGAGGGGAAAAAAAAAAGGGGGGGGAGGGGGGGGGCAGGGGAAAAAATCAGATGCATAGAAAGCAGGTTTTTGTCAGGTAGGGAAATACAATTAATTAATTTGTCAGATAGCATTAAATAGTTGTTCCTATATTAAAAATATTTTCTCATATAAACTTCGAATAAAAGGAATGTAATTTTTTCACCTTTGGTTCTATTTCTAATTCTTTTACTAACAGTTTATTCAGCTGTGTTTTTACATGTGTATTCTGGAGTGTGTTCACTTTTTAAATTTCCACTCTGCCTTCATTATGTTTCTTTTTCCACCTACCATAGTTCTATATTTTAATTCATAGTCACTTTATCTTTTTCTGCTTGTCCTCTTTTTACCTCTCTAAATTTCTCCCCTTTTGTCTTGCTCTGTTTTTCCTTCGTTTTAATAATTTCATTTACTTTGATTCATTTGGTTTTCTAGCAAGTATATATGGACTGTTTTTTGCCAATATATGTGCTTAGCTTTGGGGGTTTTTTTATCACCATGAATTTCACATCAATCTCATGACATTCTTAATTTCATTTAACTGTGATTGCAAAGGTTTGAAAATTTTCCTAAAGTCACTGGACATGCAGTTATTTCAAGAAAATTATTTGAGCAGATTACTTGAAGAGACAGTAAGAAAACTTCTGTCATTTCTTAGTAAATACCTACTTTGTGGGCTACTTATGCCAGATTTTGGCAGATTTGCTTTCACTAATAACATTAATCTAATATGTCATTTAACATACTTTGTTTACTATTTAATGTCTTAGAAAAAAATTGTCATGCAGTTCTGTTTTCTTCAGTTGTTGTCAGAAAATAGTAACTGAAATGAGTATGTAAGCAGTCCTTGCTGGGAAGGCTGTAGCTGAATATTGGAGTGGTCAATAAGTCTTAGAGGTTTAGGTTGCAGTTTTCTCAATTAATTGACGCTGTCCCGCATGACATCCTTTTCTCTAAATTGAAGACAGATGGATTCAATGGATAGACCACTTGGTGGATAAGGAATTGGCTGGATGGTCACAGTCAAAGAGTTGCGGTCAACGGCTCCATGTCCAAATGGCAGGTGTTCCTCAGGGGTCGGTACAGGGACCGGTGCTGTTTCACATCTTTCTTAGTGACATGGATGTTGGGATTGAGTGCGCCCCCAGCAAGTTTGCCAATGACACCAAGCTGTGTGGTGCAGTTGACATGCTGGAGGGAAGAGATGCCATCCAGAGGGGCCTTGACTGGCTGCAGAGGTGGGCCTGTGCGAACCTCGTGAAGTTCAAGAAGGCCAACTGCAAGGTCCTGTGCGTGGGCTGGGGCAATCCCATGAACAAATACAGCCTGGGCAAAGAATGCATTGAGAGCAGCTCTGAGGAGAAGGACCTGGGGGTGTTGGTGGATGAGAAGCTCAACGTGACCTGACAATATGTACTCACAGCCCAGAAAGCCAACTACATCCTGGGCTGCATCAAAAGCAGCATGGCCAGAGGTCAAGGGAGGTGATTCTGCCCCGCTACTCCACTCTCATGAGACCCCACCTGGAGTACTGCATCCAACTCTGGAACCCCCAACATAAGAAGGACACAGAGGTGTTGGAGTGAGTCCAGAGGAAGGCCACAAAGATAATCAGCGGGCTGGAGCACCTCTCCTATGAAGACAGGCTGAGAGAGTTGGGGTTGTTCAGCTTGGAGTAGAGAAGGCTCTGGGGAGACCTTATTAGTGGCCTTTCAGTCCCTAAAGGGGGCCTACAGGAGAGCTGGGGAGGGACTCTGTATCAGGGAGCGTAGCGATAGGACAAGGGGTAACGGTTTTAAACTGGAAGAGGGGAGATTTAGATTAGATAGTAGGAAGAAAATCTTTACTGTGAGGGTGGTGAGGCACTGGCACAGGTTGCCCAGAGAAGTTGTGGCTGCCCCATCCCTGGAGGTGTTCAAGGCCACATTGGATGGGTCTTTGAGCAACTTGGTCTAGTGGGAGTTGAAATTAGGTGATCTTTAAGGTCCCTTCCAGCTCTAACCATTCTATGATTCTATGATTAGTGTGATGTGATTTTTGCACGGTACTGCCTTATCTCTTGTTGGTTGAGGGGGGGGGGTTAGTTTGTTTTTAAACATGATGGCTACCATTTCCATTCATTGTAGGCACTTGAAATCTTGCCATTGCAGTGCATATTTGATTTGGAAAGTGGGAGTTGCCTGCTCCTTCTTTCAGAAAAGAATGGAAACCTTTGTTTGCAAACATAAGCCATGTTCTTCTGTATCTGTGAAATATGTTACTGCCCACCAGCATAAGAAAACCTCCCCGCGTAATCCATCTAATTGCTAGGGTGATAGAGTCCTTTCCAGTGCAATGTCAGCCAAGTCAGCTTAAACAGTTTTCCCCACCATTTGAAGCTGAAGTCTGTCATATAACTGATGAAGAGGCAATGCACTCACGTCTTCAGTTTTTTCTGCTGGATAGCAGCAGTAATGTTTGGCAGAAGTGAGGCAGCAAGCAAAGCCTCTCCTGACATTGGAAATGGAATATTTCCTTACTGTGCTCCAGTTTAGCCAGTGTTACTTGTATTGAGAGGATGATATATTTGTCCTGACACCAGATAGAGTACAAATTATGAGGGAGAGGAAATGTGCTAAATATATTTTACAGACCCAGTGTCAACTAAGTCCTCTCTCATCACCATTGAAAATACAGAAGTTCAGAATGTGGATTTTTTTTCAGGCAGGAAAAAAGAAGACACACCCTTAAATGCCTATGTCAAAGTTTTGTTATACACCCTTTTACTTTAAAAGGTGCAGACTTCATATAGTTACAGAGTTAACTAACATCATTGTGGCTCACAGTTAGGGGTCAAATAATTGGCTTGTTTTAACAAATATAAGCAATTTTAATTACAGAGTTCAAAGAGCAAGAAATTCTCCGGAGTGGTTTACCTAGTATAGAGGAGAATGCAGGGTGATGTATTGAAAATTATTAAAATGCTGTGGTTACTGAAGGTGTAATGAGAAATGGTAGGAATTAGCCTTATAATTTGTATATGCAGGGAAAGCTGGAAATACATTTGTGTGTGACGGTGTGTTTACAACATGGTGGTTTAGAAATAGATCCAGAAATGGCAGATCTATATTTATATAGGGCAGATTCAAGATAAAAGAGGAAGTTTTGTTTGTCTCCGGAAAAGGATGTTTTAAATAATTTATCGCATTTTGGTTCTTGAAAGGGCCAATAATTGCATATCTGTTGTCTTATCTATACGTGTGTAGAACTGCAATCTGAAATGCTGCAGCTTTTAAGAATAAAAGAAGATAAAGAAACTAAACTGTGCTTATCTTGTGTAAATAAACAAAAAACTTTGTCCTGTTAACCACATACTTTACCCTTTTTTTTCTGGGAACCTTTCTGGTTTGTACAATGTACAGTTTTATCTAAGAACATTCAAGGTACAGCTCTTCTGTCAGTAAAACTGCATCATTTTACATCTGACCCTGAAGAGACAGCGAATTATGGCGTTAAGTTTAGTGTATTTTTTTTCCTGTGGACTGATTCAGGGAAGGGAATTTCCATGTGTCACATGAAACTGGTGTTTCTCCTCAGCTCTTGCTTGCTAAATGGTGTTAGAAATGTAGTGCAGGCCAGGTAATCAGTTTGCGTGCCAGAAGAGGTAGGAAGACTATAGGTGGCAGCAGTAGAGGATGTGTTTAACCTTCTGTTTTGCTGATCCAAACCTAGGATGGCTGAGAACTTAAAACTTCTCAGAAAACGCTTTGTGGCATCTCAAAGTTTAAGTTGCAGAGTGTACTGCCACAACTGGCAGTATTGAATGTACTGTTGTACACCCAGAGTCTGCTTGTGAGTGTTCATATTGTGGAGCAACATATGCGCTTTATACTTGCATCCTTGTACTGATGCTACAGCAAAACATATTTAGCACTTGTATTTTTACTGGGAGCCACTCAATAAATTGTAGTAGACTGCTATTCTTGTGCCAGTTCCTTTGGCAGTATTTTCCTCTCTACACATCTATCTAGTTGTGTTTAAGAACTAGCTTCTACTTTATCTCCATTTAGGCCAGGATGACAAACTATTAATTCACTGGATAAGCTGCTGTTTGGTACAGAGAAATTGCTGCCGGTTCCTCATGTGTACTCTGGCACAGGATTCCACACTCTGGAAGGAATCACACAGTTTCCTGTATGCAGATACTCTAGGATTACCAACAATTTCTCCACTATGACCTAAATTATGCCCAGTGTCTGAACAGTTGATTGAGGGAGGCTGTACTGCTTCGGAAAGAGACTGCAGCTCCCTTACAGAGGCTGTTGCTTCCCTGCTGCCCTGCCAGGGAAGTGAGTTCTGGACTTGGGGCGAGTCAGCTGTCAGAGGTGATGGAAGCTTTTGAGATGATGGTGACTGGCTTCCTTACTGGTGGTGGGTTTTGAATGTGTCTGATCCAGTTAGACCGAGGCCATTGCTGACTTAAAACTACAGAGTGAGTTGGAGAGAATTACTGTAGATGGATTTTAATGTTGAGTCACTCTTTTGAGCACCTGTCTTGAATTACACGTATTTGATAGGAGCAAGGTGTACAAAGAGAGAAGGAGAAGTTCTCAGCTTTATATAGCATAAGCAAACTAAGCACAATACAGATGTAGGAACTGCCTGCACGTACTTTCAGATACAATTAGCTTTCTGTGTAAGTAGCTAGTACAGCTGTTAACTAGGCTTAAGCACTCATGAGGACGTCTGTGTAGTTCTGACAGAAAGGACCAGGATTTTCAACGAAATACCAGCTAGGTTTTTTTGGCAGTTCTCTGTTGTAATTTTTTTCGTTCTAAAGATGAAATCCCAGCTACTTCATCAATAACAAAGCTCCCATACATCACACTAGAGACAGAGTTTCATTTGAGAAATTTGTGATTTGGAGACAGCCTTTCATAAAGATGAAAACATCCTGAACTATGACTTTCATGTTATTTCTCAATTATATTAAGAGCTTGTAAAAATCATATAGCACTGGCGTTGCTACTTAGAAATATCATAAGGTAACTAGACAGTCCTGTAAGGTGTTTCATAACAAAAATTCTCTGTTTGCCAGCTCCTGCCACAGCTCTTATTATTTTCACCTTTTTAAAATATTTTTTTTCTTTTTTTCACCGGTCTTTAAGTAATGTGCTTCTCTGTTGCATCTTCAAATTAAAGTCAGTAAGGTAAAGCACACTAGTTTTTAATGTTCTCCTGCTCCTGCTATGCTTGATGGATATACTCTGTTCTGATCAGAGAGAAAAAGCGATGATGCCAACTGTCTTGGCAGGCTTTTCTCAGCCAGGTGTGATTACATGTGGATTTAAATTTTCTTTTCTTTCTGGAAAAATGTATCTGGCCAATATTAAACTGAAGTAGGAGGTGCTAAATCATGTGAAAAATTTGAACCACTTCTATTTTGATACGTTTGTGTGCAAGAAGAAAATAAAATACCTTTCGAAAGAAACAATAATTACTCAGTTTTAAGATTCAGCTACCTTTCCAAGCATATGTAAAAGGGAATATGTCTATGGGGAAACAAATTTGAAGCTAGTATGCATGATTATTCTACTCGCATCCCCCCTATTTTTTTAAACATGGCTCCCCAAGGGTAAAATTTTGATTCTTAAAGGAGCAAAGCAGATATATGTGCAAGACAGGCAATCTCTATGTGAATTCTCATATCATATGAATCCTTATCCCATCTGCTATCCATTTCCTTACAGCTGTCCTTTGTTTCTTGCTATTCCTGTCAGGGAGTCCTAGAGCCCACCATTCAGATAGTCCTTACTCAACTGAGTAATCCATATGGAGGCATAAATATATTTTTGAAAGATTTAATTTTTAGATCTTGACTGCTGGGAAGAATAGCTTTTAGGGTTTGGGTTTGTTGTTGGGTTTTTTTGTGTTTTTTTTTTTTTTTTTAACCCCAGTATGTCTAATTAGAACATTTTTCCAAATATTAAGAGCTGTGCATAAAGAATTGCTATGAATAAGGCTTTTTTATTTCAAGCATATTATCTTTGTGGTGTCTCACATAAGTTACAAGGATTTCCTTTGTCTCTTCTCTTTTTATAGCACATAGTGCGATTAAGGACTCAGCACATTAAAGAGGTTGTGGCATAACTTAGAACTTATTGCATTTATTAAAGAAGTATTCCAAACTCAAACTTTTAAAAATAGTGATATCAATTTCAGATATTTAGGGGGATAAGTACCTATTGAGGATTTAGGGTAAGGTTGATTGAGGAAGTAAATCTACTTTCTGAACGTCTACAAAGAAAAATCAAACGAGAAATTCAGTATCAAAAACATCAAAGACAATAATGCAGTTGCTTTCATCTCCAATGTGTGCTTGCACTTCAAAGAAAAGCAAAATGCTCACCCTTCCGCCAGTACCCCCGAAGGAGGATGAGCCTATAGTTGAATATAAGTCTCCATCAGTTCTTTGAGAGAGAACAGGGAAATAGAAGTAAAATTTTGCACAGAAAAAACAGCTTTACACTATTTCTTTCACTGTAATGGTTATATCACAGGACGTTTCCTGCACTCAAGAATGCTCTTGTTTCATTGAGATATGCAAGTAATTATGTACCCCTCAAACCCTGCTGTTCAATCAAAAATTTTATTTCCTCTGTTTATCTCTGAAATGTGAGGAAAAGGCAGTGTTCTCTGAGGTAAAGTAATATTCTTCATCCTAATTATCACTTTTGCAAAATGTGCTGATTACACACATTTGAACATGTACATTTGCTCACTCATATCTTCCTATACTTTTTATCTTGGAATTGATGATATTAGATTTAATTCTATAAAGTCGTTTTGTAGTAACAATTTTGAGAGGGACATGTTCAGTTACTCTGGCACTGTGAGGAGAGGGAGAGAGGTAAATCAACCCGTAACACCTGTCTAAACAGTTTGCTGTGAAACCAGCAAATTTTAGGTCTGACCATGCTATAGAAAATCATGCATGTAATGATTCCCCAAATTTAGGTACCTGATTCAGCTCTCTTGATGCCAGTGAAAATCCGGTCCAAAAACAATCCCCAGAAATTAACAGGGAAAAAAATCAGGACACTTCCCTTCTGTACTTGCTTTGGTGAATTTTATTTTTCAGGCAAAGGTTATTGCTAAAGATATGCAGTAAACTGGAAGCATGGAAATACCATAACTTTTATTTCTTTGAGTGAGAACAGCTTTAAAATGGTTGTTGAAATGAAACTAAATCCAGTTTTGGCTTTTTCTCCATGCTGCTTTAGCTCAGTTTCAAAGCTATCACTGATCAGGAAGCTTGACAGGCGCAGTGTTTGCAAATCCTCACCAATGAGCAGTAACAAGATTTAAAAGTGAAGCCAGTTTGCTCAGTCAGCTTTATAAATTCAGTTATTTAACCATCTGCGAGCTAGACTTACATTATTTTTGTCTATCAGATCTAAATCCTACACAAATAGGAGAGTCAGAACCTAGTGAATATCATCACATAATATAATTGTCCACACATTCACATTTTTTTTCATAACATACCAATCAGCTGAAAAGGGGGTCAGGGCACAGTAAAGTAAACTGGTTTCTTGTAAATGAGGGTCCATAGGAATAGAAATATTTGGAAGTCGCTTTAATAGGGAAACGTATCTTTGGCCTTTGTTCCTTGACCTTGTGTGGCAATGAATAGATGAGAAGTTTAATCATTAGGCATTAACATTCCCCTTGCAGAAAATATATGGCCTGGACTGAAACAGAACTGAAGCTGGTTGCCAGACCAGTGAGTCAAGCTACAAATAAGGTGGCAATTTTCAAGACTCAATTACAGTACTAAACAGGCCTTTAAGCGCAGTAGGTCTTCTGTGTTGTATTTAAGTCACTGGTAAATTTTAGTATTTTGGCAATGAAGATTATTTTTTCTTTTTTTCCCAGCGATCGTTCCTCAGTTAGAGCTCCAGGAACTTTCTGGCAGTTTCAACTATCAAATCATTCGCCTAACTCTGGTGCGATTTCTGAAAAAAAAACCAAAACCAGAGAGCAGAACACAGAACAGTATTGATGCAAACTCTTGTATAGTAATGAAGTATTTTGTTGGAAACTCTTGCTGTTGTGTGAATGCATGGATACATAGATGTATTTAACATTAATCAGTATTTCTCATGAGATTACCTATAATGACCAACTGTCATGGTGGCATCAGTTCAAGCAGCATCTTGAAATGTTATTTCTGTGACTGTTTGGACCTGTTTGTTTTGCAAGAGAGAAGGAACCTTTTGTTTCCTTTTCCACCAACTTGCTGCTTAGGTGCATTTGCATTCTGCCCAAAAGGAACAAGAAGTCTTGAACTCACTTTTGAGTCTGTGAATTTTTCTAGTCTCTACTGCACAGGTGAGATTATGGAATGGCTTGGTTTGAATACTGTAGCTTTATATCACTACAGTTTAGATTATATTCCAGTTCGGGTTATATGGGGTTATACAGCACCAGTCCATATGGTAATCAGGTGTAATTAGCTGGAGAATTGTCATGAGACTGAGGTATTTGGAAACAGCAAGGTTGTCAAGAATGGCATTGAATGATGAGCAGTAATAGAAATTTAATGATGCCTGTTAAACTGTTGTAACTGGTTCAAATGTGGTCTTTCAAGAATGGATTTTTTTAAAAGTTGTGATACAGTGCTATTAGGTTGTTTGCCTGAGATTTTCTGGTATAGAGTTAAGGATTTCTGAATGTATTGAAATCAAGAAGGAACGTGCTATTTATATTATTACACAATGGTCTTAATTTCTTTCACATCCTATGGGCTAGTTCTTTGTAAGAGTTATTTTGATAGAAACCTAGGATTTCTGCACTTTAAAAATGGTCTTTTAAACCAAGTCTTTGATCTCATTGCTATGTAGGTATTTATACATATATGCGTGTGTACGTGTATATATAAATACCTCTCGTATATGTATATTAGCTGTGCATATATCCCAGTATTTCATACAGATGTAATGAACCCTTGCAGGTATGTGCACCTATTGTATCCTATAATAAGTGTGCCTGTTTTGCTGTATTGGGTTTGCACGGCAAGGTTTTGGTAGTGGGGGGGCTACAGGGGTGGCTTCTGTGAGAAGCTGCTAGAAGCTTCCCCCATGTCCGATGGAGCCAATGCCAGCGGGCTCCAAGAGGGACCCACTGCTGGCCAAGGCCAAGCCCATCAGCAACGGTGGTAGTGCCTCTGAGATGACACAGTTAAGAAGGGGAAAAAAACCAACTGTGCAACTGCAGCCAGAGAGAAGAGTGATGATGTGTGAGAGCAACAACTCTGCGGACACCCAGGTCAGTGAAGAAGGAGGGGAAGGAGATGCTCCAGGTCCCGGAGCAGAGATTCCCCTTCAGCCCATGATGAAGACCATGGTGAGGCAGGCTGTCCCCCTGCAGCCCATGGAGGTTAACGGTGGAGCAGATACTCACTTGCAGCCCGTGGA
This sequence comes from Anarhynchus alexandrinus, assembly GCA_008711295.1. NCBI lineage: Eukaryota > Metazoa > Chordata > Aves > Charadriiformes > Charadriidae > Anarhynchus > Anarhynchus alexandrinus. The sequence goes on from VUYV01000025.1 coordinate 5,127,154, forward strand.
GGACCCCACGCCAGAGCAGGTGGATGCCCAAAGGAGGTTGTGACTGTGTGGGAAACCCACACTGGAGCAGGTTTTCTTCCAGGAATTGTGACTTCGGGGGGGGACCCATGCTGGAGTAGTCTGTTCCTGAAGGACTGCACCCCATAGAAGGGGTTGGAGGATGTCATGGAGAACCGTCTCCCGTGGGAGGGACCCCATGCTGCAGCAGGGGAAGAGTGTGAGGAGTCCTCCCCCCGAGAAGGAAGGAGCAGCAGAAACAATGTATGATTAACTGACTGCAAATCCCCGTTCCCCATCCCTCTGCACTGCTTAGGGGGAAGAGGTAGAGAAAATTGGGAGTGAAGCTGAGCCCGGGAAGAAGGGAGGGGTGGGGGAAAGGTGTTTTGAGATTTAGGTTTTATTTTCTCATTAGCCTACTCTGATTGGATTGGTAATAAATTAAATTAATTTTATCCAAGCCAAGTCTTTTTTGCCCATGACGGTAATTGGTGAACGATCTCTCTCCCCATCCTTATCTTGACCACGAGCCTTTTGTTATATTGTCTCTCCCCTGTCCAGTTGAGGAGGGGGAGTGACCGAGCAGCTTTGGTGGGCACCTGGCGTCCAGCTGGGGTCAACCCACTGCATTTGCTTACAGTTTCAGCCTACTGTGAGGGCAGGCAAAATAGATGAGGTTTTCCTTAGAGGTCTCTCTCTTCCTCTGTTACACGTGCTTTTCTGGATATGCTTTCTGAAACAGAATGACATAGTTATGGCATGCTTCCTTCATGTGTGGAGCAAATTGATGACAGTCTGTCAAGTCTACCCTCAGTTTTTTAAACTTTCCAAAACAAAAGTTTTTTATTTTTTTCTGACAGAGGAATACAAATTCACTGTATCATCCATCAGAGATCTTTTTTTTTCAAGAACGGTCAAAATCTGCTGATTTTATCCTCAAAAGAAAGAGAAATGTTGACACTTGTAATCATGTGTACGTAGTGAATACATAAGTGTATTTGCAAAATGTGTGTACCACGCAAAACTCTGCTCTTTGCTAGAAAAGATTAAGTAGCTTACCTGTTCTTTCTAGAAACAAGGACGTTTCAACAAGTTCAAGATAGATCATGAAGGCCTGGTAGGTAAAGGCACTAGTGGGTGTAGAATTGGTGGCTGGACCCAGAGTCTTTAGAGGTCCCAGTTGTCCCTTGGCAGCAATGCTATTCCAAAACTATCTGGTTATCTGTGAAGTGTAGGCCCAAGCTGCTGTTCAGCTCATTCAGCTATGGTGAATATCTAATTAGAGAAGAAAGCAGGTAAACACACATCAGTCTTGAGAAACCCTTGCTTCCTTGGAGAACTGGTGCAATGATGAAAGAGATGAAACATAAGTGCTCTCAATTCTATTTTCTGAAAACAAAATTCCATGCAAAGTTTATATTTTTTAATTAAATGAAAGCTGTCTTTACTACCAACCATGAAGCATTGTTCTTTCCTGAATATCTGAAGAGCTACATTTAGAAAATATGATGCAAGAGCATTATTAAAGACATTAAATTTCCCATTTTTATTTCCCGTTAAAATACATTAGAGGAACATTATGTTTTGTAGCTTATCTGTATATGAGTCTGCAAAAGAAACTACTGCACTTCAAATCTAAAGTTAAACTTAAGGTTTTTCAGTGAGCAGTTTGTGCTTGCAGTGAATAAAAAAACCCAACAAACTAGCAGGTATTTTCACATAATGCACAAATCTTTGCATTGTGGCTTGGAAAGCAACCGTATAATTTCACTTGCTTCCTCGGTCACTGTCACAACCATTACGTTATTTAAACATTTTATTTTTGTCTGTGAATATTGAGTTGCTCTGGCCATTTAGTAATGCAAAACAGATGAAACTCTTTAAGGGTTTGCTGGCTGGCAAAAAAGTTAATCTCTTGAAAATGTTATACTATTGACAAAGTTGCTTGCAATAATTAAGACATTTAAATGAGTCACTTGCAGAACTGTAACAATTGGGTATTACGGTTTCACAGGAAATAAGAGTTTCAGATATTAAATGTTCATATTGTGGGATAAAAAAATGCTTTGCGTCTTAAGAGTAGCTTATCTTCTAGTGGAATTAGCTCAAAACAATATGCATTGAGTCTGATGTCTAGTTCCTTATTATTATTCAGAGATAGAAGTCACTGGGGCTTTCTCCCCTGCCTGAGAGATGGGGCCTCTGCCAAATCTTTTAGACAATCAGGTTCCTTGGTCTGGTGAGGTATTTCTTTTAGCTCTGTAGTGAATACAGCCTCCACACTATTACAGAAGCATTAGTGACTTTTCTTCGAAATATTGTGCACTAAAGGACAAGTCCTTGTCTAAAATAAATAAAGATCAAAATTCCTGTGTATTCTATTTATGCTTGATAGTTACATTGATTCCATTTTAGGGATTTTTCCATTGCTCTCTCTGAGACTAATGCAAATCCCTTAGCAATTTTGCCCTATGCTTAAGCAAAAATTTTAAACTATTATGAATTTTTGATGTGCTTTTACATAACTGTTTCTGATTACTTGAAATAGGAGGGTAAAGTCAGAAAAGAATTACAGTGGCTTTCTTAGTTTTGGGGGGTTTTTTAAGTCAAATCCAATATAATTGTGTTGGGTTTTTTTCCCCCACTGTCTCCTACATTCATGACCTGTAGCACCTCCAGTATGAGCCATGGCATCTGTTGTAATAAATGACCCTATAGAGAATGAGATTAAATTAAATTATTCTTGCGTGTATGGGTTTTGTGAGTCTAATTGCATAGGTCACAATCTTCCTTCATCAGGGAACCCCAGCTAAAAATTTCTTTCTTCTGAGCCCTTTGAAATGCCCAACACACAACCCTTTAGTCTTTATTAACAGGATCATGAAGCAGTGCATTGTCATACAGCAGATAGTCAAACTTGGCCAAGCACTGTATCAGCAAATAGCTTGTCATTTGGACAGAAAAGATTGGTTATTAGTTACAAGGGAAGTTTGAGAATGCTTTTCTTAAAATTGGTGTAACAGGATCAGGGGTTAAGAAAATACATTATGTCCCACTTCATCTTTATGAATTGTACACAGTTGTATACTGAAAGAGCAAGTATTTTCCAACTCATGTGCTACAAATTAAGAAGGCGAAGTAAACAAATTTGGAATTAACTGTATTAGATGTTCCAGAAAAGTGTGAAAGGTGGCCTGTTACAGGCAGATTAAATTTGCAAAATTAAATTTAAAATTATTCACATTTTAAATATACATACAAATATACATATATTTACTATAGCTATGAAGCCTAGCATAAAAATATATTACATATGTAACCTTGATTAAGTCAGATTGTCCTTTGCAGGGGGACAGCAAATGTTTTATTTGATTGTCTCTAAAATTGTATCCCTTCCTGTTTAAATAATCCCCCGTCCCTGCATGAATGCCTGCACATTAATGTTTAAATGTGTTTAAATGTCAGTTATCTGACATTAGAAAAAACATCATTAATGCCAGATATTAAGCAATTATCATGGCAGGGGAACTAAGGTTTACAAACACATTTCTGCATTCATTTATGATTTACTTGCAATCTTGATTTTGTGTGAATTAAAGCATGAATTAAAATAGTAGACAAATATTCAGCATTAGTTTTTTAATGGACAGAGCAAATAGACCTATCACTTTTATTTTTTAAATATCTAATTATAGCGAATGATATGATGCTTACGAAGCTGAGAGACTAATAGCTTGATTCTGATCTAGAGCAGACTTATCCTCTTGGACCTGAAATTTCTTGTCTGCAGTGCAGCTCTCCATTGGATATTCTGCACTCATCCTGTGATCACAGCAAATGGAGCTAATAGATATGATGCGTATAGACTAAGCAATAGGTATGTATGCTCTGGCCAAGAGCACTGCTGCATAGAACTATTCTCTGGTGCAGACAGACATTGGGAAAAATTTACCACGATGCCTTGAAAGTATTTTTGTCTTCAACCATGTTTCAGCCTTTTGGAGAATACAGGCTTTAGGTAGAGCAAAGTAAAGCGTGATGTGAATAAACATGTGTTTAGGAGAGTGTAAAAGTAATTCACATTTTTGACATTAGCTAGAATTTGAAGCTGATTTGTTGTTATATTGGAAAACGCCAAAGCAACAGTTAGATAAAAAGCAATGCTGCTGTTAACTTGCCTTTTACTTTCAGTTCCTCATGTGATGCAACAGAATTTAACATGTCCAAGAATGATTTTCAGTTGCTGGTAGCCCTGCCGCATGTGTGGCAGGATTTCACGAGGGAGTTCAGCTCCCACTGAAACCGTTTGTTTCAATGCCTGAATGAGAACTAAGCACTTTTGGAAATTTGAGCTTTAACTTCTTTCCGTACAAAGATAATTATACCCTATACTTTTTTTTTTATTACTTAGATTTTTGTGTTGCAGTTGCACTATGACTGCATCCTAATGTGGGGCTTAGACTGAGGCACAGCTTTCCATCTGAAGTCCTCAAAGCACTTTACAAAAGAGGTCAACGTCTTGATCCCAGTGGGGAAACAGAGACTGTAATTGCGCAGGCAGCTGAGCCAATCTAATTAATCGCTGCTGCCTAACATGGGAGCTCATACTCCCACCCCTCTTCCAGCCCCTGCTCCCTTGTGCCAGGTTTAGCAGGAGGAGTAGGAAATTGCCCTTTTGATATCAGGGTGAAGTGAGTTGACTTCAGCTTGTGGAACAACAAGGGAGACGCAGCCTTGGGGGCTGCGGAAGGGGGGCGGGAAATGCTGCAGTATTGAGCCCAGAGAGTTTAAGGTCAGTAAAATGCCTAGAGCTCACTTAACAATATTAAATTATCTAAAATAGCCAGTAACTATTTCAAGGTTAACGTCTACACACCCATATAATGATGAAATTTTGTAGCTATTTATTGCCTGGGATTATTTTAATAAGAAATAACCTTATTTAGAAATAATGTATTTCTTTGGCATTTGTGGATGTCTTAGGATCTGAAGTCATTGGTAACGTTTGATCATTCTTTATACAGAGACAGTAGAAACAAGTCATACAAGAAAACTGCTAAGCACAAAAAGCCTTTATTGCAGGTATTCCCAGATACTTTTAGTAAGTTTGCCTTAGCTGAGGTTTTAATTTAGCATTAACAAAGGGTTTTGTGATGTTTTATATGCTGTAATCTAATATTCTGCCTGTGATTTCATTCAGAACTACTATACATTTAACTCTCAGTTTGGAAGCTAGATACCACAGGAGAATAGTCCTGGAAAATTCTAAATTATCAGTTATGAGCTGATCTAAAACTTACAGTATTGAAACATCTTTTGAAATATGCATTAGAGAATCTTTAAAGAGATCATACAAAATTCATCAAAACCCACTTTTCAGAAGCAGCTACTTTTTCATCAGGGTTTTACATGTCACTGTTTTTAGTTCCAAATTTTTCACGCATTTACATACAAACAAAATTCTGTATATGCACATGCACACAGAGGAAGAGATGAGAACTCATCTCTTACCAAGTTGTATGTTAGAAAAGACAAAGCAGCTGTAATACAAATATACTTTTCTACCTTACATATATCTTCTATTTTTTTGCTAGTCCCTTGGCTGGGAACCCTGTACGAGAGCAGTCAAAACCTTGAGTATGTAATAGCATCTGACCTTACCAATGTTGATTATGATTTTTGAGTATTTGTGCATCTGTTTTGCTCCATCTTTTATTTACTTGTGTTGTCTCTATACCTCAGTCGAGTAATAAATAGACATCTTGTAGAAATACATCTCTCAGCTGCTCCCATGTCTTTAGTTTGCCTGTCACAAAACTATAGCTTTGCTGCTTTGCATTCTGTGCTGAATGGTCCTTCCCTCTGCTGTTAATTTTGTAGACTGCATGGAGCAAGAGGTACCCAGGCTGATAGTCAAGTTATTAAGAGCTAATCAGGAAGCTGCAAGGGAAACAGGAATTCCTGGAAGCTGTTATTCATATAGGAAGTATGCTAACAGGAATAGAGGGAGAAGCAAAAATGAGTGAAACGTGGATTTGCTGTCTCCATGTTTCCCTGGATTTCACAATCTCCACACTGCTTAGCAATTCACGTCTGATGAGACTCCACGTTATTTGTGTCCACTCCCAGCCTGACTGTGGCCCTTCAGCTGTGCCTATGTAGCAGCCACACCAAACAGATCTACCTTGCAGCATGCCTTGAAGGTAAACAGATAATGAAAATTTTGACTGGCTACTTTTTTCCAAATCATTGTAAAACTTCTTTGACTCCTCTTCTTCCTCCTTAAGGCATTTAAATAACAATCCAGTTAGTAATTATTCTGTTTAATGTAATAAATCCCTTTCCACATGTAGATTTGGATTTCTTTACACAGCAGGTGATTTTTATGTGAATCATACATTTTGAGAGCAACATGTCTAGGTTAGAATTAAAGGAGGAGTTTCGTCTTGGGTCAGTTCTGTACAGCATCAAGCACAGACAGCTGGTATTCATAACTAACAAACTAGGAAGATGCCTCAAAAGTCCTCAGTCTTGTTTTGATAAAATCTCTGTGGATTCATTTGTATTGCCCTTTTTCCTGAGGCAATAAAGAAGAGGGTGTTTTCAGACAGAGTATTTTAGTTAACAGAAGCATTCTGTGGCAGGTGTGTGTGTGCTGGAGAGACTTGATTGCCACCTTGCTGACTTTGCCTTAGGAAGAGTAAGTGATTATTTTAGCACTGGCATCATTCTGAAGGATTGTAACATATTTTACTTTGTTAACCTTTCTTATTCCATTGGATTATTTGGTTGGAGTCAAGAGACTTAAGCTGATGATTTTTACTTCTGTGATTTGCCAGCCCTTATAACTGGTGGAGTGCCAGGTTCTCTCTGAGCTGTCACTGGGTGAGTGTGTTCCAGCTACATCCACCTGTTTATGCTCTGGCTGCCAGGAGAGTGATTGGTTGTCAATTTGGCATCTTTGCCAGCACTAAATCCACTTTTTTTTCTGGAGGAGTAAAGTAATTGGCATTGGTATCTTCACAATTGTGTATTATGAATTTTCACAGACAGCAGGACAGGCACACTTAATAGAATGGTTTGTTTAATCATCTTTTTTTGCATGTTTTAGTGAACACATAGATATTCTAGGTGATACTTTTAACTGTAAGAGCAGCGTATCACTGCTGAAGACACTCTGTGTTGCATTAACTGGCTAAAGCTGTTTAAGGTCATCAATTTCTGTCTTCAATTCATCTTAATCTATGCCAGTGCTTAGCTCACCACAAAAAAGTTTGATCACATGCAGAGATTTTTTGTTCTTTTGCTTTACCCAGGCAATAGTGTTAACAAAAAGAAACAAAATCAGGAGCTGATCAAGACAAGTTTGTCTGCCACCCTTGTCATTAATGAATTTATATGAAGTGAGTGAAATGTTATTTTTCCTTGATCGTGTAGACCTGAGAGAAAATAAACCCAATGGAATAAAAAACTTTGTCTAAGGCTTGTCAGCCTGGGATTTTTGACTTTAAAAGACTTGATGTCCCTCTCAAGTTGTCTTTTAGATAGTTGTAGATTACCTCTATACCCAGCAAAACACTGCATTGCGTGCAGGCTGTAGGTCTTGATAACGGGTAACACAATGAATTTCCCTGGCACAGTACGCTTCTGTGTGCTCTTTCATCTCAGGTGAAGTCAGGTAGCAGATAGTGCAGGGGCCTTTCCTTCTGTCTTTATGTTATTGGTGGTGGGATAGGGGAAAAAAAGAAGGGACAGAAGTGAGGGAATCATCTTAAAACTGAATTTTCAATATATACAGGTTCTTCAAAGTGACAGTTGTTCTTTAACAAACAGTTCATTAGATCAGAGTCACATGGAATAGACAGCCAATTTCTTTTTTTAATTAAAATTCTGGAGAGATTTCCCTTCCTGCTGGCTGTCCCAAGCATCCTGCTGTAGTATCTTTCTAAGCAAGAAAGAGGGATCAGGAAAGAGCACTGAGGCTAAACAATGGACCTAACCACATTCTCAGAAGACATGTTTCTCTTGTGAACAGTAAAATGTCTATGTTATTTGCTATAACGTGTAATTCAAACTGGACACTTATGCAAGCCTTGTAAATTGAGAATCTCCCAGTACAATGTAATAGAAATGTTTTAACACAAACTAAACCATTTCTGTTTCAGTCTTTAAAATATTTTTCACAATCACTGATTCTCTCTAGGTTTGATGAAAGTGAGGAATTCTGAGAAATTCAGTCCTTCAAATACTCTTCTTTTTTTTCATCTAATAGGTAATACTCTCCAAAGTGATGCTTTTCATAATTGAACAAAACAAGAGGGCAAAGTTAAGGGCTGTAGAAGCATACATGTTAGTCAACTGCTAAAATGCAGAGTGAAGAAGTACTATATGGCAGTTGAAACCTTAGGGTTTTACTCTTAAATTCCCTATCAGTAAAGAGGGCTTCCGGGAGTTCTAGAAGCTGTTGCTCTCAATACCAGACAGTGTTTTTAACAGTGGAAAAGGAAATAATTTGTGTCCTTTCCCACAATGCATTGGCTAATTTCAGGGAATTAATTCTCTCTAACAAACTGGACCAGCTTTCATGCTTGCTGGGCAATTTATATTGGGCCAAAGAAAGAAGTAGGGAAAGGGCTATCAAGGCATGTTTTTTCACTAACTGTTTATATTCATGATCGCTCTCTGCTGCCTTTACATTATGACTTTGTCGTTGGTTAACTGACTGATCTATACTGTTGGCATGCCTTATAGGCCATGTTCTTTAACCTTACAAGGTGGCAGCTGGCTGGAGCAGACGACAGCTCACTTCTAGCTCCAATACTTTGGTTTCATTCCCGTAGAAAGTAATGGACAGAAGTCATAAGAGTGACTGGAGGAATGTCTCTGTCAGTGTGGAAGGAGCACGTAGCCTGAGCTTATCCCAGACCTGAGAGCTGGATCTTTCTGGGAACTGCAATGCAGAGATAGCCAGAGAAGCCCAGCTCTGCCAGGTCCCAATTTGTCTTTCTGTTCTTTTACTTTTCATCCCTGGTCAAGCCACTCATTTTGACTCAGCGGGGCCTTCTCAGTCTTTGTGGAACACTTGTGTTCTTCATGCCCAGATATCCCTGATAGTGTTTGTTACTTAAATTGTGGACTTAAAGATCTATTATGCCTGAGTACTGATCTTGATAAAGAAAGATGCAGTCGAGTGTGATCTGGTTTTTATAGAATCGTAAAATCTTTTAGGTTGGAGAAAACCCTTAAGATCATAGAGTCCAACCATTAGCCTAACACTACCAGTTCTGAAGTTTCACTACCAAGTTTCATGACACCCAACAAATTTTAAGCCCCTATGTTTGAGGTTCTGTTCATGTGGACTCCTTAGTTTTGGAGGTCAGAAAGATAAGTCTCTTGGTATATGCTGAACTCCGTAAATTCTAGACTATGTAGTTAGTGCAGACTGCTGCTCATGGCTGTGTAGAAGCATACAGATGATTTACATGTCACAGCAATGGATTGAAGGCTCGGGCCTACCAGAATGTGGGAGAAGAAGAGAAAACATTACTTAGGTCAAATTGTCATTTTAATTTGCACATCTTGAGCCTGTCTTTATGTTGGAGAACATGTCATTGATCAATGGCGCCAAGTGACAGAAAAGGAAAGCAGAAGGAAGCTCAACAAAATGTCCCTAAGTGTTATTCATCGGATAGGTTTTGCCTCATACCTGCATGACTGGAAGGATATAGTTATCTATTGTAGAAATGACAAAGCAGCTCTGTCTTGTAATAGTAAAGCTGATTTTCCCTGAAATAATTTATAAAGGTCATAATGAAATAAATGGAGTTGTGCAAACATTGTTCAGATTTCTAGGGATTATATTTTCTCACTCTTTTGCTTTATTGGCATGTTGGCAGCATTTTCACATTTCTGCCACATGGATGCGTTTTTTTCCCAGATGAATACTATTGTACTACAGGAAAATATTACTTTCAACTTTACAAAGATTATTTTTGTTTTGGTGGCATTGTAAGTCTTTGATGTATATCTTGTAACAGATAGTGAAATTTGTATTCCCACGTTTCATTGATGAAATTGAAGCAAATGTCGAAAGTAACATTTTTCCATGTTAGCAGTGTATCCAGTGAATATTGTCGTCTAAAGCCTAGTAAGCTGAACGCAATAGAGAAGTATGATTTCTGAACACGTAGAGCAAGCAGAAAGATTGTAGTTATTAGGCCACAGAGAGGTAAACCTTTAGATTCTCATTGAGCATTACTGACTACAGTGCAGAGGAGGAAGGACAGGAATTTGATTTGCCATGATCAATTATGGTTCCAGCACTTCCTATTGACATTGTCTCATTTCCCTTCAGTTACCAGCCCTGGGTGTGTCCGTGTTGCAAGAGGTGCGCTATAGGTATTGCCCAAGTGCTCAGCTTCAGTCTGAGGTGACACAATTCTGAACGTACCACTCATACCCCATCTCTCTCAAACAATGGAAATTTAAGGCGAGTTTGTGCCAAAGAGTAGCCCTCGTGCACATGAAATCCCTAATGCAGATGCAGTCGTTGAGACACTGTTGTGTTAAACCTGGCCTCTATATTGCCTCTATATGAATACCCAGAGGAAAATGTGTTACTGTGATGTGATGCCAGAAGGATCAGCCAGTCTCCTAAGGCATTTGGCTTGTATGCTTTCAAGTGTAGGCAAGTATTAAATTTTCATTACAATGATACTGTTTTCAGCTAGACTGCTTTTTGAGCACATCAAAAAAAGGACAGGCTGCCATGATTCAGGGCCAGAAGTGGAAGCTGGGAAAGAAAAGGGAGGGCTAGCAGTCTTACATCTGCTCCAAGTGACAGCATCTAACTTCTTATCTGAATAAAATAAACATCACATTCAATTTGTAATATGTTATAATTATTACTATCAAGAAAACAACCTGTTGAGCTAGAAGAGGAGATATGTGCCAGAAAGAAGCAATACCCAGCCAACATGAGCTTAGAGCAGAAGGGGTGGATACACAAGTATGTACACATCGGTTCTAGAGTGTTACAAAGCATGGTGAGATAGCAGCTAGAGAACTGTGGGAAAACGAAATATGCCTGATATCTGGTGTGATTACCACTACTATTTCTGTTCTCTGCTGAAATCGGATTGGTCCTCCAGGTTTTGCACTAAATAAAATATGAAGTTGAATAAAGTAACAGTGGAAAACTGCAAATAAAGTAATAGTAAGAATCCAGGATAGTCCATATGGGGTCATTGTATGTATAGTAAACAATGCAGCATTATCTTGCAGCGTAAGCACTGTAGTCCACTTTATACTGCTTGTTCAAATATTTGGAATTCACAGTGACAACACTTGATATTAGGAAGGTTAATGACTAACTGATTAACAACAGAGAAGGCATTTGCCAACAAGTGAACTATAGTAATTGCTACAGAAAAGCCTCTAAAAAAAGTTTTAAATCATCAGGGACCTATTGCCTGAAAAGGTATCTTGACTGTATCTTAAGAGGGATCCCTGTCACAATGTTTCACCTTATGGGGCCTTTGAAAATGGATCCAAATGGATGAGCATGAAAGATGTTGAGTTGATCACTTTATACAAGCTGGTATACAAGCATGTGAGCAACAGTGATGTTGAGTGAACACTGCTAGTCTGATTCAAATCATGTTTGGCTACCATATTTGAAAGCTGAATGATCCGCTGCTTTATTTACCTATGCTTGGACACAAAAATGTAGAGGCAAAGCTTGAGGCATTAGCCTCATGCAAACTTCATCCTGGCAGCTGTTACTTATGAGCAGGGCATGTGAAAATAGGGAAAAATGCTGAGGCTAGACTGAAATATTGGCATTTGCAGATGTGAAATATAGTAATGCTTTACTGGGATAAGTTTACCTCTGCCTGAGGGACAGCTAAACCCTTGTTAGGGCTTGTAGCATATATTTATTGCTTTTTCATCTCCTGTTGAAATGACCTGCAACATTTTTTAATTTATTCTCATGTACAAAGCCTTAGACTACCACCAACTCTAAGTACTACCTGCAAAAGGATAAAAAAGAAAAATCTCCAGAACTGTCAGCCTTTGAAATTTAAAGGAGTTAAATGAAATTTAAAGGAGTGCAGTCTCATTCTTGCATCTAAATTTTTTAAATGCCTACAGTGTATATCCCTTCCTGAACCAAGATTTTGGTATCTCTCATGTTTAACGATATTCAGAATTTATAGCAAGTTTTTTCTGCTTCAGCTCTAGCATTTGTTGCGAGTTTACTGTTTCTCTCAAGGAGGTACTGTCTCACTGTTCTCCGGTGTCATAACACTGCTGTTCTGCAGGAAACAAGCCAGGACAGTGTCATGCACAGCGAGGTATCCTACTTACAAACTTTCGTATTTGCATTGTTCCTGTTCCCAACAGTCAATTTAGTTCTGATACTTCCTGCAAGATAATAGCTAGTATCTAATCAGAAACTTCAGAGGATCTTTCAAAGTCAACTTCCCTACCTGCATACCTGTCTTTGTAATACATGAAAATAGGGACAGAAGAGCACTGCTGCGCAGTCATGTTTTATTATAATGGTGGTTTGCAAGGTACCATGCTGATGAAGTTGGAATTGCCAACTACTGTATCATGTTGCAAAGCAACTAAGGGAGGATTTGCTTTTGGAGATTGCTTGTAAAGAAATGAAAACCTCTTCTGAGCCAGTAGGTTTGCTGTCTTCTTGGTTTTGTTATATGGGATCACTGTTACAGGCCTTGAAATCTTTATGTTAATTTATAATTAGACATAGTAAAAATTCATTCATCCACATGATTCTGTTCAAAAAGAAAAAAAGGTGTAAGTGAAGACAAATATCTAGCTGTAGATACAGGGTAACGTTTAAATTGGTTATAGCCTGTTAGAGCTCAGTTCTTCATAATGGATTAAAAAAGTTTTAAGAACTGAACTAGTGTTTGTTCTTCCAGTCCTGATCTTATATTTGTAAACATGAATACAGATGCATGGAATTAAGAGCAACACTTCTTAAAAGGATTTCAAATAATTTTCAAGTTGTGACTTCAGCCTTAAATTTAAACAACTCTTTGAAGCAACAGTGGTTTTGGTTGATACTGCAGCAAATGTTTGTTGGTTTTGTTTTAAGTAACTATTTTACCCATTTAGAGAGAATGGATTGGAAACTTTATACTTTTAGCAAGAAATTCAAACATGAATGTTTAAATTACCCAGATAACAAACACTTCTTTTTTTTTCATGTACCGCAAACTGAAAACTTATTTTCAAAAATGTACTTTGGAAAATTCTAGTTTCATATTATTATATTTAATCCATATAACTATAACTTTCATGATACAGCCAGAGTTACTTTAGTATAGTTAGGTGTAGAACCAGTTGTTAAAATAGCAGCCAATTTTATAGCCAAGTGTTATAACCTCTGGTGTGCTCTGCTCCCTCTCATGGCTCTCGTGTCTCCTTGGGTCTGTGCTGCCCAGGCTGTGTCCCGTCAGCTGCTCCTCCTCTGCCAGTGTCTCTAGCTTTTTTTCTTGTCAACAATTCCACATATTCTTCCTACCTAGTTTTAGTTGCTATTTATTTGGCAGAGCACTTTGATAATAGTTGTCTCCGACTGTGTCTTCATTAGTGTTTTAGTTCAGAACGATAGCAGGTTTTGAGTGTGTGCCCTGATTGCTCTCACTTGTGCCTTACTGTCCCCACTTACTGCTCCACATCCATAAAGCATTTGGAAGTATCGAGTAGATTCTTTTCAAAGGAAACAAATTTTGAAACTTCTTTCCATGGGTGCACAAAATTCACTCCAGCCCATAAAAGTAATGTTCAAACAAATAACTGGCCCCTTGTATACTTCTCAGTAGTTTGTTTAGGGACGGTAGTAGGGTAGAAGGCTGAATGTATTCCAAATAAGACATGTGAAGCACATACAGTGCACATGTAGGAACCTCAGCTGCCAGCTGATACAGTGCATTGATTGTACTAAATTACTTGCTAATATAGATTAAAGCCTTAGTTGCTCACAACTATGGATATTTAAAAATCCATCATTCCAAATCTCACTGATGTCTAAGTACCATTTGCCTTGCAGATTTAGGTTAAGGATGTTAGCACTTAATTACAGCAGTAGAGAAGGGAGAGTCTGGCTATTCTGTAACGGATTTTCACTGTTCTGTTTTAAAACAAATCATGGCTTCCTGGGAGAAAAGATATTTTCTTCTGCTCTTCCAGATTCAATAATTAAATAATTCTAAACTGGAAGCAGAAATGAAGAAGTTAGTTTTATTATTAATTTTATTTTATAATGTAGAGACTTTTCCTCATCCTCAGTCAAAATCTGTTGTGCAAATATGTAAGAATATGACAGTTCTTCTCCCCCAGAGATTAAAGACTGTCCCCATTTGCTGATTCCCCAGTCCATCCTTGTATCCTTGTGACAACTGGACGGCGTAAGTGGTATGATTCTTACTAGCATGAGCTGGAGACTTGCTGGGCAGCAGTGAAGCTTTGCCAGCATCTACAGACCGTTTGAATCAATTCCAGAAAATATCTCCGCTCAAAGTCTGAGTCTGAGAAATTTCATGCGCGTGAATCTAAGTAGTATTTTCACACTGAAATACAAATTCTGAATATGCATGAGAGAGAGGGAGAGAGAGAAAGAATGTACTAATTTCAGAAATCTGGCTAAGATATTATTCCCACCAGGACATATGATCATTGAAAGAAAATGGAAAAACATGGAAGCACCAGCTGTTTGTGAATGAATCAGATTTGGCCTGGTTAACATCAGAGATGAATCAAATATGGTTTTGTTAGGATTATAAAGACTGATGAATTGAAGAAGGTTTAGAAACCCTCTAAGGATTCCTCTGAAGACAGTGTCTGTCTGGTAAAAATACCTATGCTGTTAAATAAAAATGAAATCATTATTGGGTTATTTACTTGTTCACCTTCAAGTTAAAGACAGTTTCCTGCTGGCATCATCATACAGTATCCTAAGAAAATCAAATACCCTTAAGCTTCCTTATTTCAGAAAGGAAGGTGCAAGTCTGTGAACCTGAGCCCATGCGTAATGTCTGTGTACAGTGTAGACTGCATTTACTTAATTAGCTTGTCTGCTGTTCTGTTCAACTTAGTTTTTAAGAGAAATTTGCACATCTTAAGTATAAGAAGTGTTATATAAACTCAAAAAATATTTTATATAGGAGAAGGGTGCTTCGCTGACATCAGAACTACTGTGTGAATTGTGTGCAAGCTAATTTGGTTGGATTTTCAAGTAAATATTTATGATTTGTTTTAAAATGGAAGAGAAGAATGTCCAGGCATAAGTTTATAATTACAGTGCCACTGTAAAATGCTGTTTGTAGCACTGTATACACAGCAGTGCGTGATAGCTGATGAGAAAACTGGGTGGAATATTCTGCGTTTGTACTGTCATCTGCAGAATGTTAAAGTGAAGAAGAAAAGTCATGTAATGAGTGACTTCCAAAGTTTACAAATAGATGAAAAAAAGAGAAAAAGAGATTTTTTATAAAACTTAAAAATGTTGTCAACTGTAAAATTAATGTTTTAGGGTATTTTTGGCCCAGATACATTGTTAATTCCATGGGTGCGTATTAGGAAGTTCAGACATGTATCTGCATATATTTAAGAAAATAGTGGGGATATGATATGCTTTGCGGTACCACTGACACTTGGCATTTGTCATGGCTGCTGTTTTCAGCATGAGTAAATCTAGTGTTCTAAACATTTGGAAGAATTCTGGCAGTGGGGAAATGCTGGTGCTCTCAGTTATTTTAAAGTGTCGTACATTTAAAAGAGAATAACCTAAAAACTCAAAAGCAGAAACTTAGTTTACCAATACCAACCTAATATGAAACTTTTAAAGAGGCTTTCTGAGGGCACGTACTCCACGTTATACCTCTAGCTCAAAGTAAAATTGTACTTGGTTTGACTTTCTGCAAATCAAAGATGCCTTCTATTTAGTTTCATTCAAATGTTTAGCTATGCTTCATTGTTACCACATTAGATAGCAAACACAAATCCAATAAAATGTAAACCTTGCTTTCATTTAGTTGAAAGCAACTTGCGTGTTCCAAGTCTTTGAGATTGTCTTTTTTAGAAAACAGTTTCTTCTCAAAGGTAAGCAACCTTGGTCAACTTGAAGCTGTACTTAATCCCATGAGAGTGATTGATTTTTTTTTTTCGCTTAGTCCACTGTCATGCAAATCGTGAATTTACTTCGTTCTGGGTTTATTTGTTTAGGCAGAATAAGAAAAAAACAGGTTGCTACTAACAATTCTCTGTTTTCACTGAAAAAACCACACTGTAGCACCTAATATTGCAGTGTTATTCTTTTTATGTTAATTGATGCTTTTAGACAACATTGATAGATTGTGTTCTTCCAAGTATATACTCACTCTGAAAGTTGCCGATGTCATCTGAGAAGTAAGACAGTGTGGATGATTTAGCTCACGTTGTCTAACACCAGCATGTTTAGGTAAATCTAGAGTAATGGCTCTTTCAAAATGTTAAGGCCAAGGTTGAGAGTGATAGTAACTCTAATCCAGACCTGGAAGAGTTGATTGGTTTTTATTATCAGCATTCTTTCGAGTCACAGAATACTGTGATTTTATTTAATGAGGGAGGCTGTTAGAATAGGCTTTTGCATGTCTACAGGGATCTAAGTAGCAGTCCTCTAGTCCTAAGTCGCTCTAAAAATCTGTCGGCTTTGATGCAATAAACCAGTCAAGGAATGCTTCTGAACTTGGTCAGGTGTTAATAATTGTGCAGGTTTAAAACCTTACTTCTGCTGTGTAGCACTGAAGGGACCGAAGACCAGAGCATATCAGTTGTGGGTATGGATATGCTGAGGATAGTCATTGCGGCCAAGTAATTACAGGCCATCTTGGGTTTTGCCTGTAACCTACTGCTTATATCTTGTCTTTTAGAGATACGGACAGTTTAGGACTTTGAGGATCTTGCCTGTTTAGTCTATGGAGCTATGCTTAGCATTTAGCTTTATTTTACCTTCATGTGGTCACAGTGTATAGAGTGAAGTCCCCTCCTCTGTCCTGTGGAATTTTCCATTTAAAGTCTGATCAGAATGGTAGAGCTGGTGCTGTCATGACTCAAGCAATCTGATGTATTTTAAAGTCTGTTTTACTGGTAACCATAAGAGTTTAGTTTCCATGATCCTTCAAATATTCTCACGTTTAACTTTGCTTGTACAAAGAACATTCAGTAGTTTTACTTGCATTTATTAGGCAAAATAAAGCAAGAACCTAAAATGCTGTGGTATAGGGGCCTAGGGGAGCCTTGTGAACTACTCCTAGGGAATTGACAAAACGTTTTTGAGAAAGGCAAGCTATTTTCATCTGTAACCTCCCCCCCAGCCAAGGGAGCCTGTACCTACGCTGGAAACTTCTAGTTTCCATAAAATAAAAAGATTGACTCATTCAGGCCAAAAATTGCATATCTATTACAGATTGCACATGCATAAACCATGCAAGAATTGATCATGAGTAAAATCTTTGTGGTATTTCCTGTACATCTCATTGGAGGAACAGGGTATGGGAAAAAGCGGAAACATATATATATATGTAGCAAACCAAAATGGGCAAAATGTTTTAGTCAAGTGGGCTTTGTCTGGTTTTGTTTTGTCTTTTTTTTTTTTTAATTATGTTGTGAAGATGGCCAAAATTTGCTTTGGCTTGTGCAGAAGGAAGGTTTTACCTTCAAGCTGTTCAGCTGTCCCCACAGAAAGGGCACTTTTCCTGGGGTTCAGAAAGAATAGAAAAATTAGGAACTAAAATCTTTTACTATCAGGTTAAACATGCCTTTTGACTGTAGCATTAAAAACAAGCTTTTTGGTCTATCAGTCATTCATAATAACCTTTTATTAGATTCACTAGAAGTGTTCCATCATTTTCTTCTGAAAAATGGGCATCTGCTCCAGTATAAATCAAAATCTTTTTTGGTACTGCTTTCCAAATGCATTATTTCAAATACTCTTTCTTGATGCAATACAAAGCATTTTAGAAAATGTGAATCATATTATTTAAAATTATAAGCAAAAGAAAATAAAAGGCTGATATCAACTGGTGTTTTTTTATTGCCAATTTTATTATGTTTTTGAAATATTAATGGAAAGTATGGTCACTGATTAATGTTTTATAATAAATGCTTAATGGTTGATTCATTTTAATGAAAGTATAGCAGTATGGAAAATAGACATAGTAATTGTTGGATTCAAATAGGTTGGGGTTTTTTAGTGAAAGCCCTGGAGTAGTATCATTTTCAGTTGGCTGAAATATTTTGTTAACTGGTATGAACTGGCTTGAGCCTTCTCAAACAATAATAAATGACATTGCTAGAAGGCAACCATGGTAAATTGTTTACTGCACTGCTGTGCAGGTTACTGTTCTTTTTTTCCCCATGATCTCAATACTAATGACAGTAAGGGAATAAATGAAACAATTTCTCCAGAGTATGTCTAATTATGTTGGATTTTGTGTCTAGGAAAATTAAGATATAATAGTACATCAGCAGAACTGAACCTGATACCACAAAGACAGTTTTGTTAATATTGATCTCAGACTTGTTTGCAGTGGACTGGGGTGATGGGAGAAATTGAATGAGTAAGTCCAGATTAGCACTGCTTAGCACTTTGTATTTATTAGATTGGGAAACCACTGGAGTTGTAATTACTGGTCTGAATTACAAATGACATCATTTTTACTCCTTGGAACTTGGACATTTCAGTGAGAGGGCTGGGAAATTATTATTTTAAACATGCTTGTTAGCATAGCTGTCCGAATCCTTAGCTGACATTAACAGTGATATCAATGAGACTGTGCTCTTACACAGTAGTAGTATTTGGTGATGTATTTACAAGAGGTAAATTCCATTCTCTTGACGACTGGATATCTTTGAGAACACATCTGTACTTCATTTGCCTCTTCCTTCCTTGTCTCCCGTAATTCTGAGACAGTTCCAAATTCATTCTTAACCAGCCTTGTACTTCCAGGTAACTAGAAGTCAGTGGGATTCAGTGTCCTTCATGCACTGATAACTTCTATTTTAAAAGCATTTATGTAAAACTGTTAGAGAGAAATTTGAGAAACCAGAACTCAGCGTGCTGCGTCAAAAACAGGGTGATAACTGACAGCTTTAGAAACTGTCTAAATTTAGACCTCTGAAAATGGTGACATAATACCCCCCCGCCCCCCTCCCTCGGGCAACCCAGTTCTAAAGTGCTTAAACTTGCCAACCCCACCTACCAGTCAGTTTTCAGCTCCAGCAGGCTTCTTGCAAACAGAGACCTCTGGCGTAGGTATTTTTGAACCACACAACTTACTTTTTTTTCTTTTTAAAGCAAATGATTAATCAGCTATTTTTAAAAGAAGCACTGGCTATTTTTTTTCATGCATTTCTGTAATTTTTTTTTTATTTTCTTATTGCTTATGCTACTGCTGTGGAATGCATTTTTCACAGACAATTTGTTTGTAGTAAAAATATTAAATTTCTTGTAACACCAATAATCTTTCAGTGTATGTTTCACTTCAGTCTAGGAATGAGATCGTATGGTTGTATTTTGTGGCTCTGAAGAACAGAAGATGCTTACTAAAAGAGCACTCTTGTGATGAAGGAGCAGAAACTGTGGCTCTAGCGCAATATTTAGTTGTATTTCTTTAACTGTTATTTAAAGACAAAAATAGTGGAATCATGACGACAGATACGCACACCTCACCAGCGTTCATGGTTTTGATTCCTTTTATTTGAGTTAGTGTGGGCTGGGACATCAGAGAAACCCTGCTCTCTTAGCACCTTATAATGCAGGATGCCTGTTAGTTTCCTGCAGTGTAAGAGCAGTTGATTTCCTTCTTATCTTTGGCTTGTAAGATGCTTAGGACCATATTTTATTATATGTGTGGGCATGACAAAGTGGTAATTTTTTTCTTATAAAGGAACAGAGCTCAAATAGGGAGAAAAGGGTAATAGTGTGTTTCCGTGTACTATTCCCTTAATTAGTGTTTCAACCACAAGTTGAAATCAGCAGAGGTCATTCCATTAGTTTCACCGTCCCAAGTTTTTTTTTTCATACAATTAGATGGGTGAAGAATTACTTCTTAAGAAAAAATTAAATCCAAGAATCTCAAATACTAGGGAGTCAGTAACAGTCAATTAGGCAAGCTACTCCATACAAACCTGGTTTTACGCCTTGCCTCCTTCAAAATTCATGACATTTCAAAATATCTGTAGAAACTTTTTAAAAGTCTGTGTAATGTCAACTATTTCTTATTCAGTACAAAGTGACTGCATTTTTGATAAGTTAAGAAGCAAACCAAAAATTCTTACTTAATTATTTGTTTTTAAGAAGTATGGAGAAGTTAGATTGTTTGCTATTATACTAGTACTCATAGAATCATGGATCAGCTCAGGCTGGAAAGACCTCATGGAGGCTCTAGTCCAATGTTCTGCTCAAAGCAATGTCCACACTGAATTCAGACAGGATTGCTGAGGACTCTGTCAAGTTTACAATACCTCCAGGGATGGTGATTCCACAAGTTTGCCATTAAACCTGTTCCAGTGCTTAATTACCCCATAGTGAACTTCTTTATTATGTCCTGTTGGAACCTCCCCTGATTCAGGTTATGGCTGTTGTTGCTCATTCTCACACTGTGCAGCTCAGTAAAGAGCCCGACTCGGTCTTCACTGTGACCTCCCCGCAGGGGCTGGCACACTGCTCTCTGAGCTTCCCGAAGCCTTTTCTGCTGGCTAAACCAGTCCCCTTCCCTCAGCCTCTCTCTCTAGCTCATGTGGTCCTACTCTATCCAAAAATTTGAGGGTTTTTTTTAGTCATGAAAGTTTCTAAACTGAAGAAATCAATCAGCTCTGTTTTCAGAAGGCTTACTATCAGTTAGTTCAGAAAGAAACTACACAAAACAAAGATGATCTTTTGCTTGTAAGTCACTGAAAATCTCCCAGCTGGGTCACCCTGCTGGAATGTGATGGCAATTTGTGGTATTAAAATTGCAGAAGTAGAGCAGAAAGCTTAGATAGGTGTACAGCTGGTTTTTCCCTGTCATGCTCCTCTGGAACTGTACGGCCAGCTGTCTAGGGCTGGTCAAGTACTCTGATTTTTAAAAAATATTTTTCTTTTACCATTCAACAAAGAGAATAAAAAAAGGAAACAGAGAGTTCTGGAAAAAGGGAAAACACATTTCCCACAAGGGAACACTGCAGTTATCTGGTATGATTACTTAAAAATAAAAATTAAATAAAATAATGAATACTCCAAGTAACAGTGATTTCTGCAGTAGCCCTCCTGAGTTCACTTGAGTAACTAGAACAGTGATTGGGAAAAAGCATTATAACTGCTTAGAAAATTTTAAAGAAATAAGTTTCTCAGGGAAAAATGGGTATTTGTCAGAAAAGACTCTTTGCCTGAGAGTATTTTGCTTTTCATTTTAGACCCTAAACCTTTTCATAAAAATGTGTGGCTTTAAAAAAGGAAAAAACAAAACAAACAAAAAGAAAAAAAAAGAAAAAAATGAAGAAAAAGGAAAGAAAAGGGGAAAAAAAAAGAAGAGAAAAGCTGTTCAAGAGTTTTCTGCTGGCAGATTCTTGTCAGTTCATGGGTGACAGAAGCGTTTGAACCAGCAGAGCCAGGTGGACGCTCTGCTCCGTCATTGGCTGGAAGATTTGGAGCAGGTCTTCGAGCCCGGACCCACCTCCCCACTCTGAGGGTCCTTCTGCTGGAACTCCTCAGTGCATGTGGTTCTCTTCCTCGCTGCATAGAAACTGAATCAAGATCTCTGTTTCATCTAAATATGAACTAGGGAAGGGAGAGTAGGACAGGAAATGTGTTCCTTCTTGTCTTGTGGAAGACGTTGTACCCTGCTATAAGTTTTTAAATAGAGGTGACTTCACAGCAACCGTAGTCGTTCTCTCTGAAGCACCAGCTGCAGCTCCCATCTCTAGCATCTCTTGATAATGTCCCCTCTTTTAGCCCCTCTGCATAGAGGCAAGTAAGAAATACAAAGCATATAGTTCTAAATATTTATAATTTCAGAAATTATAGTTATATGTAATTTCAGAAACAGTAATTGGGATAGTCATATCTATCAACAGTGTTGATATAATATATTCTTTTTATCTATTTTTTCAGAAACTCTAGCTGCACCTCGCATTGGGGAATAGGTACAGGAGTTGTATTGTGGTTAGACAGAGTATGTTATGTTAGGAAAGTTTCTCTCTACTCAGTGCTGGTTATGTAGGAAATTGTAGAATTAAGAGCTTTAGACAGGAAGACAACAAAATGTTCCAAGTACTCTCTCTATATATACTGAGCATTCTCATAAAATCTCAAATTTAATGTCAACAAAGAGTTAGACACTTTTATTGTGTGCAGTTGTTTAGGTTTTGTGCTGAAGGAATAAATTATTCCTACAGTTTGTTACAGTTCTAAAATTTTCATCTGTTCTGGTTTAATTCTAATTGAAGAATTTTATTTCAATCTTCTGTATATTAAGTAATTATGTTTACTTGTTTTATTAAAAAAAAAAAATCATAGGTAGACACAGGTAAAAGGTAAAGTGCAGCTCTGCGGCTATACCCTGTGGGACTCTAGACCTCTTGATCCATGGAAATTCTCCACACAGGGTATATTAACAGTAATATAGGACTGCAGTGAATTCTGGGTATTTTTACTGTGGACATGTCATTCATACACAGTTGTTTGACATATGCAACGTAACATAGCTAAGCTCACTTCACTGTAGCTATCTTTTTTTTTTTTAAAATATTGTGTAGTACCTTCTTCTTACTGTAACACGTTTAGTTTGGCCAAAGACTTTGACCTACAATGAAGATACCTGTTCCAATTATATGAAAAATAATCATATTTATATTTTTTTTAAATACTAATTTGAAAAAGGTCAAATATTTAAGAATATTTCAAATTTTTAAAGCATTTTCTTGGGAAAAAAAAGTATTCTTAAGTCTTTAGTTCTTTATTTCTATAAAAAATAATTCTGTTCTTCCTATCTACATTTTACTTTATCTATAGTGTATGCATAATATAAAATATTTGAATAATAATTGAATCGGAAATATAAAAAAAAACTTCAACACTGTTTAAGGTATTGGAAGATTCTTTAGTATTTCCAAGTCTCTTATGATGAAATTGAAATGATCGCACGATATGTCTTTATTTTGATGGAACCAGATTTTTCAGTGAAAAGTTGTTGACTTTTTCTGACAGGCTTTATTCAGGAGAACAATTAAAATACAAATGCATTGTTTTCATTTTTATTCATAAAGAATTTCTAATAGTTCAATAGTACATTGCAAAATTATTCCTACGTAATCTCTGTAGGAATCCGGCAAACAATATTCCTCCAGGTACAGCACTTCATAGGCAGGTTGTCAACTGCTGAAAAATAACAAGTTGACAACAGTTTGAAAAAGGATACCAAGCTAATGGAGCAGTGGCAAAAAACTTGTGTTGTTAAAAGCATGATATATGAGAGGAGGAAAGAATGGGCAGAACAGTGTAACATGAAAAATGAATGGGCATTTCATTATAAAGGACTTCCCTCTTGTTTTCAAACACATTGCTGCTTGCGAAATCCTGTGGGAATACTGAAAGTGGTTTGTTGGCAGCAGACAGCAATGTCAGATTCTTATACCTTTTCTTAGCAAGAAATTTGTATTGATGTGTCTTCGGTACATTTTCAAATCGCAGAGCTACGCTAAATAAAATGTCATTTTCTGAATAAATTAGGATTTTATGCTATCATCTGAATTACGAATGTCATCCTGTGTAATACAATGTTTATGCTTCTCCTGAGGCAGCCTCTTCAATTTTGCTTACACCTGTGGCTTAATATAGGACAGAAGGTCTTCCAAAGACCGGTGCTCCCAATGCAACCCTGCTGATTTTCAAGAAAAGGCTTGAAAATTATTTCAGCGTTTCTAGGTAAACCTGCAGCCCTTGTAGTTTTTAATTTGAACAGGCTTTTTGACGTGCAGGTATCAGCTACCACTGGGAGCAGCTTTTGTTTTATAGCTCATACTCTTCACCTTGTAACCTTGTACAAGACAACTAAAATTGGTTTAATTTTGTTTGTTTAATTTGTGTAAGTGCTCCAGTTTTCACAACTGGTTTGATGTGTAATCTATTCCCTCTGTTGCTAGAATGAGATAAGTTCAATATCGCATAGTGATCAGTGGAATATAGAAACAATATAATGAATGATTTGGTTGCAAGAGAGCTTTTTAAGGGTTGAAGACATATTTTTCATCTGGTGTATTTTGACTCTCCCCAAGTTAGTATGTTTATATGGAGCTTATTCAGAACTAGTCAGAATTTACTTTTTTTTTTAATCATCCGTCTTCAGCTTTTTTCACCACATAATAGTAGATGAAGGGATAATAAATGTGGTGCAATGTCATAAATCAAGTCAATCTGTACTTGAAACACCACTAAGCTTACACAGAGAGAGGGTGATCTTTCACTGTAATAGTTTTTGAATTTGAGCACCCTTGGATCCATTGTAAATTCCAGCGCTTCTGCACTCCTTTCAGGATGAACAAGAAATTAGCAATCCTTTCTTTATGGGGCATTCGTGACTAATAACTGCAAGTAGTGTTCAAGGGGCAGCAGATTCCCTTGTTGAGCATTTTCTAACTCGCTGGCTCCACCCTGGTGGTGTATGTAAAGTGCATTATACATCTTTAGCAAGAGCTATTGGCAATCCACCTATCTTGAAGGTTACTAATATTTTCTGTTGACCACCATTTCTTCACCTTTCCCTCTAAATGGCAAACATATTTACCTTCAAATAGCAGCTGTTTATAGTCTAATTAAACTAGCCACTTCTTTTCAAGGTAAAATACCTTCAGGTTAATTTTGCTGAGCAGAAGTGTGGGGAAAATAATTTTAATTTTATCCAGGACTTGATAAAAAAACAAACCCAAACCAAACAACCCTACTTTTTATGGAACCCTGAAAAAGACCTATTTGCACAGCTCTTGCAGTGATCAGAAGTCTTGGCATTTCAGAGGAACTCAGCGTAATACAGTGGAGCTGGGCAGGCAATCACTCTGAGAACAGGTTGGATTTTAAAGCTCACAGAGTTAATGCCTACAGACCAGTGTAAATCCTGTTTATCCTCTCAGGTGATGAGCTAGATCAGACAGATTGTATATAGAGATCTTTCCTGAGTCCTGCATTTAACTGGTTGCCAAAAATTGCCTTCTTGGAAAGACTCACGGAAATTGTAGGAGTTATGAAACAAAGGAAAATGAAGTGATTAGAAAAACACTTTAGAATGATATGATGATTGAAGTTCAGTTCAGTCACGCAAATCTTCAGAGTAACTTAGTTGTGTGTTGTGAATTGTCATTTACTCAAATATAGTCAAGTTAATATTTTGTATTGCAAAAACTGTATTCTATTGGTACAGTTGTGTCAGTAGTTATCAGCTGGTTTGGTTTTAATTTGTTGGGGGTTTTTTAAATATACAAATATTGGCATGCCCATACACTCTTGAAGTAATGCTGTTGTTTGCAGTGGGATTTTAAAAGAACGAGGATTTATAAGCTTGCGTGTTCCGAGAAATCTGCTATAAGTACATGGAGAATGCTTGTAGTTTTATATGACGTGTCAGTATTGCGTACAGTCTAAACTGTACCATTATAAGTCCTTGCATAGCTCCCCTTTGCTGAGAACACTATTGAGTGAATCAAATTGTTGTTCAAAGGTGTCTGTGGTTAGTATCATTAGGAAAAGGGGCTATACTGAATAAAATGCAGTTCAGCATTTAGATTGCTTTGGTTTGGTTCCTAGCTCTGTTATTTGGGCACTTCTTTCACCTGAGTTTCCATTTCTAAGACAGGAATGCTGATGCTGATATTTGTAATGTGCTTTGAGATTTAGAGCTAGAAAATGCTACCCAAGAGGTAGATAGTGTTCAAAGATTGACAGATTTGATAAATATTTTTGGTCTCCACTGCATGGCTGGACACTGATAGTGGCATTAGAGAAATGAAGGCAGAGTACAAATAACATTTGTACCAATATTCTGCTTAGTGTAATGTTGCATTAAGGAGTTTAGGTGATTTCTAAATTTACAATGTGTTTATTTTTGACAAAATGAAATGTTTATCTACTTGCATGTCTTTTTGGCCACATCTTGGACCAACTCAACTATCAGGCAAAAAAGGAGTTAAAATATTATGTGCTGGAGTTTCCATTCACATAATTTTAAGATCTTAAAAAAATAACTCCAAAGACCAGCTTAAATTGGAAAAGTGGCAACTGTGTGAGCAATCAGTTCCCCTCAACCTTCATAATGAGCTCTGAAAATTTAGATGTGCAGATAAGTTGTTAAGTCTGTTGAAAAAACAATTACTTTTGAGAAAGGATCACTACTTATGGTTGTCATAAGTCAAAGGGTAGCTATTTTGTCCATCAGAGTGTAGATTATGTATGAAATCTGTAGAAAAACATTCCATTATGTCTTTCTGAGTGCTTGTCCATTCTTTTTGTGCTCACCTGTAGACTTTCTCTATCTTTGATTTTCCCCATTTAGTTTCTGCAAGAATTAAAAGAAAAAAAAAAAAGTGAGGTGTCACCACAGAAGTGAAGGGTATTAAAGAGCTTTTTACAGAGTTTCATCTCTTGGAGAGTTTTGAATGAGCATCCTTCTCTAGACCGTTACTCTTGCAAATTAGACCTTGAAAACTTGTTAAGGATTTGGAGTAATTTGATAGGATTGTTCCATTGGGCTGATATCACTGTTAGACTTGTGATCTGACAGAAGAAAACTTTCTTATGACCATCAAAATGAAGACTTCCTTTTAAACTGCACTGAGGAGGGAATAGCTTTGTTACTTTTTTGTCGTTTGCTTTTTACCAGAACTAGACCCTATTCTGCCTGTCACTAAATACTTGGTCTCAGAAGCTTATGTATTAAAAAATGGCATTTGCTAGAATACGATAAAAATCTGTTCTTTTCACAATTGCAGTGTAATTTACATCCTGTTTTTTTCCTAAGACTTGCTAGAAGTCTTCATAAGACTCTGAATTAGTCAATCGGGAATGCCCAATTCTGTACATTTTATTTTCTTTCACAGTTCTTTTATTTCTAGTAGTACAACCCTGAGGACTTTTGATTATAAGATCTTCTGACTACAACTTATGAGCTTAATAGCCATCACGCTGTATTTATGATCATATATCACACTTCAGGGAAAGCTTCTGTAGCTTGCTTGCTGGCTTTGTTTGCGGTAGTCAAAGCCCTGGAGACATCAGCATTTAAGTGTGCTTTGAAATTGCTGAAGTGTGTTGTTCCACCAGATTGGGTGGCCTACACAGCAACTCTAATAACAAATGGCTCTGTTTTTTTTTGTGGGAAGTAGCCGCACATGCATTGTGTTAAGGTTGCCTTCTGACTATTAGGCAGTAATTTCTGAAGAAAAGAGCCTGCTGTTCTCTCACTTCTGAAATGAAACATGAGTATAACCTGGAATGAACCCGTGTCTTATGTTTTTATTCATTGTTTGTTGACCCTGTGGTCAACCCTCTGTCACTATGATTAATCATTCAGACTCCAGTTGTCCAAAAAGACAATTCGAGCCTTTTCAGCAAGAGAAAATGGGGGGTGGAAGGAAATAAAACAAAGTATTAATGAAACAAAATGGGTTAATCTTTGACATGATAATTTATACCTGGGCTAGCAAACCAACAGGAGTGCTCTTGTATGTGAATGATTAATAGCTGCTATGGTTGCATCTGTGACAAGTGATTAATAAAGTTTGTGATTAAAAAAAATACTTCCTTTTCTTTTCCTTAAGTGTGCAAGTCTTGGAACTCCACTTCTGTCTGCACAGTGGTTCAATTACAATGCAGACCTATTTGTAATTCAGATGTCACTCACCATTACTCATGCAAGCATCGTCAAAATGGAGTTCACTTGATCTGTTAAGTACTAAAGAACCTGGAAATCTAGTGTGTCCCCAAAAGACTTTCCAGCCTGTGAGGGAAAAAAATAGGTCTGATGCAGCTGTTTCTTCAGAAGCATGTAACCTATCAACATGGAATATGTTACATATAAAAATAGTAATCTGAGAATCTACAAACTAGTTACCAGATGCAAATTGAAGCTGTGAAGTCCATCTGTACTTCATAGTTAGAGCAATTGCTTGCATTAAATCTCAAACCTATCCAGAGATAGCTGTGGTTTTTGTTTTATTTTTTTTTTTCCAGCAGTTGGATCATGCTATGAAAAGGTATGTAACCTGCGTGGAACTCATTCACAGAGCTGTAAAAGGACAGCTTCAACTAAGTGCTGCTTTTTAAATCCATACGTTCCCTTCTCCAAAAGTTAACAGTATTAGATGAAAATTTGCAAAAATTTGCTTACGACACCCCCCCCAAAATGAAACCTTTCAGGGCTCATTTGCAAATGCATCACATACCAAGCCCTAGACTGTTCAAATTGTCACAGAATAATTAAATGGGTGTGTTGAGATGCAATTATATAGGAAGGTGAGGATGGCAGCAGTGATTCAGACTGAAAGTTCAGTTAACTCTGTACCCATTCTCTCAGCAGTGGGTGGATGGTAGCAGATGCCTAGGGAAAGAAGAGGGAGGAGAGAATGGTGCTTTCTTTGTTACACTTCACCAGTTGCTAGTACTCTGTGGCTTCCTGAGCTGAATTTGAATTCAGAGCATCATGTTTAATAGCTATCAACATATCATTAATTCATGTAAGCACTTTTTGACCCATTTGTATTTTGGCCCCCATGGCATTCTGTGGCAGTTACCTTCACAGTTTCAACTATGAATTGCATGTTTTACCATTTTAAACTTGCCGTGTGAGCATTTCTTTGCCTTTCCTTCTAGTTCCTGTTTCATGAGGAATAGTGAATAACTTTTCTTTACGTTCTGTTTACTGTGCATGATTTTGTAGCCCTGTTTCATATTTCCTTTAGGTCATCTTTTTCAAGATGAAAACTTTCAGTCACTTGATCTTTTCTCCCATGAAATCTGCGGCACATGTTCTAATTCTGTTTTTTAGGATGGAGGATCTATCTGAGATAGTTCCATCATGGATTTGCACAGCAGTGTAATGATGCATTTAGGGTTTGTTCCAGCTTTGTTTCTTCATAATTCCAGACCTTCTTTTTGGCTGCCCCCAAGCCCAGAACTGGCATTTTCAAAGAAGCATCTGCAATGACTACAACTTACTTTCTTTAGCAGTAATAGCTAGTATACAAAATCTGAGAGGATTTTCGTCTTCTTTTTGTTTGTTATTTTTAATGCTTTGTACTTTATTTAATAATTTTCAATATTAATTTTAATCTACTGATATTTTACTCCAATATCAGTAAAATGATGTTTAATAATTATGTCTCCCCATGTGTACGCAACATGTTTATTTTTCTTCTCTAAAGATATACACTGCTTATCAGGAAAAGAAAATTTAATCTAAACCTCCTCACAGCACCCTCCTTGGTTTGTGTAATCTGCAATTTAGGGCTCTAGTTCTACAGGCTTATACTCTTCTAGAAGTCTAATAAGGTTGGACTGCTGGATTGGTGCAGAAACCATATTAAAGGCCCTTTTCTAGAAATACCACCTCAGATGATCATAATTCGTTGCAATAACATGAAGTGAGATTTGTCTTTCATGCACTTAAGGATTAAAGTGCATAGAGAAAGTGACACTTGCTCTGAAGTGACAAAGTAAGTGTCGTCAAGAAATTTGTATGAAAGCTTACATATTATTTCTTCCTTTGTAGGCGTTAGTCTAATATGTAAGAAGAGAACATTGTCTCCCCAATTTATGGTAATGTAATTGCTAGCTTCAGGTAGAGGGTTTTGGAACAATATTTGTTTTACTTGTTTGTAAATGTGTTTTGGTTTTCCTGAAACATTTTTCCAAATTATTCCTGACCAGCCAGCAAAAATTACCTTTGGTAAGACAATACACTTAAGTTGACATGAAACACAACATTTCATTTATTTAGATAATTTCAGAAGTAGGAATTTTGAAATTATTACATTGAGAAAGGGAAATCTAAGAAGTTGGCATTGTTCTCAGTGTATCTGCTGGTCCAGTTGTGAAGGTATCTGTGTTGCCTTTGAGTTCCAATTTCTAATCATCCTACTGGAACGATCACTTTTACAACTAATGATGTTTTCATTATGTCTCTGGAGAAGTGAATAACAGTCTATAATTTGAAACACTCGCAAGAAAAAAAGGAAGGACCCAAGTCTGAGTCAATATTCCAATATGTAGCTTTTTAACTACATTTAAGAGCTTCAGCAAAGGCATTCGAGAGAAGCACATGCTAAAACAGTTGAGTAGTGTGTGCTCACTTGGTATTTCATCAATAAATTAGCCTTCTAATATTAGGCTGTGTTTTCTTTTTCTTCTCCAGACCAGTTTCTTTTTTAAAACAACATGATTTCCAAAAGATAACCTCATTTACTTTGCAGAGTGAAGTTGAAGTTTTTGATGCCTTGACCATTTAAATATTATTTGATCTTGCTTGTTTGTTGTCCTGCTAAGGTAGAGAGAAAAAGTTCAGTATTCAGCCAAAGAAAATGCAGACTCAAGTGGGCCTTTAGTTTGTATGTTGAAAACGCGACAAAAGTTTATACCATCGTGTCTCATTCAGACTTCACTTCTGCCAGAAGCAGCCTGCCTCATTATTTTTTCAGTAAGGTGTCTTCAAATAAACTGTGAAGTGGTTTTAAAGCCTGTATGGGTCTGTAAGTCTCTGGGCTCTTTATGGTGTGTAACCCCTGACAGTGATTACTGGAAAAACAGAGAGAAAAAGGGTCCCTTCATTTCCCTGTGGTATGAGCAATATCTGATTTACAGGATTTCTTTAAAACAGGAAACTGCCATGAATATTTCTTTCTTTCTACATAAACATGTGTCACTGTACTTGCAGAGACCATAGTATTTACATTTAGCTGTTGATATTTTAATTAACAATTTAAGCGCGTTGTTTGCCCTGCGAGTTCAATGGGAAAAACTCTACAAATAAACAGTAGTTCCCTCTTGGACAATCACTCTGTAAATTAGCTTACTTTGTCAATAGAGCGCATGCCTATCAGCCCTTCAAGGCAGCAGGGGGCAAGGATGTTCATTTACTTAAGCAGTAGGTTATACTATTAGTGTGTGTGATTGCTGTTAATTAGGATATGTGTAGATGTCTCTGTGCTGCTCAGTTTGTAATATAAAACCTTTAAGCATTTAGGCTATTAATGAAGTCAATAAATGGTTCTGTTCAGAGACTTTTTTGGTTGTTTTTTATTACTTCCTCTCTGTTTTGCTATTATTTATTATAATAATAGTACAGTAGTCAAAATATAACCAAGGGCTATACAGAAACAGTAAAGCAGAGTTTTTGCCTTGAAGAGTGTGCAGGGGAAGGGACTGTATGTACCAATGGTTGTCCCCTAAGTCCAAAATAGGAAAGCATGTGTAGTCCAGCTGTGAATTAGAAGTGAATTCCATCATTTCCATTTGATATTCAGTTCAGTGTTTAAATATGCTTTTCAAATCCCTTTGACTTGAAATAATTCAAGCATTTTCTTAGTTTTCTAAATCCATCATAAATGTTCTGACTTGCATTTTCTTGTAAACAAGGTTATGTAAGTATATATTTGAAAGACCAGACTGTATGAATATGCATTTTTAATTTAAATTTTAAAACAAAATGTCTGTAGCAAATCCTGAATGAATAATGTCTGGGCTGTGCTGTGCTATTAGCTACATGTAACCTCTCTCTGACATCAGGAGCAGGGTCAATTCAAACTCTTGTCACAGTAGGCATGTCTTTCAAATATATAATCTAAAGGCATGTTTCTGTTTACACGGAAAAGATCAGTTGAAGGGAAATACTGTTCTGCAAAGATAAATAATAGAGATTCATATGAAAATTCATCCATTACTTGAAAACAGTCATAGCTGTAGAAGTCTCACATCCTAATCGTGGTACCATAATACAAGCACCCTAATGTAAATTAGTGTTTTGTCTGTCTAAGCATCCCAGAGAAGGAAAGCAAGACAGTGCAGTTGGTATTTGGACTAGCAGAAAGGGAGGCGCTTCTCTTAGCTCATGGCATTTGGATTGTTTAAGTGAGCTTGGAAATACATGCCCACACACTCTGCCTTACTGCATCCCAAAGGAGAATATCACATGCCCAATTTTAAACTAGATGGATGCGACCCTAGAAAAGAATATGGTGAACTGTTTACTACTATTATTGTTAAAATATAATTCTCCTTATTGGGGAACCTTAAATCTTAAAGTTTTAATTCTGCTCTTATCAAATGCCCCCAGCAATACCACCCTCAATTTCACTGGAAATGGTGTGAAACATTAGAGGCCACAGTGCACAGAAGTTAACAGAAGTGGTTTTTCATCAGCTTTAGGTCATGTTTTTATAGGAATTTTGAGCTTGAACTCAAACTTATATCAGGATTTCTAAACTGTTACAAATGCACTATGAACAATTAAAATGTAGTAAGGATGGAGTCAGTTTCCTGAATGTAAGAAGTAAAATTTATATTATTATTATTATATTTATATATTTTGGGAAATTTTGTCTTGTTCTGTGGAAAAATGATTTCTCTGCTTAAGAGAAATTTTCTCAGATTGCCAGTAGTAAAAACACAAAACCAAGCAAAAAATCAAACTTGCTTGGAGAAATTTTGGGTTCAGAATATTGCAAGAATCCAACACCCCCGCCCCCCAAACAAACAAAAAAAAAGCCCAAAGAGCAACCTTTTATGTTACAAATATAAATTAGGAAGGGCAGGGGTGATTTCGTGTTTGACACCATGACTCAAAGCAATACCAGGGTTGCTGTGTTTGCATGTGTAAGCTGGTATACAGGGAAGAAAGCAGTTGTAAACCTTTGTTAATGGTAGCAACCATCTTCCAGTGGCTGCGTCGCAACACTGGTATCCTTTATGGCTCAGTGAAGCCTCTGTCAGGGTGGTTTTGAGGTGTGACAGCAATCCAAATTTCTCCTAGAGGTTGCTAGGCATCAGTCTTACCAGAGCTCTTCTGAAATTTCCAGCCAGTGCCAGGCGCAGCAGCAGATGTGTTTGTAGAGGAAGTCTTCCAGCCATCAACAGCTTTGCTGAGCTTGTACTTCAGCTGAGCAGCATGCTGAAAAACTGCTGGGCAGAACTTCAAAGCCATATTGTGGAATTCTGAAGATAAACAGGGTCTTTTTGAGCTCAGGAAGGACAACTAAATTTCAGAAGACAACCAAGAGCATTAACGATTCCCACAATTAGAGTTAAAAGTCACTCCCTCAGACCTTGTGTTGAGACTCAGTGCTCAGAAATTGAAGAACATGACCAGTTGAAGACAAAGCAAATAGTCAGAAATGCAGTAAGCCATCAGTACGCTTGAAAGACTTTTTTTAAAAAATCTATAACAATGGCCATTTCATTTCAATAAAAACAAAACAATGTTTTTCGAGACCCGTGTTCTGAAACAGTAGCCTCTAACCTTTTGATAGACTCTTTTAAATCATAGAGTTAATTTACTTACAAACTTCACACCAAATTGAACTCAACTGCTAGTGAAATGCAGAGTGGCAAAATTTAGGTAGTTTCTGAAAACACTTTTCAGTATACACATTTTGCCTAATAACTTTGTCTTAGGTTCCATAAACTAATGCTCTAGTATTGAGTCAGTATGATCTACAGAGAAGTCTTAGATTATGCATTGTAGCTAGTCCAGCTATATCTGCACACAAGTCATTATAGCATTGATCATAATCTCTTAAGAAGAGATGGGTTTATACTTTCTAGTATGAGTGAAGAAATTATTTTTGCATGGATCAGTGAAGATATCAATAACTGCCATAAGACTTTCTCTGCTTTATGCAGAAGATGCAGGGGCTGTTCTGAAAACATAAGAAGAGAACAGATTATTGGAAACTGTTCTAGCATACCTTCTAAGAACAAATTTCTTGGTACATTTTCTTTGTTAACAAATCTGAATTATACAGCAACTGCAGACATTTTGCACAAAATTCTACTGTAATCTTACCTGTTAGAACAAATAGAGATTGCTTGATTACAACAGTAAGCTAAATAATATTTTGTTGTTTCCAGATATTATTGACAGTTAAAAATCATAAACTCATAGGAAAAGCAGTTTTGTGTATTCACACAACAAATTAACTCGGCTTTAAGTTTGAGATGAGAATGATACTCTGTTCAAGAAGTAACTTTTTTTGTGTGGTTTTTCAATGAGCATCCACGCTCAATGAGCAGTGTTCCCATTGAAACACTGATGGTCATTGAGAAACCACTAGAACAAATGAGTGCCCAGGCTGTGAAATACCATTCTCAATACTTGTACAGCACTACTAAATGGATGAGAAATGGTCCATTGTCTGCTTAACTATTTTCAGTGCAGCAGTGTATCTCTATTAGAAATGTTTGTACTAAACACAAATTGTTTGAACTTTGACAGTGTATTAGCAGCTTATAATTTTGTCTTTGAAAAACTGCCATCTGTATGCAAATATAAGGAAAATCAGAACACTTGTATTTTCCAAGGAAGTATTCTATAGATGGGACAGCTTTCAAGACCAAATGCTATATAGTCACGTTTTCAATCACTTCCCTGACAAAATAGTTTCAGAACTATAAAAGACACTTCATTTTATCAACCCTGTTTATGTAGGAATGTTTAAGCAAGTCCTCACAAAATGGATATATTCTTCAGCTGAAATGGTCTTAATGTGTTTTCCTAATACAATAAATTAGCTTTTTGCCAACTGACCTATTCCATATTTATATTTTCATGTTGAGCTTTTTGATTTTCTTCTTTATTTATTTAGCCTTTTCTCTTTACTGATTCCCTATCCTTTGAGTAATGTGTACTGCTTTTTCTTCTTGGAAGCCAGAGGAAATGTAGAGATAGAACTGATATAAAAGACTGTGAGAATAAGACTGAGCTGAAAGTTGTTGGAGTTGACTCAGCTGATATAGACTGGTAGACCCATTAATATATAGGGAGGTGGATGTGGTTTAATATTCTTGTAGAACTTCAAGGCCAAAATTTGTCTTTCGTGAAACACTGGGAATATGAGTAACAGGAAACTGTGATGTAAAAACTCACTCAGAAAGGGAAAAAGGAGCTTTTGAATAATTACAGTGATGAAAGCACAGATTTGTTCTGTTTTCTCATGATTCAGAAGCAGGAGCAACCTTACGGTTTCCAGTAAACCTGATTTATAAGTTTAGAGCTCCTAAGGGGGAACTAGTTTCTTGATTTCATATCCAAATTGTTGCAGGTACACCTGAGATACAGAAGCAAACTGTTATTGGAAATGCTGATCAAACCCATACCTGCGTCACTGAGAATAAAACCAGAAAAACTTATTTTAGGTTTCTGCTGTGTTACTCAGATCCTACTTCATATACAGCCTCCTGCGTGGCTCTTATGAACACTTGTAATGTTTAAGTGTCTTCCAGATGCGTCCCTGACTTTGGTTTTCAGAGTAATTTTTCCTTTACTATTGCATGCTATCAAAGCAGAGGAACTTTACGTTACATTATTTGAAATATGATTTGCCAAGCCAGACCAAGCCATGAAATCCATTGACTTAGATTTCTCCTTTCGTTGACCAGTCCCTGATGATTCAGAGGCATAGGAAATGTCTGTGATGCTTGTTTAGGTCTTAGATCAGCAAGTTACCTTTGGTCTGCATCCAATTTTAGAACTCTCTGAGAATTCTTTGCTTTGTATGACCCTAGCTAGCTGTTCATATTGATATTTTGCTCTAAAACTGAGGCATGCTTTAGAGCAGTTTTGATTTGCCGTTCCATAATTTGCACTATAGTAATGGTTAATCGTAAAGTTAAGCAAAGGAAATTAAAAAGCAAGAGAAAGAAGTCAAGTAATGCTCTGTACGTTGATAAAATATTGTACAGATCTGTTATTACTACAAAGGATTACCATTTACTAGCAGCACTTCTCTGAAATCATTCAGTAAATGGAAATACTTTACAGCTAACTTCTGAAATATGAGAAGCACCTGCTAATTGTGTATTACATCTTCAAATGAAAAATCATGTTTTTCGAATCTTCTCTAACATTCATGGTATTGAATAACTGACTTCATTTTCTGACCTTAAGTAGGATGTCCTGACACATGGTCAGCTTGTGACAGTGATTAATTAGGATTAATGTACTTGTTCAGTGATTCTGTCAGCGATGACCGGAATGGGCTGTTAAACTTGTGATCTCAGAACAACACTCAGAGGGCAAATAGGAACACAGGGAAGAGGATTTGTAGGTTTGCTTTGCTGTATCTCAAATGAGCAATGGTGCAAGGGGTGTCAGAATTTTTTTAGTTTTTTTAGTTCCATTGGAGTTTTGGTTCAGTTCTTCGTAGAATATAAATCTGCTTAATTCTGTTTTGTCAGTACAGTCACCACATCATAGAAGATGAAGAGCAGTCTGTAATCATCGGCTACTCTAAATTAAACTTATTTGTTGCTTTTTATGTCAGCTCTCCTCCACAGTCCCGGTAGACCGTGTGTGCCTGGCTGTGTTGCCTTTTCAGCAAATATCAGGGTGGTTGAAGTCCCCCATGAGAACCAGGGCCTGTGACTGTGGGGCTACTTTCAGCAGTCTGTAGAAGGCCTCTCATTCCTGGTCTGGTGGCTGTAGTAAACACCCACAACAGTGTCACCCATGTTAGCCTGCCCCTTAATTCTTACCCATAAGCTCTCAACTCATTCTTCATCCACCCCTAGGCAGAGCTCGATACATTCCAGTTCCTCTCTCACATAGAGAGCAACTCCACCACCTCACCTTCAGACATCTCAGGGGCTTTCTGTTTAGGAGCACTGGTTTTAGCTCTGAGGTGAGTGTCCACCATTTTGACAGAGACCTAGCACTTCCCTGGGCTGTGGACTACAAGCAGGTTGCAGGGACCTCCCTGCGCGCCTTCCCAGTTTAATTGCCACACCACACCCTGGCTGACACACCATGCCGTGTTTGCCCGCCCTGGTTGTCATGCTCCCTAGCACCGTTTACATCTCCTGCGGTAGCTCCTGGCAATGCCTAAGCTCTGTCAGCCTCGCTCACAGGAGCTGCAGCTCCTGGTGGGGCTCACTGCTCTTCCCCAGCTTTCCCTGGCCCGGGAACCCCCCGTCCGCCTCAATCTAACGCTCAGCCCCCGAACTTCCTGTTGCCGCCGCTGCATTCCATGCTGACTGAGTGCTGCTTTTGGTTTCGCCGCCTTTCAGATATGACATACATAAAGTATATATCTCACAGTCAAGAGAACCTATAGACTTGGGGTTGACAATTAAAATAATGTACCGAAGCTGATTTTCCAAAAGTTCCGAGTACATGTTCTCTGTAAATCATACTTGTTTGGGTCAGTTCAAGATTGGTACTCAAATCCTAAAGTAATGTCGCTACTGAAATTTCCGTCCATTACATATGAAAACAGCAGTGATATTGTTCAACCCTGTTTCAGAAGGACACAGCAAGCCCAAGATCAGTTTATTTGTGACTCTCACTAGTTCTAAGTTTTAGCGAGTGGATTAGTCACCAAATAAACTTCCATCCGTCTGTAGCCTCCAACTTTGTAGCTTAATGCTTTTCCTTTGTGATAGTCACAGGAAAATTCTAGATCAGATACTCTCGTACTTTGTAAGCGACTGCCTTTGGGTGCGATGAAATGAGTCATGCTAATCACGACTGCTGCGGTCTAACACCAGGCCCCGTTGTCTGTTCCTAATGCACCCAGCAGACCTAAACCCCTGTATTTCAGTTCTCTTAAAAGCACTTACTCTTGGCATCACCAAATCAGAAAAGGATTAAAAAGTGCACAACATGTAATTCTTAGTTGTTTTTGATAGATTTTTACGTAGAGGAGGTAACAGATACTTCACAATTGTCAGGACTATCAGACTAGAGAGAAATTAATTCTGGGGAAAAGGATTCTCAAAAGCATGAAGCAACTTATACATGGAGATTGATTTGTAGAGCTTGAAGGCCTGCTTTACTTCAGCTCCACTGAACTATCTCCAGGTATGACACTTTACTGTTTTTGACAGAGAAATGAGTTCTGATGGAAATGTAAATATCTTGGAAGAAATAGAAGTTGTAACAATTAGTTTGACAGAGGAGGCTTTAGAGGTGGAAGTGTCTTCTGTGTTTAGACAGGAAACCGTGCTGCAGAGGGGGAGTGCTCCAGGTGCCTTTCTCATTTCACTAAAACATGTAAATGGAAACGAGTCGGTAAGTCTCAGTGTCAGCAACTTAAAGTTCAGTTATGAGGAGCTACCTCATCACGAAAAATGTCTATTTAGATTTCAAAAATTGTATTGATGCTGTTTAACCTCATTTCACACTGTACACTGTAGGTCAGTCAGCTTTTTATTGTTCTGATTTCAGTCATGTGGAAGTGCTAAAATTAAAAACAGAGTACAGCCACAAAGATTAGTTACTTTTCCATCCTCTACTAGGAATTATGTTTTATGTGATCTCTTTCCAAGTGTATGCATACAACTAAATGCAGACATGAATAAAATTCTTAAGAGTAACTGAAATCTTCTTGTGGGCTACTAATGAAAAATGATGTATAAATATGATTCGTCATTGCAAATGACAGTTGGAGAAATTGGGTCATTTGTTAAGCTAGATCTAGTAACCAGACCCAGACTTATTTTTCAGATGGTATAGAAGATTATTGTGTATCAAAAGAAAAATCATGAAAAAGAGGCAGTGATGGCAGGGGTGACTGTTACAGAAGTTATCATCTTCTGACTTAGAAGGTTGATTTTATTTTTATCATATTGTGCAGTCTCCTCTATCTGGTCTGTAACATCAGTGGAGGAGTTTCTCTCTTCTTCCTCATTGATCATCCCAGATACATGGTTGAACACCTTATTCGTGTAAATGCTTCTGAAGTGTTCCACATTGGCCTCACCCCATTGTTAGAAAGCTGGCATGGTGCCTTTGAGTTGGGATCTAAAACTTATCAAGAATGTGCTCCCCTCGGATTCTTTAATGTACATTGTGAGGGGCCCTTTTTATAGTATCTAATGAGCTGTCCCACAAATGTGCTGAACATTATCATCAATCACTTCAAGGTGCTCCTTATTCACTTTTCCTTTTCCTCCAAGAGACAGTTAAGTGAGAACATTTGAGTCCAGCAAGAAAAGTGCTCCCTATGTAAGCAGCCTTTTTCAAAGCTATGAGAAGGGTGCATATGATTTCTGTAAAACACCAGCGAGCTGGTCTTGCTTATACAAAGTGTAGTTTCAGCTTCATGGTCACCTTCCCCTAATTGAGGAATTATTATCTTTGAAAATATAAAACAGGCAGTCTAGCACTTGAGAGCACAGAATTTCATTTCTTGTGTCCCCAGATGTTGTATCTATGTTGTAACCAGTCAAGGCAATACAGGGATTTCATAGATGTCACAGGCTGTAGGAGGTCATAGCCAACAAATTATTTTTACTCTTGCAGTTCTGTAAATGTTTGACATGTTAAATATTAGCAGTAAGTAAAACATAAAAACTCAGATGTGGACTGCATCGTTACTAGAACAATCCTATTGTCCTCCCCAAATTAAAGATGAAACAGCTCAGTATTTACAGTTAATGCACAGAGAGTTAGAAATTTCAGTCCTAGTTTTGCCAAGTCCAAGATTTTGTTGTTTGGACCAAAAGATGTCATTTATGCGGTTTTAGTTTCTGTCTTTAAAAGGAGGATAGTACTTGCCTTGTAGGGGATTAAAGGAATGTTTGCTTCTGTAAAGGTATAAGCAGTTGTAGCAAGAACAGTAGAGGGACTTCCAGGCAGCAGCTGCTGTTTGCATAGTTTCATCTCTAGCTCTTGATGAGGGTAGTCAAAAAAGTGGTGCTCAATAATCAGACTAGCGGAAAGTTCTAAGTTTGTACAATTATTTGTTCAAATGAAACCTTGCTTTGCAAACTGGGTAGTGAATGACCATCTAACTAAGAGGCACAGGTGAACAAAATCGACCAATACTGTGAGGGAGCTAAAATGAAAAGTGTCCTTTCTGTACAAGAATTGTTAGTTTAACTGATGGCCTGCATAATAGTGATATATCTTAGTCACTGGATGAAGAAATGTTTGGCCTACAGCAAAGCCGCAGAGCCCATAATTCATACCATTTTGTGCTGTACCAAATAATTTCAAGTTTGGGAATGGAAGAATAGTCTTACTGTTCCTGCATGTTCTCTGTCTTGCCACTATTGGTAGCTTTCTCGAAGAAAAAGGGTTGCAAGTCTTGGATTTAAAGGAGGATATGGCTAGATTCTTGTAATTGCTAAATATTTATGCCCATATATAGGCACATAAATGACTTTTAAAATCTAATCCATTACCTTTTTCTAATCACTGCAAACTACTATTGATAAAAGTTCAGATCTATATATTGCTTCATGTCAAGTAAAGATCTGGTTTTTGAAGTAGTCGATCTTAAAAGATTGATGGAGTTCACTGGATTTCAGATGATTATGGTAAAGATTTCATTTAGGCTGGTAGGTGATCAGTTCATTGAGGTTATATTAAGCAATTAAAACAGTTACAATTTTTCTTTGATCTTTTAGACCAGCACCGCCCATCCAGTTTTGTCTTCAGCGAATAGAATTTTGCAATGCTGGCCTGCTATTGAACCACCAGTAATAAGTATATTCAGAAGCAGCTGAATGACTGCTGATTTATTTTTATATTTTAATTTGATCTTGTTAAGGTTTGGCATTTTATTTCAGACATTACCATTCTGCATGTTGCCAAGAATGCTGAAATTCTCTGTGCTAGAGGATGATTTGGAAAACTTCCAGGCATTGCATAAAGGGGCTGTGCCTTATGGATGTTAGAGTCAGGCTTCGTGACATAAGGATATCCTGTATATTCCTCAGTAGACCTTTAAGTGCTAGTTTTGTCTAATAACATCCTACAGTTTTGGATAGCTGCTTGTTAGATTTATTTTTCTCTCCTTGCAAAGCAGAAATCAAGCTGGTGAAGGAGGAGCACAGCTTCCTAGGGCCAGTGCAGAGGTAGCAGACCAATGTTACCTCATAGATGAAGAGATGCTTTGATACATAATAGGCTGGCCGTCACACTTGATTTTTAATCGCTATATCTTTCACAGTTGAGTGAAAATAAAGCATCTTATGAGCAGCTTACATGTAGCATAGGTAGAAAACAATCACGCAGAAAGGAGTTGCAGAGTATGATAGTGGCAGACGTAACACTGTGGCACTGGGAGCTGACCTACACTCCATTGGCAAGGTGCCTTGCAGGGTCAGTTGTCGGTATTTTCATCAATTACAATTGAGTTGTTGGTCAATTGTTGTGTTATATGAGCAGTTTCTATTTCACCTCTCTATCATTTCAACACTTTTGTTGAAGTTGCTAATGCAGATTATTTAGATGGGTGATACTACATTCTCATTCAAGCATGGATTAAGTTTCTTACATTTAAATTGGTGAAAGTACAACATTTTTTCTAATTGTAAAAATAATCTACAGATTTCCCGGTTTCAGATTGCTGCAAGGGAGTATTTTATTTTCCCTTAAATGTGGTAACAGTTGAATTGAAGGCAGTAAGATCAAATGTGAGAAGAATATAGCAGCATTATAAATGCTGATTCTTTTTCTCTTTTCAAGTGTTAGGTACATAAATGGATTAGCTAACAAAGATGATTGAAGTGTGGTTTTGGATGCCAGCCTACATAATATGATATGCAGCTTGTCCAACAAAAAAAAACCAAACAAAAAAAACAAAACAAAACAAAACAAAAAACCCCCAAAACAAAACAAAAGAAAAGGAGAGGCTTTAGCTAATGTTGATGCTAATTAATTCAATGGACCTTGGATTAGGCTCACTTTCCTCAGGGGAGGTATTTGTCCTCATTCTTCAGTTTGTATTCAAACTACTGTATCTTTGTCACTATGAACAAAGTTACCTTTAAAAAGTCATCTATGAATATCATAATGGAGACTGACTTTTATCTTAACCCTGTAGGTCAACAGTATGAAAAATAAGAGCATTCGGATTCAGGTCTCTTTGACCTTTTCAGACTACATGAATCTGCTTAATTTTTTTAAAGCTGAAAATCATTTTACAGGAGAAAAAAACAATTATTGCAGAATAGATCTAAGTAATAGAATGTGATTGTTGAAAATGGGAATATCACCCTTTATTACCATTGTCAAAAGAAGATTATTTAACTGCATTGCAGTATCTACATGTGCTTTTTTTTTCACAATATTATTTACACCATTGTGATTTGTTAACAAAATATTACAGGGAAAGTAACCTGCTAGGAGGTATCCTGGGGGATTAGTGTGTTACCTACTGCTGTTGGTTCTTACTGCCTGGACACTGCTGCGATAAATGGTCAGCTGTAACTATCTTTTTGCCTTCCTTCAGTGTTGCACTTTGAATTGTGCCATAACTCAAACCCATTGCTTGTTCATTTGTATTCTGCCAGATTATATAATTAGCTGGTTGGTGCACTCTTGTTAGCCAGATAGATTATGTCTATTTGGGTTCCATCATATTAGCGAACACTCATGAAAATGCAGACTGAGAAGCTTAGCAGATGAAATAAATAAATACAGGTAAGGATATGTAGTTTATCCATTGCTCACCTCAGACTAGCCTTGCAGCTTATTCAGAGAATGCTGTCCCAGCATGAGGAATCTCTCAATCAGTTTTAATTACGTCTTGTCACAGACACAGATAAATCCTTGGGCAATCCAGTTCCACTTAGTGTTTCATAATCAGAAAAAAAGCTCTAGTGTATCAAAGGGAACTATGTGCACTGTTAGCAGTTGATACTGTGTCTCTAAATGCTAAAGCATTTACTGCACAAC
Organism: Anarhynchus alexandrinus; assembly: GCA_008711295.1. Taxonomy (NCBI): domain Eukaryota; kingdom Metazoa; phylum Chordata; class Aves; order Charadriiformes; family Charadriidae; genus Anarhynchus; species Anarhynchus alexandrinus. Next base: position 5,170,086 of record VUYV01000025.1, read on the forward strand.
AGTAGAATTACCTAGCCAGGTATATTTGACAGTATAATCAAATGTTTTCTTAAGGCTCTCATGAAAGATTTTGTTCTGTTAGCTAATTTACTGTGCACGTTCATACCATGATTATCACAGAAGCAGCTAGTTCACATCTCCCACGTTGCCTTAGGTTTCAGTAAAGATTGTGGAAGGATCATTTCTTTTTAGAAGAGAGCCCCAAAAGATAAATGTCTAAAATAATTTAAATAAGTAACTTTGTGTCTCCCCAGTGTTGTGTCCATTCCTTTTGCTGTCCCTTGATGTCTTTAGAGCTCATTCAATGTAAAACACAGAGGATTAATGAAATCATGTTCATTAAGAACTTAGAATTAAGAAGCCATGAAAAATATTACTTAGTAAATAGGAGTAAGCAAAGACTGCAAAATTTGGTACTTCTGTTTGTTGTTTTTCCCTAACTTCAGCATATGGAAGAAAGAGCAGAGTAGGGAATGCTGTACTTAGAGCATCCACTTCTCACTGTAAATAAACTCATACAGCTCTGGGTGATGCAGGAGAGTGTCTCCAGGTAAAGCCACTGAGCTTGTCATCTTCACTAACCTAATGCTGCATCCTGTACTTCCACACTGCTTTTTGGTCTCTCCTGTGGGCAGCTTATAATCAAAGACAAGGCAAAAAAAGGAAAGAGAAGTAACAGAACTAAGGTAAAATGTAGGCATTTCTGGATTGCCTTCTCATGGCTCTCTCTGTGTTGTTGCGTGACCTGAGGCGGCTCTGGGGTGTGTCTGTCCTTGTAATTGCCCCACAGTCAGTTGTGGCTCAGCAGTGACTGTGCTGCAACACAGAGATGCCAAATCTATCACAGTTGCTTCAGGAGCCAGGGGCCATCTAGGTATAAAAGGTATTTAAAATCCATACATGTGTGGATTTGTCCTTTGACTAATCCAGTCATTTAGATTTGGTCTCTGGAGCTATTCTAGACATTGAAACTTAAATCATTAATGCATAGTGCTGATAATACCGTGACTAAATTAATTTGTGAATGTATGTTAAGTAAATAAATAAATAATATAATAATCCTTACCAAAGATAAAAAAAACATAATAAAACCAATGTCTTCCAATGTATGGGGACTCCTGGCTTAGCCACTCTTCTTCATAATGTTTTTCTCAAGTGTAGGAGGATGATCCAACTGGATTAATAATAAGTTTTCTTGGTACATTTATGGAAGGGAGAGGTACATACTAGGAGCAGGATAAGAAAAATTTCAAACACTCATTCATACCTCTAAAGATCAGTTCTGAGATACGGTGCTAAGTAGTTGTTTTAGACCTAAGATTATGATCTTATTTATTTATTTATTTTAGTAAATTTCTGAATATACAATCTCATGTTTACTTTGAACGTGTTATTGTTGTTGGGGTAGGGAATGTCATTGCATTAGTCTGACTACTTTGAGAAAGGCAATGATTTTTAGCTAATGAAAGATGTTTATTTTCTTTCAAGTGCCTTTATGAGAACTTGCAATAAAAATAGTATTACACTTACAATCCTTGTAGACATGATTTATCTTAAAACAAAGGAACAAGAAACTTTAGGCTCCCTCACTTTCTGAGCCTTTTTACATCTTAAAAAGAATATTAATTAAAGTCATACAGCCATATAATCTGACTTAAAGGGACAGCAATGAAACCAGCAGTCTCTCACCTGCAGGCTGCTTCTTCAAATTCAGTCCAGACTAGGAGAGTCATAAAGTGTTTACAAGGTGCAGGGTTTGTGTTAGGTGCATGGGGTGGCTCTCAGTCCCCCCTGGCTTCCCCCTTTGCGGGCCTCCCCCCACCACACCCTCCTCTTCAGTCTTCCCAGTTTCAGAGAGATTTCGGAGAGAATCCAAAAAGGATTAGTTTTGGTGGCTTGAATCATCGTTGCAGTTTTAGAGAAGAGCCTGTCACAGAGGGGAATTGCAAAGATACTTTCAGTCATATTACATATGTTTTTACTGAACTTACAAAGCTGCCAAACCAGCTACTCTGCTGAGCCCTGAAACTGCGTGTGTGACCATGTACACATACATGTCCTCACACAGCTTTTTTTCCTTATAGATGCTGTTTTCCTCATGCTAGGAAGACTTGGTACGGGTGCTGCATTGTCATTTTTTTATCACATTGCTCTATACTTTGATTACATCTTTTTCAACTATCTCCTAAGCAGAGGAAAAAAGGCATTTCTAAATATATTCAGTTAAGGAATTATTTTTGAGTAAAATAGCTATTTATATCTGTTCCCTAAAGATGCTATTGTATGTAAGGCAAAATACCAGAAGTGATGAAGACAGATATTGATTATCACCCCCAAAAAGAGCTGGAAGAAAACAGCAGAAGCTGTCCAGCTGAAATCATACTACATCAACTCCTGCAGGGTATTTTCATTTTCATCACTGCTGCTGTTCTTTCCTTCACTTTTTTTTTTTTTAAATTTTTGTCTTGCACAGGATAGAGTAATGGTGTATTTTACAAGCTGTAAACAGTAGCCTCTTCATAGTTGCATCGCAACGGTTGTCTCAAAGTGGAGGTGGGGCTGGAAGAATGGGGTTTGAGATCTTAATCACTCGTTTTTCTCTTGTGTTATAATGCCTTTTAAAAAATTCCTTTGGTTCAACATAGTCTGCTGTGTTGTCATAGAATAGAAAAGTGAGCAAGTTAACTTAGTCATAGTAAGGTGAAAGAAAAATACAGTAATGATGTTTAAATAGATAATTACTTTGTGGGCCCCTTTTCATTAAAACTGTTCAGTAGGAACAAATACTTTACCTAGAGTACAGGTTTTTTTAGTTCTTCTGCACTCTCACCTTGACATATTTCGAAAAAGCAGGGGGATTCTCTCCATCTCAGCATCGTAGAAGAACCACTACCACGAAGGTTGCAGAGCTGGCCGCAGGTTTCTTGCTGTAGCAGGTACAGCAATCCACCTCCCGGTTGCTTTTTTTCTCTTCACTCTCTGTCTTTCAGCTGAGACATCCCCAGTTCCTTGTGGTCCTTTCAAGGCTAGGTGTGGCCCCTTTAGCCAAGTGTCCACGCTTCTATTGGTGCACAAGGATGGATAAAAATAATATGAGTGGGTTAAACACTGTTAGTACAGGTTAAGGTTATTTTGGTATGAGGAATAGTAAAAAGGCTATTAGGCATATGTTGTCAGCTGCAACAAAGGCAATGCTATGCTCTCCTGGAATGTGAATGCCCAGGATTTCTGTGGGCTGTTATATGGGATATACGTCCATGTGGATGGGTGGCTGGTAGCTGAAGTGGTAAAACAAAAGATAAAGCAGGAAGCTGTAAGAGCCTGGGCATCTGAGAGGAGCTCCTATGAGACCCAGGAGACCCAGATCTGCGGTTTTGGGTGGGGAGTGGGGGGTGGTGTCTACCAGGTAACTCCTCATTAGCTTCTGAGAAAAAAAAAAAAGCCTTTCTGCTAGTGTTTGCTTGCTAACTGGATTACTCAAAAACCTGAGTTCTGTCTAGCTGCTACTCAAAACATGTAGCTGTAATGTCGGCACCAGCTATTTTAGTTATAAGGTTTCCAAATAAAAGCCAGATACAGCAACAGTAAGGGAAAAAGGGGGTTGCCTGTACACTATACGTCATATACACATATACCTGTCATATCTAGGAACCTGGTCTTTTACACTGTTTGTCCCAACGGAGAGATGGGATCAGCAATTACTATCAACAAATGGCTAGGAAAGTCATTGTCATTGCGATAACATAGATGTGCCAGAACCGCTCATCTCCAGCACTGGTTTAGAAATATCCCCTCCTCTGAAACAGTGATGTGGAGCTCTGGGCGCGTTACGTCCTGTCCTCTCAGATGTCAGCATGGGATGCAGCTAAGGAGGGCCACAGTCCTCCTGACAACACTTGCCAAAGTGTTCCCACTGCTATTGCATTTTCATATAAGTTGTTAAAATAACCTGTTGTATTCCAGCAACTTGGACTGTGGAGCAGTAATTGAGTTACGTTGATGCCATGGTAGTTGTGGGTTGTTTTTTATTTCTTTGTAATAATTGTTATGATTTTGTATTATGTTATACCTGGCACAGAGTCCAGAGTTGGTAATTCCACTTTCCTAGTTATAGCCTCATCAAGCGAATGTGTTTTTGATTGCTATCTTTGGAACAAAGGGATTAATTTCTTAGTGTGATTGTTTTATTTCCACTTCATCTTGCTAGAGTTCCTCAACATAGAAGGTGTAGAACAAATCAACAAATAAGGCTGAACTTTAAAATTTACTGTTGTGTAGTTATAAAGAATTGAATATGAGGAAAAATTCTGGGGCCTGTTATAAATGTAAACAGGCTCTTGCAGTTTCACAGAAAACCATGGAGCAACTGTCTGTTTACATTGTTGGAACAAAGATCCAAAATTGGCTGAGGGTCTTGGAGGAGTCTGGATTTCTCCTTCCCAGTTTGTTTCCTGCTGTTCCTGTTTGCAGTTCGTGCCAATAGCGAGGCAGGAATGTGTTCCTGGTAGATGCACACGTGCACATGCACACGCACACCCCCCCACACACCATTCACATGCTCGGGTCCATAGATCAACACAGAGCATTGCCTTTGTTGGCACCCACAGCACTGACACAGACATGAACAACACAGTCCACTCCTGCTCCTCCTCTCCAAATCATAAGGAAGTTGAGTATTTAGTGTGTGTGTGTGTATACACATACACATATAAATATATATTTATAAACTCTCTCTGTCTTGATTGACAGTTGCTCTCGTATTTGCAGAGCGCTCAAACCTGAGGCTATAAAACCATGCAGAATTGATGCGCAGATTCTTGGCCCATCCATCTCCAGCTTGTTTTTTTTTTTCCAGTTTCTACTCTCCTCCTGGTTGCCAGCTTCTGCAGCTTAATTGAAGTTCTCACTTCCTCAGGTGTCTTAAACCCTGCCCTGGACACAGAATCCACACAGAATCCAAGCCCAGAACCTGAGCCCTGTTTATCCCATCTCTGTCTCCAGCCTCACATCTTTCCAGGACTTACTGGCTAGCTGAGCCTGAAGTTTGCTAGCCAATCACACGCACACAAACATACCAGCAAGCAAAGTCACACAGAAAATAGATAGATGGAGTTTCATAAGACTGCAGTTATCAGGCTTGGCCAGACAAGTATACTGAACCACAGCTTGTTTGTATGCAATCAGCCTTACTTTTAATATTAACCTTCCTCTCCATCTTCCTGTGCTTGCTTCTCCCCAGTCCGCTGTGATCTTAAGCATTCCCTTGCATGTGCCCATAAGCTGCTCAAAACATCCCATAAATTTTTCACAGTCCCACAACCCTCCTGCAATAAAATCAGTCGTGCCTATGAGACTCAGTAATCTTGTTTCCACTCCTTATCAGTTCTTCGAACTTGGAATGGTTCCTTCAATGGCCCATCATTCAGGGACCTGAGAGTTCTGTCATTGGTATTGTCTTCATTATCTCCTGTTTGTTAGGGTTTGTGTATCTAGGTGTGATTTATTGCTTTTTCTGTCTGTTGTCTTTGTTTTTATGCTGAATAGTCCTTAACTGGATATCCCGTCCAGCCAGATGTCCTTACATGCCAGGTATTTTTTTTTGTTGAGGCAGCAATTTAGTATCAATTCAGATTTCATCTGTTCTTTCATAGCCAAAACAAAGACAATGGGAAATCATACATCTGGATGTATGGTGAACCCTGGCTAATATGACAGAAATGTGTATGCACGCTTTGGATATAAATTAGCCTTGCAAAACAATACAGACTCGGTATCAATTGGAGTATGGAACGTTCTTTTTTCCCCCTGCATGCCACTGTGAGCTTTCTGTGTGCATCTAGTAGGGATTGAATAAAGCAGGGCACAATAACATAAAATGCTCAAATTTTATACTGGGTATGTACATACGATTGGAATAAGGTCAAGAGTAGAATCAGGCGTGTGTGTAACTGTGAGTCACTGGTCTGTGAATTACAGGGTAAATTGACCCCTAGGCTGTGAATTGTCTGTGGGATGGAGTACTCTTTTCTTTGGCTCGTACAGCACAGAATATGGTGCCATTAAAAACAGCCACTAACAACTGCAACAGTAGCCTTATATTTTCTGCAATTCTGGTAGCTGCCTTGTATTTCTAGGCAGCCACGAGTACCAGAATGTAAGAGCACAGAGTGATTAAGCTGAAGAGGAAAGGAAATGAGTTTGAATGTTACGTGAGGCGAGATGGAAGGAACGGTGCAAGTGGCCGAAGTGCAATAGGAAGCTTTTCAGTTCAAGGTCATAAATATGAATCTTTCCCAAGCTGGCAGTGGCCAAAAGCCCTAACCATCTGAAAGCACCATCACCCAGTAATGACAGAGATTGGAAGCAGGAATGTAGAAAGACATGAAAAGCTTTTGAAAGTGCCCTTGTGGGCTAATACTGTTACTCCAGTGAATAAGTCTCTTGAAGGCTGTGAGTCTGTGGCCATTTATCTGGTAGGCTTGCTATTCATCTCCTTTGAGTGTAGTGTAAATGCACTGTATTAGGGTCATGATGAGAGCAAACCTAAAACGTTTAAATATTAGAAATGAGTTAGCCAGCTATCCAGCAGGGAAGTACAGACTATTGCAAGCGCAAACACAAAGAAAGCAGGGAAACAAAAGATAACATTTGGAAAGAGGTGGCTGCACTGGGACTTGTGATCTTACAAACAAGTCTGTTTAGGAAGAGGGACTGTTTGATGGTATACAAGACAGCTTTTCTCTTGCAAAATGAGGAGAAAATATTGAGTGTTCTTTTAAAAAGACTTCTCCTTGATTCCAAAATATTTTACAGACACAAAAAGCAAGAATGCACAGAAACAAAATCATGTCTGGATTGCTCAAAAGTTTAAAATGTTGATAAATAGGAGATAGAGATAGAACACACTGAGGAAAAGTCATGCTGCTTCTACTTCTGAAGGCTTGAGAAGGAAATACTGAGTGAACAGAGAGTGAGCCTTTTTTTTACTAGAAAGGAACAGAGAGTAGTTGAAAGGCTTTTATTATTTTTAAGAAACAGTGTTTGATTTAAAACCTGGGGAAAAAAATCACATTATGAGACTTGTATGAAAGAGGGATGTGGTACTCCATGATTAAATTGTGCGGCAGTTTTACTGTCCTGTTGCTTTCTGCTATGTTAAGAAAAGGAATCTTAGTTTACTTCTGGAATGATAGAATAGTTCACATTGGAAAGGGCCTCTGGTGGTTGTCTGGTCCATCTGGCTCTTCAGAGTAGGACTGAGTTGGCTAAGGTTTTCAGTGTCTTGTCCAGTCCAGTTTTGAATATCTCCAAGGATGGAGATACCACAGTCTCTCTAGGCAAATTATTCCAATGTTTGAATGATGATGCCATAGAGGAGTTAGCTGTAATTTTAATTGCAAATCAAAACTAATCTGGAGAATGAGCTTAACAATATTTCAGATCAGAGCCTTGCTCAGTTTGCATAAGATCTGGATTTTCAACAAAATATATTAGGTCTTCATCATCACTCTTGGTTTGAAGGCACTAGTTTAACTGTGTCAGTGTGAAGGCCTTCTTTACAGAGGATGCAAGGTAGTCTTGTTTCTAAGCTGGAGTAGGATGTAGAGGTGTGTATCATCTCTAATTTGAGGGTTTGTATTGCTACGGCCACAGAATATGTCTGGTTTTCACTTTCACTTACAAAGTTTTCTTCTGGAACATGAACTTTACTTGGAAAGAAACATCTTTCTTTAGAAACAGTGAGATTTTTCTAATTTTCTTTTTCCCCACAAAGTATTTCAATACCCTTAATTAAAATTTTTGCTGAAAAAAATTCCAAAATTCTTCTTCAAGGAATACTGGAATTTTTAAGTAATGAAAAATTATCTGTTACTGAATGTTATAAGAGATTTTTTTTTTAATAATTTAAAGACAATTGTAAAGAACTTTATATACAAAATGAACAGGTTTCCATATAATTATCAAGAAAGAATCTTTCCTGAAATGTATTATTCTTCCTCACTTTCAAGAAATCATCTTAAAATGTTTTGATGATGTGACAGCACTTTTAATGGTTAAAATGCTTGTATAAATCTTACTCCTTATTTTGTCAATTACGTAGTGAAAGTTATTTCTGTTTGAAAAACTTAAGAAATACTTCTACGTAATATCACAGACATCGAATGAATGGGGCAAATGCCTCCCAGTTTTCAGTGTACTGTCAACGTTTATGGCAAGTCAAGTTTTTCAAGGCCCTTGCTCGTGGGAGATGTCAAGGGAATGTGAAATACCACTATTCAAGCTATGGAAGTAAAGTAAGCATGTGTTCAAGCTGTTTAAGTAAATGCGTTTAAGCATCAGAAACAGTGCTGTAGAGTTATATCAGCTTCTCATTTAAATAGTCTAGGGAGAGTCGGGCATTACCACTGCAATTTGCTTTTTAGTTACGTGGACACAGCACACCATTGCACCACACAGATTCATTTATGGTTGCAGAAAGAAAGATTGAAAGGGTGAACACCGGAGGCCTTCATCTCACAGAGCAAATAAGCAGAGCCCTGAATATAGTATATTTCAAATGTTCCAACTTCTAAGCCATGGCTGCATTGTATATGACTTTCCATTTCTGTAGGCCCTCACAGGGTAGCACCTGTCTGTCATGGACCTGCTCTTCAGAAGAACATTTTCTGGGGTATTTACGAATGTGAACAGAGAGACTGATCTTTGTAGGCTTTCAGTGCAGGGAAAAGAGAAACACAGATTTTATTCAGAGCCAAAGCCAAAATCACTCTCTTGAGAACTCTCTGACTTGGCTGAATATAGAAAGGGGCAGGAGGCACATGGGTTAAAGTTAACGTTTATGGATATCTTCCTGTTCCATTTTACACTCATATATTAAACAATGTAAACTGAGAAGAGGACACCCATTCCTCATCTACTAAAATCAATAATGCGTGAGTTTTGCCAAGAAAAAAGGGATAGGGATCTGTAAAAATGTAGCTTAACTTGAAAGAAAATGCAAAGCATGCTGAAGAAGAGCAGTGCTGTTGTTTTTCTTCCCTACACTTTAAAATGTTCCTGACTTGGGTTCTGACTTTGCAATACTTTGATTTTTCCAGAATGTATTTAGACAGGAGGCTTCATGGTCAACAAATAAACTGTCTTAATTAGTACAGTTTTTCATTTAATAAAGCAGATGTTTCACAGCTGATTTTTTTTTCAGTGAGCTATGTACCCACTTTTGGTAAAACATTAGGTGAAACAGCACTCTCGGGTTCTAAGCTTGAAAACCTCAAAACAAAAAATACCACTTGAGTTGTATGTCTGGGGTGTAGCCAAGCTAAAGATGTTCTAACATTCTCTGACATGATCCTTCTGTGTGTTTTTCATGTGTATGGTGATCACAAGCCTCTTGGCTCACCTGTGCTGGGCCTCTCATCACAGAGTAACAAATTAAATGGTGATTGGGTCAGAAAGGGAACACCCTCCTAGCACAGTCCTTCCAGTTATGGGTGCTGAGAAGGGTAAGGAGCATCCTTGAAAGCCCGTGTCCCAGCAGACAGCCCCGTTCCTTCTTGCTTTCTGGCTGCTTCAGAGACAAAAACACATCTTAAATAGAAAGTAAAAAAAAAAATTAAATCTTATTTATAGCCAGCATTGAACAGGAATATTCTTGAAATCTTGAAAAGGACGGGAGAATTTCTCACATTTGAAGGTGTAATCATAAAGGATTGGTAAATCTTAGCTGTAATCCAACAGTATGTAGCTTGGTTAAAACGCATTTAAATAAGCAGTGTATCTCACCACTGACTGCAAAAATATGAGAGATTCTCCTCCCAGTTGTACATTTCAGTATCTTTCAAAAACTTCAAATGAATCTTGAGAATTTTGTTATGTGGATTCCTTACAGTATTCCTTAGGGTATATCGTCTTTGCAGTTGCACACAACCTGTATTTGCTATTCTGTTTTCTGGACAGCAGCTTTGCTAAGCTTTGAAAAGAGGATGTTAGCATTTTTAAAGCCTTTTTTCCCCTTTTTATTATATGAATCAGTGTTCTTGAAGGAGTCAAAGTTCAATCCTCCTGCTGCATTACAATGCCTTTCAGTCTAATATTAGAGAGCGAGTCCCATTTTACTTTGTAATACGAAGCTTCACTTCGGCATTAATTTCATTCGGAAAGCAGCTGCACTTATAATAGATTCCTTTTAAGCAAAATGGAAAATATACATTTATCAAATGACTTTCTTCCAGTAATGCTGCAGCAGTCTTTATTGCATCAAAGTTGTCAGCAATCAGCCCATCTTTCTGAATAAAGATGTGCCAAATCATAGAAGCAGCCTTATATTGAATAAGCAATAAGTGAATTCTATGGTAGGTGGACAGACAGACACTATCTCAGCTTTTACAATATGATGTATTTATTTATGCCTACATCACATAGCTTTAGGAATATTTCCTACATGGACATAGAAAGTGACATTATCAAAATAAAAATCATGCTTTTCAAAGTGTTTTGCCTAGGAGACTAATAACACCTTATTACAAATGAAAGATTTTTAAAATCAGCCTTATCAGCTTTATCTTTCTCTGCTGAGACTCTTTTTTTCTTCCAGTGTGGTTATTTAATGACTTACATTTTCAGCAGAACATCACTTTCACAGTCTGGTTCAACACAGTTTTGTTCTGTCTGTCTTTGTAACTAAAGCAACGTTTAGATTGCATTTTTATTTTGGGGCTTTTTTTTACTACTTGGAAAATACTAGGTCTAATTGACATGTTAATTCAATTATAAATTGGTAAGTTTAATTCTGAATATTATGTGGATCAGAATATCCATTGTTACGAAGAGAAACTATTGATTCTTTGGTTACACAGAAAGACTAGCGTTAGTCACTTGATTCTTCTCTGCCGGGCCAAGCTTTTGACATGAAAGAAAGGGTACTTCAGCATTTTTCATAGTTCATTCTATGGATTTCAGAATTCTGGAGGTTAGTGTTTTATAATCTCTCCTGTCCTTATATTAAATATCTTCAGGGACACTTGTTCTTGCAGGAATTGTGATGCAGGAGTAGGCAGTGGAGATGGAAAGAAAGGGAAGATATTTTCACTTGTGTATTTTCACAGGTTGGAAGGCTTTGAACCCTACCTATTCCACAAGCCCAGAAATCCCACTTATCAGACTTACACGTTTATCACAAAATCAGTCTGAAAGTGTCAAAATCAATTTGAAAGTGCTTAACTAGGGCAGTATATCATATTCCTATTATGATTTTTTTCCCCCTAGATATTTAAAATGACAGTTTCATTTTGTTTTCTGGCATAAAATGATCCCAGGGAAATAGCACATGATAAACAGTAGCAGATCTGAAAGTGAGTTAAGGGGGAGGAGAAGTCCGCTCTTCGATACTTTTTCTTCCTGCCTGCTTGCCAACCAAGATGAAATCTGAGTTTGAAAATAATTTGAATATTAGAAAAAATACCAAACTTAAAACAAGGCATACAGTCCATCAAGAATAAATGAGTTAAATGATCACAATTGCATCGTAATCACCAGGTTTCAAATTCCAGTGATCTCAGTATTTCTTTTCTGACTGCTATGTTCACAGTTGGTATATAGGTATATAGTAGGTAGAGATACCACCAGTAAGACAACCACTAAAATCAATGGAATCACACTGCTTAGAAATCTCGACAGCTATATTGGCCTAGGTCTCTTTCATCTCTTCAGTGCTGAGGATCCTGCTATCTTTAGTTTAATGTGTGCTTGCTAAGCCTTGCAACAAAACACTCAGGAATTGCAGCAGCAATTGGATGCAGCCTGGGAAACTCAACAATTAGGGTAAAGCTCCAGTACCAGCTGTCTTCTAGGTTGTTGCTTACTATAAGATGCAGCAGATACCATACCCTGTTTTTTTACTTTACCGCGTAAGTGAAAATAAGGCAGGACAGAATTCAGTTAAGCTGCAGTACTTTTCTGCAGCAGCAGCGTATGTTCACAAACTATATGCAAAGCTTCAGCTATAGCTTCCTGCTCAATGAGCTCCAAGCTTTAGAAATTAAAAAGGGGGGGACTCCCCCCTCACCCCCACCCCCCCAAAAAAAAACCCAAAACAGCAACACAAAATCAAAACAAAACACAATCCCCAACCCCTTTGGTTGCAGTTGTGTGAGACTGGCTGATCTAATTGATCTTACCCCCTCAGGGAAGCTTCTCTTTACTTTATTAAGAGCATAGCAGCTTGCCTGACATACTGGTATCTAGTAATTCTCTTGAACAGGTCCATCAGCAGATTAGGACAGTCCTTTAGTGATGTGCAGTGCTGAAACACTACTACACTGGGCTGCAGAAGCTGGTGTTTTCTCAAAAGCTGTGCTGCAGGTTGGATTACAGCCGGCTGGGATACAGCTTCTGTAGTTGAGATTGGCTGGCAGCAAGTCTAATCCACATTGCGTTCATAGAATAAGCCAAACTCCTTGAGAGACAGTATGTCTATATAATTTATTTAGGTTTACATATGGAAACAATCACTTTTTAGATCACTTTTTAGATAATGAATTGAATAAAAAATTTAACTATGTTATAGGCACTATAAAAATGCTAAGAAAATATAAAGCAAGGATGCAATTATAACTATTGTTTATGAAGGTAAAATATCTTTTACCTGTTGTATTACATGAATATTCATTCAAGTGAGTATGGGATATATGTGAAAGGACCACTATGTGCACTTGCATATGAATAATTCTGTGAAGTGAAAGTATTGTTTTTACTTGAAGACACAAGGGGTATTTTAGCTAAATTGCACTAGAGTAAAAAGGATCCTCATAGAAACTGTCTGCTTCCTTATTAAAGAACATTTATAAATAAGATGAGGCCAACCATATATTTAAAGTGGATTTAACTCTTTATATTTTCTTATGCTTCAAATGTTAACTATTTTTATAGGACTTCAGCATGATAATGATCGCTCTCTGAATACTGATCATTTTAAAATTTATAAACATAGAGCCATAAGATGTGTGTATCCATCAAGCAAGTAATTTAGCTATGAGCTAAGAAACCAACGCTCAACAGTTGTATATTTGCTCATCATACAAAGATTCTTTTAAGAGTAAATTGTTAGTTGAGCAAAGTAAGGCAGTTCTCCGTAATAGCTGTCTTATCCTTAATCCAAATAAGAAATAGATGAGTAAGGGGAAAAATTTCAGAGGACTTGCATATTTATAACTTGTTCTTCGCTCACAAAATTAGCTCTACAATTATGATTAGATCATACTGAAGATGTTAGTGTTCATTTGCAGAGGCTGTTAGTGGACCAGCGTGTAATTATATGAGGAGATATTTTCCTATTTGGCTCTTGAGTGCCTACAGCAAAACTTATCCGAGTAAGAAAAACATTTTTAAAATAATTTCTTAGTTTCTTGCATAGAACTCTGCCACAGGAGACTGGGTTATTGGTTTGTTTACAGTTTTGCAAAGCTTATTTTCACTAGTTCCTTTACGACAGGGGACAGAAATGACCATTGAATCTTCTGTATGAAAGTGTAAGAAAAGTCAGGACCCAGCTGAAGGTACTAAACAAGGCAATGTAATGTATCCCAGTTCTTTGTGTCCACCCCTTCCCCATTCCATGGGAAGAAGAGATGAAGTAAAACAGAACAACCACGCAGGGTTTTTCTTTGGTGTTTCCACGCACAAAATTATGGGTTTGATACAACTTGATGAATGGGATTTAAAAACCGCACTCTGCCTCTGATGAGTTGTGTAACTTTCTGCTAGTTCCCTAAGCCGTCCTTTGGACTGCAGTTACTTTGGGGGACTTGTTGACCAATTTATAACTCTCTGCTATTTTTTTTTTTTTTACATTCCCATTGATTTAAGCTCAAACTTCAATTTCTTAGCAGTCCTGAAATTTACCCCAAAAGAAAATAAAATTCAGCTGGTCTCCAAATTTACTGTAAACACTGAAAATATTTGTCATCTCTTTGCCTCAGTTTTTCGATTTGTGCAATAGGATACATTGGTTTTGTAGAGAATACTGGAGGCAAAGGTGAAAATGAAGTATGAATGATGGTTGTCTATAGGATGATGCAAACGTTTTTGGAGTGTCAAGGATAAAAGATTAAGTTTTATAAATACTAAAAAAAGTAATTGTAAGGGATTTAACTGTTTTGCACAGTAAGGTTAAGTAATAGGAAATAAGAAAGTCTTTTTAAGATTTATGTAATTGTACATGGACAGGCAGATGAAAATTAATTTTCTTTCAGGTGTGTAAATTGCTGCTCGTTTCCTTCATTCGTCTGAGATCTGTCCACTAGATGGGTTAATTTAGATTTTCTGTTCGTTGCAAAAAACACAGAGGAATTAACAGATTGTGCATTTACTTGGTAGGCCTGAACTCTTCATCCAGCATGTAACCTGCTGTTTTTAAAACTACATATTTCACTTTCTCCTTAGTAGAATGACTTTGGCAAAGTTCCAGATTCTTTGGATACAACTATAAGGTGGGGGTTTTTTTTCATTTTCTTAATTATTCAGTTCTGACAAGAAAAGAGAAAGAGCTAGGAAGCTTTCCTACATGATTTTTTCCATATACTAATTTTCAAGCAGAGGAATGCAACTATATACAAATCCCCCTCAAGTGCAGCTGAAGTTTCAAAGCAGGCTGGTACAGGCTCTGAATCTAGCTACAGAGGTTAGGCCCCTTCCAGGAAATATTTACATTAATTGTATGGGAAATACTTGCCTTCATGAAGTTGTGTGCATGTGTGTGTCTCTGGCAGGGGGACCTAACTGAGCATTTGTTTTCCATATTATTGAAGTTACTATTGAGGTTGGACTAGATGGCCTTTAAAGGTCCCTTCCAACCCAAATTATTCTATGATTCTGTGTTTCGTAAGACAAATGTACTTCATTCTTACCTGGTGTACTTGGTACAGATTTTCAGCTTCAGACTTTACCTCTAGAGTTTACCTCTAGGGGAAAATGTGGTCTGGTTTTCCAAACTTCTTAAGAGATACAGATCCTGCTGAATTAACTGGGCATGCTGTATTTTTGTGCCTGAAAAGAAACCTTTTCTGTAGATCCCTGTTGTCCTCAACTTGCACATGTGTGTGTATGGACAAGCTTTTCTTCCTTCCACAATGCACTAAAGATTACATTCAGGGGCTATGTAAGTGTTGAATATGGGTACTGTATAGTTATATAAGTATTTACATGAATCTTATTTCAAATTAAAGACTGAATGTGACTTTAGATATTAAATTCTATATTCAGCATTTTTAAGTACTTCTAGAGATAGGTTATCCAAGGCTTTTTGCAGTGGTTCTGAACAGATAGCTCCATAAACATAGTCATCCTCATGTTTTCAGCTTGGAAGTACTGATAACAATTTTGTTTAATAATATATATTAGAGAGCAAAATCTTAAAAAATGCCATATTAAAAACCAGTGTGCATGATTCTACTCTAAACAAGTAGAGAAAACCAGCTACCTTTTCACACACATTGAAATCACAAATATACCTCAGTAAAAAGAATTATAGAATAAATTCTTGCAGAAAAAAAGTGACTTGAGTATTTAAGGTTATTTGACTTAATGTGTATGTATTGACTTTTTTCTTTTTTTTTTAATGTTTCAAAGTTTCTCAGGTGAATCTTATGTATATGTCTACGTATCTTTCAAACATATTCTTCTGAAGAGTATATCCCTTTGCTATTTCCATGTTTATTAATACTGGTTTACACATTTCTTTCAGAAGGTATGAATAGGACCTAGCAATAGTACCTATTTGAAGGGGATAGTTTTTAGACTATAGTATATCTATATGCATGTGAAACCTTGGGCATTTGCTTTCACCATCAAATTAGTTCAAGGATTTTGTAGGGCTCAGGGAACAAGACTGGTCTTTCAGTTTATTTCATAAAGAATAACTATACGGTATCCAAACGCCACTGGGGGTTCCCATAGCACAGTGGAGCAGGCTTCCGTCAGGTACAATCAGACTGAAATGCAAATTATCTTGGCATCAGAGAGTGCGTTTCCCATTGAGCCACATTCATGTTGTAAAGTAGTCAAACAATGTAGAAGTCTGCATCATGCCTCCCTGCGTCACGTATGTAAATAAATAGAGAGATTCAGTCTCTGGTTGTTAGCTGGGTGATTGGAGAGAAATGGAAATTAAATATCCAATGAATTTGGGTGCCTTCAGAATATAGGGGAATTAAGGACTGATTTGCCTACTGCTTGAAAAGATGTGGATCTTCCTCAAAGCTCCCTCAGGCATGACTGTATTCATTTCATATTTCTGATTCCTTAAAAGAACTTCTATCAGCGATGGTGTGAATAGATGAAACTTTCTCAGTGCAACCCCTGCTCCAACAAGCAACCAATCCAAAAAAAGCAAGATACTTTTAGACAAGGAATTAATGAGATTTGAGATATTCAGGTTTTGTCTGTCTTCCTTCACTGTTTCCCCAGTCCCACTCTTGCTCTGATCTCACTGGGGAGCTGAGCCCACAGCGATTTCATTTTGTGATGAAGATTGCAGTGTCACTTGGAGCTGGGACTACCACCCTTTTTGGATAATGGGGGTGGATTCCCTTCATCCTTCATGGGGGGAAGGACTCCGAACCAAAGTATAACAATCTCCCTAATTCCATCTCTCCAGGGCCTCGCAGACTCCCTTTGACTGCACACTGACAGCAAATCTATTCCAGTACTTTGGGGAGATTAGGAATTAACATTAGCCCAAGGAAAGGGATAATGTGACGTCCTTTTAGTCCTATTCCTTCCACACTTCTGGTGCTGTAATACTTCTATTAATGCTGAGAAACCGAGAAGCTAGGGAATGGCAATGATAGAGACAAAGAGGCTGATGTGAGAGTGGCACTGAGCAGGGTTTAAGGCAAGTGTCTGAGCTTTTATGATAGTATTGGCACTGGCTAGAGTTGTGTATATTGACAATCCTTAAATTTTCCCCATATAATACATTTAGAACATCCCATCACTTTTTTCCCCACCATGGGGTTGAGGGAGCAGATGTGTATCAATATCCAGCTGTTTGTGATGGTTTGGAACCCTGTGTTTTGGGAGGGACCAAGATGATCTGCTTTTTAGAGGTTCCCAAAATTACCTGTTAGTATGTTCCATGCCATTCTTTACCATTATGTTTATTGTGGTTTTTTATAAGTTACTTTCTTTACTGTAAAGCCTAGATGACAAACAAGCCATGTCGCTATGCAGACGTTAAAGAGGAATCTTACAGCAATAGAGATACCTTACCTGTACAGTGTAAACTTAAAAACACAAATGTTAAAGTCTAAGTCTTGGGGACCTGAATTCAAATCCAAACTTATGTCATCAGTTTTAAGTAATTTAGCTGGTTTTGTTACATGTTATATTGTCATGCAACAATGATACATGGGAAGAAATTTAGACGGGTCAAACTCAATTTTTATCAGCAGAGTTCCAGTAGCTTTTGCTTCACATGCTGTTAAAAATCCAGTTCATGCTAACTGGTCTTGCAAGCATTGTTGAACCTCCCCAGCCATTGCTATATGGTGGCTTCAAAAGAATAGCATTACATACATTATAATGCTGTCTTTCGGTCTGGCAAAGGTGTACAGCAGACCAGAGGTGAGCTCATCCAGCAGGCTGTTATGAGAAATTTTACAGCACCTCACTGAATTTCTCTGGATCATTAGTCCTGTAGTCTCCTTACTGCGTGCAAAACACTGTCTCTTTGAATTGACTTAGTTTTGTAAATACTAACACTGGGTTTCTACCTACCTCTGGATTACAGAGGATTTAATGATTGTCTTACAACCACACTGAATAATATTAATACTACTTTTTGAAGGTTATAGAATGCACTGGCACTGACTGTGATCTGGTTTCATCCCAGTGACAGGCACAACTCTCCACTTGCTTTCATGGTGTGTGTTTGTGGTGTTGGCAGAGCTACTAGCTGTAGCATGGGAGACAGTCTCAGAGGCAGTTGCGTGCCTCTTACTCTTATGAATAGGATCATAGACTTAAAAGATGTTCATGGTAGTTAAAGGGTTATTGAATAAAGTCTTGTGATATCTTGGTGTGGGTTAACCCCAGTAGGCAGCTAAGCCCCACACAGCCGCTCGCTCACTCCCCCCGAGCAGGATGAGGGATTGTGGGTTGAGATAAAGGCAGTTAATTAAGTAAAGCAAAGCTGCGTGCACAAACAAAGCGAAATAAGGAATTGATTCACTACTTCCCATCGGCAGGCAGATGTTTAGCCATTTCCTCTTCATCACGCGTTATGGTTACTTGAGAAGACAAACTCCATGACGTCCCCTCTTTCTTTCTTCTTCCCCCAGCTTTTATTGCTGAGCACAAGGTCATAATGTATGGAGTATCCCTTTGGTCAGCTGGGGACAGGTGTCCCGGCTGTGTCCCCTCCCAGCTCCTTGTGCCCCCAGCCTGCTCGCTGGCGGGGTGGGACAGCGCTATTCTGCGGTGCAGCAAAAGCTGAAACCTCCCTGTGTTAGCAACACTGATTAGCCACAGATCCAAAACGCAGCACTGTACGAGCTGTTACGAAGAAAACTAACTCCATCCCAGCCAAAACCAGTACACATCTTTATCTGTTATTTTGTTACGTATACAGAATAACTCAAATCAAATGAATGTTTTAGCTGCGCTTTGTTCTGCAACGTAACTCACACGACTCACACTTAAATGCTACACCAGCTTTCAAATGTCTGCTTTCTTTTCTAGTGCTATTAGTAAAACAGCGTAATATAATACCAAGATACCTAGTGGCAGCAGGGTTTGTTTTAAGGAAGAGCTCTGAGGCTTTTTTTACATTCCTGAGAAGTAAAAGTAGCTTTTACATGAAGAATAAAAATGAGCAAATAAAGAAATTACAATAACTTTTATTTCACCCCTGTAGAGCCTGTGTTTCACATAACTAATTTTTAGGTGTTATTTTTTGCATACCCCAGTTGTCTTAGCAATTCAATGCAAGTTTTGAGCTCTGTGTGGAATTGGAAGCACTTTGATCTGTTAAATGCCAGATCTGTAGGTTGCTAGATGTAGCGGAGTGCTATTAACTGTTCTAGAATTGGGCACAGCAAAATTGTGCTTATAAAGTTAAAGACTAAAGGAAAAAAATCAAGCATTGATTGAGCCAGCTCTGATTATTGTGCGTTAGAAGAGCAATCTAAGTTTTTTAAATAATTATTCCATAACATGATGATAACTGAAAGAAAATATGCATAATCTTATTTATCTATTTATTTGACTCTCTCTCTTTGAAAAATTAAATGAATGTAGAGGTCAGAGTTTCTGAATCAAATTTCTAATAAGCCATGACTGCTACTCACAGTGACATTTTTTTGCCCTACTGGGAATAATGTTATGCATCCTTCCTTTTTTGAAGAAAAAAGTGGAAGGGTACAACAACTCCTTATGATTTTCTGCAAGTTACTATGCATTTATTATGATTGTGATATTGAAGTCTATACTCCTTTTTGACACAAGAAAGCAAAAAGCATAAGTAAGATGTTGGTTTAAAAGGTATTAAACCCAGAATTCTGACAACAATGCACAATTAGCTCTTACATTAAGCATGTATGGCAGCTACAAATTCACAGCATGGTTTTTGAGGCAGTAACAAATGGGGGGGAACCAAATCCAGAATGAGTGCAATTGACATTTTACAGTCAGAACAAAAGGTTGAAAGTGTATGGCTTGTATACAACTACTTATATATTACATATTAGCCCCTTAAACTAGTACTAAACTCAATATCACCCCTTAAAGAGGCTTCACACAGTTAATTATTAGTAAATTAAGTCCTTCAATCATTCTGAAGGGTGAAGAACGTTAAATTATATAGTGCTTACCAAATGATGGCCAAAATCTGACTTAATTTACACTCTGGAGTCAATGGTGTTCAAGAGGTTGTGAATCAGGGCAGAGTCTGGCCCTCTTCATAATTAAAGTAGAACAAAAATAAAGAGCTCATTCAGAATGTCGCCGTAAATCTGCAAAGCCTTATGGTATAGAACTGTACACCTCCAGGAAAACAGTGCTATGTAGCAATATGACAGAGAGGAGAGGAAAACTCACTCTACTTCAGGGGCTTCCTTGAATAAAAATGATTTGTATGGATGTTCTGCAGTTTTGCTGTGAGCCTTGGGGAATGCCTTTGATGCACTTGATTAGGGAACAAGATCTCAACCTTGTAGACTCAGTAAGATCTTCACATGTTTAAATACAGATAATTAGTCTCAGTTCTCTTCTTTTTCTTTTCCTTTTTTTAAACTTACATCCTCATGGTTTGGGTTTTTTTCCTTTCTTTTACTATTTATTGATTGTAAGAGTTTGTTTAATTGCCAGTGCAATACCCTGTTCCTAATTTATGCAGTATAAATGACCATGTCTAATTTTTATTTTGGAATATAAGATGATATATATTTTAAAAGGGAGTAGGAGGTTCCTTCACATCTGTCTATGTGGTGTAACGGAGTGAAGCGCAGAGATTCCTACTCTAGCTCCAAGCATGCTGACATATGCAGTAGCATGGCGAGATACTAGCTCAGGCACAGCCTAGCCAAGATGGGGAGTAGGTGTGTCCTCACATAACCTCTAAAAAGTATGAGCTTCTGCTAGGGTCCATGTTTGCAACATCTTGTCTGACACGAGCTTTTCAGCAGGATAAATTTGATGTGCAGAAGGCTGTATTCAGTTCCAGTGGCAGAGTTCACAGGTATGCACTGCATGCAGGGATGGGGAAAAGATATGTGGGAGTAGTTACCCTGGGCGTAGCCAACAAGGTGGATGCCATTATTTAGAATGTCTGAAAATTGTATCGTGAGCCCTGGGATTCACTACGTGGTTATCCATCATAAGAGCGCTTTGGCCTACAGACTTATTTTATTCTTTGCTGTCCTAAAAGATGGTGCATTCTGCCAAATATTCTCATGAATTCAGCTATGTAGGTGGGTTAATATGTGTGGCTGAGTGATTTTTTTCTATCATCATGGATGAAAGCTTGATTTTCAGCCTTGTTGAGCATAGTTTTGCTCTGATTACTCAACTCTAAAGAGACATTGGTCTAACGTAAATTTTGGGCAAAGCGTATTCCACCATATCTGGAAAATGTTCTGATAGTTTTAATTCTGTCTTCGTTTGGCAGACTTGTTACTGACTGGTTCAAATTATTTAACTATGGGGTTACCTATTTTCCATATCTGTAAATAAATTCCCTTTCTCAGAGAGGTGTTGAAAAGGTAATTCGCTTGTTTATGTCACAGACTTCAAACCTAATGGGAAACATATGAAGTGTATTAGTCTCTGATTTGTGTTTTTCAGTATGTGCCCATCTTACGTATGAAAGGCAGAGGATCGCAGAAAGGTTCAGAAGTCTGGCATGCTACTGTCTGAGGGACTTTCAGGAAGCCATTTCAAAGTAGTGTGTAGACAATGTACAACGTGTTAATTCTATGTCAGAGCATTTTACGGGGAGCGTAATGGGAGTGTACTGTGCGTATTTGTTTATGTGCCAGGATGTGTTCTAGTGTTGAGGTGTAAAATCCACAGATCGGAGTCTTACNGTTCAAAATGGCTTTCTGTCTCGCTCCACTGGTTTCTTGGAGGTGGGGATTGATCTGTGAATCTCTTGCATGATATGTTTGAAATATTTATCTGAGGTTGAACTGTCAGGTGGTGTCCAACTCACTCATTACTAGGCAGCAGAGGGAGGCCAGGCTGTCAGGAAGTTATCATTTTCATAAGATATGGCTCTGTGTTGATATTTATGGACAGCAGGTTCTATGCTTTGTTAAACCTTGCAACTGAGAGCGCTAGATTTAAATGCTGAAAATGGTAAACTGAAGGTACCAGTAAATTATATCCAAACGATGTTAACATTATTGTTATCTGTGATATTCATAGGGGTTTTTTTTCTTATTTCTCTTTGCACCTTTATTCTTTGCAGTACTTTTTTGCTGGGTTTTTTGGTCTAAGTTTTTCTCCTCTAAACATGTCAGTGACTGGCTTGCAACCCAGTGTAATTGGTACCTGGTAAATGACCTACCTGTGTTTTGTTTATTGATCTGAATACTCCCTGAAGTACCTGAGCTGAGTGAAACATGCCTTCAGGGGGCTACAAAGTTTGCCATGATCAAAGGATTGAGGACTTTTCTCATGGTGCAACCAGGCACCAATAAACACTTGTCTTACCTCCTATGAATTGTATGTTCAGTTTTGCTGCAGATTATTAGTGAGAAATAAACCATCAGATGAAATCAGACATGTCATTTTTCCTGTTGTGTGCTCTTACACCAACATTACGCCATGATATAATACTACTACATTCTATGGGAACACGGTGCCACATACAGCCAAGACTGAAGGTTTCATTATATTTTGGATTCCAGGAGCGTGACAGACATTTTTACATTATATAAACTACCTAAAATTGTAGTTCTTAAATGTTTTCATTGTCTGAAAGGCACATCTTATAACTGTAGGATAGGAATGTTATCTTTAGGTCAAATTACTGTGTGCTGAAGCATGACCCAATTTTCAGTTTAATGTGAATCTTATTTTTGGTTGTGCAAAAAAATATAAGAAATACCCATTGACTGTGAGGTGCTTATTTCAGTTTTATTAAAGAGCTGCTGATTGCAAGTTATGGGATGCTATAAAATTGAAACTGCCTTATTTAAAAGCATTCTTGCTGGTGCGATGGTATAAAGGTTGATTTTGTAGCTGTGTAGATATTGTGTGAGGTTATTTAGATAGTGGTTCTTCATCTGCAGATATTTTTCTGTTCTTTCTCATAAAAAAAAAAAGTCCTGACACTTTTACATTTTGACAGTTAATCTTTAATTCTTCACCATACCAATTAACTGTGAACTATTAGAGAAACAATAAGCCATGAATCATCAGCTACAAGTAGGCAGAGAGTTTAATAGTCAAGAGATTGAGCATTTCTTAATCTTATATACACTCAACATCGAAGTGAATAAATCCAAGGTTAAAAAGAAAGGCTATCACATTCCCCACTGGTTTTGAAAACAACTTATTTCTTTCTCTCTTGTTCATCTGCTAACACAGCCCAACAAAAGGAGGGGCCTGATTCTGCAATCCTTGAGTCGTACAAGAAGCTCTCATTTCTATATCAGTCACACTAAGCAGTGTGTATTATTAATAGACATTATTCACAGTATACAAATAAAATTCACAAGAACAAACAGCCTGCTTCTGTAAACTTTTAGTTCTATGGAGAGTCCTCATGAAAACAAATACTCCCATTTCAAGGGTATTATGCGTGGCAGTACAGCTATTCAATTAAGAACCTTTGAAACCTTTAAAAGCTTGTACTCTGCCTAACTATGAGCATATAAATAGTCTTTGGCTTTCATAGAGTTACTCATCTATCAGAAGTTAAGCTGGAGTTGGTGTATATTGCTGGATCGGTGCCAGGCTCTCCTGCCTCTTGCAGAACAAAGTTACTAGATCAAAGGGCTGAAGACATATCTGTGGTCAGAACTGCATGAGAATTGGGCTGCTTTGCCTTAAAGATTTTGAAAACGATTGGTTAGTGCAGTACTTCCTAAACACAGTTAACAACTACAGAAGGTTACATAGAAAGGCTAGTTCAGTTTATATTTATAACTTAAATGGTTGCCACATGCTAAACAGAATTGGATGCTATGCATTTATAGAAAGCTGTCTGTCTTTAGAGCAGGCAGCTACATTTCAGTCATGGCAATGCAATTGGAAGAGTTTCATAAACGCGGTGTCTGTAAGTCAGGATTTTTATACAGAGTTGTAGAGTGTTTCACTCTAATAGGGCTCCTGCAATGGAGCTGACTTTCAGATCAGTGGGTATGCTCTGCCTGGCTGGAACTTTTTTAAAATTCTAAGTGAAGCAGGCTCAAATTTGGATTTCTGCACCTTCTCACGAGATGGGTAAGCAGAGGTAGGCAGGTATATTCTGGAGAATATTTTTCTGTAGGAAAACACTTACTCATCAAAAGTGACAGCCTGAAGGAGAAAGGAGTAAACGAAAAAGACTATTGCAAACTGAAGTTTGGAAATGTTTTCAATTGATAGAAGATACTGCACAAATGGTTTGAAGAAGCCTCGCATCTGTCAAAATGACCCATTTTGGTGGTCTTTGAACATTTGATGAGAGGTAGCTTAGTTCCGAATAATTTCTTATTTCATAATCCATACTTAATTTGCCACATTGGCATGTTTTACAGATGTCTGTGCAAACACTAACAAAACATTCAGTCCAACATTGAAATAGGAGCAAGATTGAGTTTAGCAGTAGGTATATCCAAGGAATATTGTTAAGTAGCATCCATCTGGATACTTTACAAAGAAATGGTAAGACTTCTAATTTTATGTGGTTTGGATACTTTTAGTTCTGACAGTAAATGTTTCAGACAACTCTAGTGTTAATGCACCCGAGGCCAGTGCTGCTTCCTTAACGTTATCTTTGCTTTCTCAGCCATTTTAGAATAATTGTAGGAAATTCTGGTAGTGTTTCCTTGTGCTGGTATTCCAAGAAAAAAAATATTTATTCTGAAAAACTACAGGAATCAATAACATTCTGCTGTCATTCTTTTTCCAAAGCAGTTTGATGCCAATAAAATTTCCTCAATACCACTAAAGCTTTTAACATGTTTAAATAAATTAAATAGGAGAATTAATCAAATTCTACTCTGTATCATTAGGAGTAATGAATAGCTAAAAATCCTACTCTGTTGGAAGTGTAGAAATGCTTAATTCAAATTTCAGTATCAATAATGGTGGTGCAGGGAAAACAAGTAAAAGGTGTTAAGGGGTCTGTTAAGAATCATTATGTGATCTAGTTCCACAGAGATAAGAGCAAATGTTGAGATAGAATTTTATCTGCGTTGTTACTAGTTTACAATCACATTAGTTATGAGCCAGAATGGAAACATTTTCTTCAGATCAGGATGACAGTAATCAGAGTACAGGCTTGGAAGGGACCTGAAAAATTGTTCTGGACCATCCGTGATATCAGGGCAGAACGTTCCAGTCTGGTATTTCTCCGCAGTGAAATTTCCTTCCAATTGATAACATTTTCAAGAAGTCTATCAATTTGAAAGAACAAAGACTTTTTTTTTTTTCCTCAAAAGTCCCCAATAATCTATTTCTCCAACAGTCTGTAAGAATATTTGTAATCACTCCTACTTAAAAACTAACCCACTCTCTGACAGTATTTCATTTATAACTGGTCTTCCTTTAACTGGCAGTCTATCAAGATTTACTCTGTTTACCGTTAAGTATTGAGAAGGAGTTTCTGTGCATTTAAAGTAATGGGAGCTTTGGAAGAAGGAGTTGAAAGGAGGAGTGACAAGGTGGTGTGCAGTGTTTGAAGTAAACAGTGTATTTACATGAATTCTTTGCTTTGTGATCCAAATCCAGTGGGGAGAAAAGAGGTGTTATTTTTATGTTTAGGGCACACATTCTTCCAGGACAGTGATTTCTCTGGTAAACCGGGATCCAAGAAGCTCTTATTGTTGTCCATCTCTACTGCAACTTTCTTTTAGAATCAGTATCCTGAGAACCTTGTCTATGCAGAAGGCTACTGTATTCCATGACTAGCAGTTTCAAAGCCAGCATGAGCACAAAATAGACTAGGGCACTGTTTCTTTTCTTTTACTGTCTCAATAGAAAATAATAGACTGTGGTTGGTATTGCGAGATTATGAGAGAGGCAAGAATAAATCATGTAAAGGGATACAGAAGTAGTCAGTGTGACTATTTTTATATTCCGGAAGGATGATTTCCATAAAACACTGATGGAAAGGGAGGAGGAAGTGGAGAAATGAGTCCTTCAGGAGATGGTCTGTGCTCTCAGGAGAAGTTGCTGAAGCACTAAATGCCGTTTCAGAAACACACTGAGAACTGAGCCCGAAACTTCCAGACCTAGATAAGAGAGATGCTACATTTTGTGTCAAAACAGCAAAAAGCTTCTATCCTTTTCCTTCTCCTTTCAGAGACACCTGTAATCTAAACTACGAGTGATGGTGGTAGCAATCTTTTAATGGGAATTTTAAACAAATAGAAGTGCATAAAAGAATACTACAAAATAATTCGGAGTTACCAGCAGCTTTTAAAGTGTTGATTCCCTAATTTTGATCCTTTGCCTCTCTGAGAAATGGCCTTATTCTCTGTTGAACTGTGAAACTGGAGTATTTTTACAAAAGTCAAGTTAATATTTATTTGTCTGTGGTGTTACTTTTGTGTGGGGAAGTCATAGAACAAACTCAAAAGAAATATTTTCCCCCTCCTTAAAATATATAATTATAATAACTTTGTATTTCATTTCTCTTTAAAGTTGAATAGCAATAACACTCCTGTAAAAGAACCTGCATTTGAAAGAACAGTTTTGAAATTTTGATGCACATGTGATACACCTTTACCTCTCAGAGAACACTAAAGTTTAACTTAAAAGTCAATTTTAATCAGGATCTCTTCCTTGGTTATTGTTATTTTTCTTTTTTATATATTTTAGGATAGATATATATGTACATACTATTCTGTCCTGCATGTATAAAATATTTGAAACCTAGATATATTCTTTGATGTTTTTTTTTTTCCAAATCACTAATTTTTAAAAATTTATACCAGACTTATTCAACTCTCCACTGCCAGTAACTGTCTGAACTACATCTTCAGTCTTTTTAAGGGCCAGAAAAAGTATTAATCTAGAGAGTTATGCTGTGGCTTGGCAATGGAGAATCATTTCTTATTTTATTTTCTACCTGTTTCCTATTTATGAAAAAGTTTCTTTGCAGTTGCACGGATTTTTTGGCTATTATTTTTTGGCATGGAAAGTCCAGCAGTTTATAGTAAAAAATAAGTTTATGTTCCCTAAATCATCATGCAGATTGGACCTTAAACTCATGCCCTTTGTGTGTGGTGAGGACCTTCATCTTACTCCCCAACTAATGCCATAACTGCGGTCTTTTTTTTAAACAGTTACAGTATTGCATTGACAGAAAAAGTTACTATGATGCTGAATTACTGGCTTTTTGTTTGGGGTATTGCTTTTGTCACAGAAAGATTTTCTGCTCTTTTATTGAGGGATTTACCATCTTGTAATGATACAGTAAGAAACTGTGTATTTTTAAAATCAGAGGGAATTACACTTTTCATCAGCATTCATATTATAGTTTTTAGCAGTTTCTGAAGTGTGGCGGTAGATAGTTGGCCTGAGATGTAGAGCTACCTGCTGCTATTCAAGGAACAAAGACAAAAAGCTTTAGCCCACGTATATCTCAAATACACTTTTCTGTTTTAATGACAAGCTGATACATCGGGATACTCTGTCAGTTCTAAAATATCTATATCATCCTCCCTTCCCTTTTCTCCTGGGGTGGTGTTACACAAAGTGTTTAAACTGTAATATAATTTGTAATGGGATAATGTGTGTCATTGTATAAGCACTGTACACGTTTCCTTTCTTCCAGACTACCAGAAAATTATAGTAATGTCATAGTAAATAGAAAAGCCTAATGCAAGAATTTTGAAGTCTCTGAAGAGACTTGGAAACAGCCTCATGGGATGGTTTTCTGATCCAGTCTGACCAATCCAGACTTTCAACACCTGCAATGTTACGAGTAGATAAAACATCAGCTGTTTAAAAAAACCCACCAAACCCCCGAAAACTCAACAACCAAATGTAACGAACATGGTTGTTGTAGTTTTTGTTGCAGCTGCTTCACCAATAGGCAATTTAGTCAGGCCTACAGGATTAGGATTTAGTAGTACAGTTTGGCAAATACAGTATAATGCCATTGTTATGGTTTAAGAAACCCATAACAATTTATTGACGTTTAAACAATCATTCTATCACCCAATGACCACTCCCCACCCAGGAAAGGGAATCGGGAAAACCAAGGAAACCCGGGAGTTGAAGTATAAGCAGATTTAATAGAGTAAGATTAGATAATTAACATTAATAGCACTAAAGAACCAATATTGATCCTGATACCAATACACACAGATTATACTCAGCCAATTCTATCAGTAGAAGCTGTGCGCTCCCAGCAGTGGACAGCAAATGTCAGACACTGCAAGTGCTGCAGCTTCAGGAGGAAGGGAAGGGCTCAGGGGTCTGGCACCGGGCCATGAAGTTCTCAGGATCGCAGCCATCAAAGGAGAGAGCCAACCTCGTAGCAAACTTTCTAGTTTACATTGAATGTGGTGTTCATGGTATGAAATAATGCTGTTGACAGCTTGGGTCAAGTGCTCAGGTCTCGTTCCTCCCCATCCCTGCACCTGGCAAGCTCGAAAACACTGAGACCTTGAAACCCACACCCCATAGCTGGCTAGAAAGTAGATATTTTCTCAAGTTTAGATAATAGAGTCTTCTAAAAGTGCAGTCTTCCCAAGTATTAGAAGAGAAATTAGTCCTGTGTCGCTCAAACCAGGATAGCCATGTAAAACTCCATGTCTCCACAGAATCATCGTGTTATTAAGCAACACCGTGCATGGCATATAAGGTAAATATCAACACACTCCAGCATCAGCTCACCAAGTCTATGCTCCAGTATATTAACATAGCTGAAAATGAAAAATTGCTTGTCAGTTCTGTTTAAAAAAACAAACAAACAAACAAAACCAAAAACCAAGCAGAAAGAGATCACAGAATCACAGACTGGAGGGGTTGGAAGGGACCTCTGGAGATATCTAGTCCAACCCCCGTGCCAAAGCAGGGTCACCCAGAGCAGGTTGCACAGGACCGCACCCAGGTGGGTTTGGAACATCTCCAGAGAGGAGACTCCACCACCTCTCTGGGCAGCCTGTGCCAGTGCTCTGCCACCCTCAGAGGAACCAGCTGACTCCCACTGACTCCCAGCTGCCTTTTCAGTAATTTGTGTCCAGTACCTTTCTTTTTTTCTTTTCTTCTTTCTTTTTCAGTGTTTTCTATACTCATTTCAGTGATGCAGTTTCTAGAACAGCCCCTCAAATAGCTGAAGACTAGCAAATTGGCCTAGGCATGAGAAAAAGTCGTTGAAAAGCAGGAGGATGGAAATTTTTCTTGTTGGCTTTCCCAGATGAAAACATACCATGTTACCTACTCCCAGAAGGTGTCGTTACATTACTGTCATGTGAATTAGCACCTACCCTTCTCAGTGGGGGATTCATATCACCGGACTCCTCCTGTGGGTTCTTTGCAAACCCAAACAGGCATTGGTTACACAGGTGACTTTTGAGTATTTTGATTATTTTCTGTGCAACCATAATGTTTAGAAATTACTTATGCAGTTTTTAAAAGTAAAGATGAGATTGAAAAGTGGTGCAATATTCCAACCTATTGCTCTTGCCGTGTTGGTAAAGGGAGTATTTCTTACTCTTTGGGAAACGCAGCTGAGAGAGAAGAGACCAGCACCCATTCTAGTGAATGCTGTTAGTATTTCCTAAACTTTGTTGCTGGCTAACACTTTGAATAGCAAAAGTAGTAAAGAAAAAACATTTTCATTTGTGTATGTGCATAAGTGTGAGCTTTCAGAGGGGGTTTAGAATTTAATCCTTTTCTTGAATATGAGAACTCAGTGGCAAAGTCTACCCTTCAGCTGATACAGTTGCAAACTCCAAAATACATTTCCAACCGCTTTGTACTCCTATGTCAAAGCCTGAAAACACAATGACACACTTGAATGTTGTCCCTCAGGGAGCACTGCCCTGTCATCTTGGGTCCTGTAACACTTTCTGGTGATGCCTCATTAGCGTGGAACTGTTTACAAGAAGTGATTCACGGTGGAGAGGAAGGAGGGGCAGTGGGCTGTGAACACATAACATGATAAGGGCTAGAATATGTTGAAATAGGGGTTGACATACTGGTGTTTCGTCCCAGGGCTCAAGCTCAGTCATTCAGTGAATATGGCTGTAAAGACATGACTGTTAGAGTTTCACTTAGTCTATAAATGCTGCTTAAGAGAAGACTTGCTTTTAGAGCAGGAGAGATACAGCAGAGTCCGAACTCATCTGAAGATTTGACATGGATCTTACCGCCTCTTCTTCTTTTAAAGCAAGTGTCCTCAAAAGGACCTTGAATCTCAGAGGCAAAGTTCTACTAAAAAGTCCCCTAGAGTCATGAAATTGCAATCAGCTTGGTAAGATAACGATCAAAGGATTGTACCTTGCAGGGTGAAAGCCCTCCACACTTTCAGTCCAGCAACTCATTGGCAACAGGTTCGTTACATCTGTTCAGGGTCTTTGGAAAAGTTACTTTATCCTTATTACTTCCGAGACCTAGTTTTTTTCCTTGTTTTATTTAGCAATTTCCTCCTCTCTGCTTGAACTATAGATTCTACCAGTCTGAATGTCTCACTTGCCCCAGTGCAAAAATGGTCACACACACACACACACCTTCCACCCCCACCCCCCAATCTCAGCTGCAGGCAGAAGATGACCCATCCAATCCTCTCTTCCTTTCAGTGGTTACTCCGGCCCCAGAAGCAGCGGCCTGAAAGACGTAGTGTGGTTCCCTGCAATACCATCTATTCTTTCACACTTTAGGGGAGGATAACATATGATGCAGAGCAAATTGTAAGTAAGCCATCTATCAAGGGGCAGAACATTAAAAACGTTGCTAGTTGAGAATAAATCATAATGTTTATGTCCTGTCTGTGTCAAAGGACTGATCTATAAAGAGGGTAATGGAGAATTTTTGTAACTGTTTGCTCTTTTGATTCCAATATAAAACACACATTATGAATCTGAGCATTGGTGACTTCCCTGGGGGGGGAAACATATGACCATATAATGTAAAGTCTTTACCGGCATTTTTTCGGGTAAAACCAGCTTCATTCACAAGGATATGCTCTTATCAGCACAAAAACTAAATAATTCTTTCTAAAGCTGAATCATACAGTCAAATACAAGTTAAGTAGCTTCCATGTTACTTTGCGCACAACACGTAGCAGCTATGAATCTTGGTCTGTATTGTCAGTAATGTAAATCAGTATAGTTCTGTCAAATTCAGCAGAGGGTCTAGGTTCCAATCAGCTTAGCTGTGTATTGGAACTGGACATGTAGTAGTAGACTCCCAGACTTTGTGGGGCAATAAAGTTTGCAGTAGAAAAAGTGAACCCAAAATATACATCATATTAAGTTTTAATCCTGTGCTCTTTCTTCGTTTTAGAAGTGGTTCACTCAGTCTCCTAATCACAGTGTATTATGTTGCTGCTTCACAATCACACTCCAAATGCAAATCACTTCATTGGTTTCTTAGTGACAGCAAGCCCTGTCAGCAGTAGGTACTTTGAATATGCCAATAAGATTTTAACTGCTTTGAAATGGTTGCAAGGGACACTGTTTCCGGAGATTACAATCAGGGCATTCCGTCAGAGAGCTGCTATTTTAGCAGTGCTTTATTTCCACCTGCCTATATGCAATGAGCTAATAAGTGATTACTGTCTTTGTATCTTTATGTTTGAGGACTAGGTAGAGCATTTCGTTCAGTGAACAATGATTGTGTCTTCTGAAGGCATATGCATCTTCATTAATATTAATGAAGCTTGCATGCATACATCAGAAAGGGCTTATACCCTATATAATCACTATTTATCTAGGCAAATTTAGCTTCATCATTGTCTATTTACTAAAAATAAGCCTTGTGCAGTTGATTTATAACTTCTGCTTGGTTTGTGTTGTGAACAGTTACCATTGCCTTGATCTCTGAGACTATGAAACCACCTTCTGCTCAGCTAAGAGGAGAAAGCTAACTGTGACCTTTACAAAAAGGATGTCCATTTGGCAGTTGTCCATCTGTCATTTGGAGAATCTGTGGACAAAGAAGGTGAAAGCTTAGAGATTAACACAGAAGTTCAACACATTTTGTTATCATTTTCCTGTGATTGTAGTTCTACATTTTAAGCGCAGTGTAAAATGCCATATGTGAAGTTGCAGTGGAGATCAGAAAGGAGCAAATGCTATTCAGAGCACTTTCCACACTACAAGTACTTCTGACAAGCCATTCCTTTCATTCAATTTGAACTGTTGGCTCAACAAGCTGACTTTTTATTTAAGCATTTAGAAATTATATTTTGTAAAGAAGAGATGAGAAAGGGGTATGTGCCTTTAAAGTACTGAAAAGTGTTCATTGACATCACAAGTTCTTAATATGTGTCTTCACATCTGATTTTGATATGTATATACGCACAAAATATTTTTTCTAAGTTCTTTTCACCGATTTAATTTGAAAAAAAATCTATACACTT
The DNA here is from genome assembly GCA_008711295.1 of Anarhynchus alexandrinus. Classification (NCBI taxonomy): domain Eukaryota; kingdom Metazoa; phylum Chordata; class Aves; order Charadriiformes; family Charadriidae; genus Anarhynchus; species Anarhynchus alexandrinus. The sequence goes on from VUYV01000025.1 coordinate 5,202,328, forward strand.
AAACTACCTCTTTTTTTTTTTTTTTAAATTAAGTTGAATATCAACCAAGATTCAGAGATACCTGTAATAGAAAATGAAGTCATAGAAAATTCTGAAATTTGGTCAGATGGCCATATGTGTAGCCATTGGTTCACCTACTGTAAGCCATCCCATCAAGACAAATAGTTATATTAAGTAGGAAACTGTATGATATGTGGGACTTGCAATGAATAATTAGCTGAATCTCAGCTGTCATTGCAATATCCCGGGAAAAAGGACATATGTAGTTCTTGGGTGTGTAAATAGAGGAAAAGTAAGTAGCAGGGGGATAATATGTTCATTCTGTATATGTAGTTTATAGGCCTACTAATTCTTACCAGATATTAAATAAATAGAATAACTATGAGGATGATCAGGTACTGAAAAACATGCCTTATGGTGAAAGATTCCAGGAATTTAATCTGGTGAATAGCACTTTTGAAAATAGCTCCATATTTTTGAAATCTGCAAGATCCACATTACTCTAATATTGCTACACGGTATAAATCTAGTCACATTTATTAATGAAGCACCTCATTTTTCTTTAAAAAAAAAAGTAGGCACAATCAATGTTTTTATTCTGAAAAAGAGAGATGAAGAGCACAAATACAGGCTTGGCGGAGAATGGATTGAGAGCAGCCCTGAGGAGAAGGACATGGGGGTGCTGATTGATGAGAAGCTCAACATGAACTGGCAACGTGCGATCGCAGCCCAGAAAGCCAACCCCATCCTGGGCTGCATCAGAAGAAGCGTGGCGAGTAGGTCCAGGCAGGGTGATTCAGCCCCTCTGCTCTGCTCTCGTGAAACCCCACCTAGAGTACTGTGTACAGCTCTGGAGCCCCCAACACAGGAGAGACATGGACCTGTTGGATTGAGTCCAGAGGAGGGCCACAAAGATGCTCAGTGGGCTGGAGCACCTCTCCTATGAGGACAGGCTGAGAGAGTTGGGGTTGTTCAGCCTGCAGAAGAGAAGGCTACTTCCTGTAGGCAGAGGCCTACAGGAAAGCTGGGGAGGAACTTTTTACAAGGCCATGTAGTGATAGGACGAGGCGGAATGGCTTCAAACTGAAAGAGGGGAGATTTAGATTAGACAGTAGGAAGAAATTTTTCACTTTGAGGGTGGTGAGGCACTGGAACAGGTTGCCCAGAGAAGTTGTGGAAGCTCCATCCCTGGAGGTGTTTAAGGCCATGCTGGATGGGGCTTTGAGCAATCTGGTCCAGTGGGACGAGTCCCTGCCCATGATCTTTAAGGTCCCTTCCAACTTAAAACCATTCTGTGATTCTAAGAGTACCTGCTCTTGTGTGTCTAAGTAAATCCCATGCAAAAATGCCTGCATGCAGTACACAGAAGCAGCTCAAGTTTAAGTCTGACAAGATATGCGTAGGGTTGTCATTAACTTAATTTTAACATAGAAAAGCTCTTTGCATTTGTCCTTTTCTGACTCTGAATAAGTTTCTTCATTATTCCATGCTTCAGCTGCCAATATTTAAAAGGGATATAATGTATTGAAACTAATCTGTCCCGTTTCTTGAAGTTCTGGAGTTTCTGGGAGTACAGCTCTGGGAGATTCTACCCTTTCTTAATAAATCCTTTTAAGCAGGTGGTAAAGCTGGTGTAGACCCTAAGCAAATTTGAAGGAAGACCTCTGTGATCATCTGCTATTATTTTATACTTCAAATAAACTTTTATGCCTCACTTATATAATCCTTTGTTACACTATGAATAGAGTCTGACAAGATCGCATGGTCTCTTGGATGAGCTGCTTTGCCTCTGGGTCAGTCAACTTCCAAGACTTCCAAGTTTCCATATCATGGGCTAATTTATACCATTCACGATTGTTTCAACCTGAGGCTATTCTTTCAGGGACAAAGGCTTTCCCAGCAGCTCATCTAGCATAATTTTAAATGCCTTCTAGCCTTTAGGAACACTCCGCTCTTTTCTTTATAGGCCTTTTGATTGAATTCCAGATATCATTTAAATAATTCCAACTACTTGTTTTTGCTGTCTTTCACAGAGAGACATTTCTCAATTCATACTATTCTAACTTTAGCTTTTCGTTTAAGTAGCAGTCCTTTACTATGCCAGATCTTTTCTATTCAGCAGTTTCCTTCTGCAAATTCACACCCTTCTATTTCTTTAGAACAATGTCGCTTGTGTTAGTGTTCTTGTGGATAAACCATTCCTTATGTTACATGCATAACAGATAAAAATGGTGTCTTGCCCCCAAACGCCCTTGGTGTTCAAACACTCTGGAAACCAGACTGGGAACCCCAGCACCTGGGTGCTTGGTATTGGGATCTCCTGGTGCTCAGTTTGTACATCTGCACACCCTAAGGTGAGAAACACCTCATTCTTACCTAATCATTTGGAAATCACCCTTGACTCAAGGTAGGTTAAAGTCAAGTGCAAAGAAAACAAGTTTTATTACAGTATCCAAAAACTCCCAAATGTTTGTAAAAGATGTAGGTGAAAAAATGAAACAAGCAGAGCGATAACCCATTTTACTTAAAAACACACATTACATACCCTACAATTACATCAGAAAGTTTTCTCTGTCTTTATCCAAGGACTTTTTTGACACCACTATGGCAGGAATAAATTTTTTCCACATTATTTGTGTCTTATATTGGGGTAAGGATTCATTGCACCTTAAGATAACCTAAATCCAGGCTGCTGTGATTTTGCCCTCACTTCTGGTCATCTTTGTGCTTTGTTCTGGTACTAGCGTTTGTGCATCCCCGCAGGTAAACCCAGACAGGGAGCCAATGAAAATGAGAACAACCTTGTAAAAAAAGGCATATCAGAGGGACCAGAGTCCTGTACTTAAAGGATTTCCTTTAGAATTTTTACTCTGGAAACATAGTGAACAAAGACTAGGAGTCAAATTGCATTTCAGGTTCGTAAAAGCAAAAGACAAAAATATTATTGTTTTTTTGAATCATGAGAGGGTGACACCTGCTATTGTATTTCAAGATGGTTAGCTAATATTGTACCTAAGGCTTAATTTTTTCCATGTTTTTTTTCCCCTAATCGTCTTCATTCAGTTATTTCTTTACTTTCAGTCAGGGAAATTGGAATTTTAGAATTACGTCCAGATTTTTTGTGAATCTACTTAAGTTTCCTTTCATTTTACAATAATTGTGAATTCAGTAGAATGATTAAAATTTAAATATCTTAGAAAGAACTGATACAGACAAGGCTACGTATGTGAAAGCTTACAGATATGTGAAAATATATGCTTTACATGATCAACAACAAACTAGGAGCTCCAAAGGTCTTGAAATTTTTCAAAAATCAGATGCAAGCAGGTACTGCTTTGACTTACAGGCTTTGATTTAATTAATTAAACTAGAATGAGGTCACATTCCGAAACAAAGTAGGTGGATTCATTGTGGATAAGCACTGCACGCTATGCGTGAATCCACACAATCACTTTCCAGGTCTGAAAATAGATTCACCCATGTGGGTAAGCTTGGAGCCATTATTCATCATTATTATTACTTTTTTTTTAATAGTACACAAAATGAGAACTGAGGCTTTTTGTATATGATGGGAAACACATTCTTCCCAGGTTTATTTACAGTCTAACATACAGTATACATTTAGAAAGGAGTGGCAGAAAAATGAAATAAATCTCTGACCTTTTCTGTCTGCCTTAGTTTTTAGAAATTCTTTGCCTGTTTTCTGTTACTGCTTCTACTAGGTCTTGAGCTTCCAAAAACATCTTCCCCCTCCATACAAAGAGCACCTACTGCTAATCACTGCACACAAAATCTTGCATATTCCCTGTTTCTTCTGTCCTTTATTTTACTGTGAGTATGTATATTGTCCTCTTGTCATTCCCCTCTTTTGGAGGCTGGAATTCTGGCCCTTTATTTTCCAGAGCTGGTGAGTGTTCACACTTCTTTCTTGGTTTTGTGTCCATCCCTTTCACTTATAATACTTTAAGGAGGATTCTGCCCATATTAAGGATTCTACTACCTAGGAGAGAGACTAATTTGCAGTGGTTCACTAACCGAATTTGAGAGGAATGACACTTCTAGCGTATTACATGAGGATATGCTTGCAAATCAGAAAATTTAGTAGTGTTTTTTCATGTTGCAGTGAAAAAGGCGCGGTCCTGATATTTAAGGTGATGCCTTAAAACATCCTAATTTAGGAGGAGTGCAGGGGGAGGTGGGTGTCTGTTAATGGGCTTTCAAAGCTACTGCCTCTTAATTTGATACAAGACCTTGACAGAGGATTAATCCCTTAGATCTGATATTGAAACTTACTACATAGTACTATTTTCTTCTTTGTGCATTTTTGGGGAGAGTTTCCCCTTTTTCCCCTTTCTAAGCTCTAACTGTAAAGCACACTGCAGTTCTTATCAAGACAGCACAAGTTCATTCTTAAATCGATACTAGATATGAAGTGCCTTTCTAGTCACCTCCCACTGATTGTAGATCTCGCTGCTTTTGACAGTCTGCTTGACTATGGAGGGTAATGGTGCTTGAAAGAATTTTAAAATTTAGGCAGGAAAATTTGTTGTACAGCTGATGATATAAAACAGGATCCTTAGATATTGACATAATCTTTTTGAATCTGTAATTTCTCAGTACTGTAACAAATAGGAGTAAGTGGAGCATATTTTTACAATCAGTGTGGGTTAGCTATTGATATTATTATTGTAGTCATACGGTAGAAATAAACCCCTACTATACTATGCTATGCAATTACAAGTGAAGTTACTAGTGAAAATTTTTGAGGAAGTAAAGTCCTAATTGCGTAAAGAAATAAAAGAGGGTTCATCATCTGAAGTATTCAGAACATTACGTTTTACATACTCTTGAGAGAGGCTAAGCAAAGTGCAAAGCAGTGAAGAAACAGACCTCACTCAGGCTGTGGGAGCAGTGTTTGAAGCTCTGAGAATGAAAGCAGTCAGTTTTCATGTGCTGGTTTTGTTCTGGAAGTTCTTCCACAATGGAAAAAGTGGACCAGCTGCTTTGAATCGAGTAAGCCAAACTTAAGCCACAAGCAAGGTCTTCTTGTTCAGTGCCACAGGCACTGGCAGACGTGGTGAAGAGGAGGAGACCTTTTGGAGGAGGGTATTTCCTAGTGACATGAGTCTTCTTGCCTTGGGCATTCATTTTACAGTTGTGAAAAGAGAATTCAATTTCTGCTGAATCACTCCAGCCCCAGTTCAGAAAATCTCGTGTTTTCCTTCAATGGTTCAAATGTGCTTATAGATTTCTTTCTAGATTATTCCCAGCAGCCCATTGTCTTACTGATCTTTTATCCCGTTGTATTTATCGCAGTGGTGTGGACTATGACGCTCAACTCTTGGCTAAACCTTCCTGTAGTACTTGTTTCTTGACTAAATGTTAAAAGAAATTGATCGAGGATGATTTTTAATTATAAAAGTGCTTTGAAAAGATTTTTTCACTTGTATAATTAGAAGACATTTTTAAAGAAAATTTTCTAGTCAATTAGTCCCTAATGAAGCTCAATTTGTTTTACAAATTAACCTTTTCTTAAAATAACAGGGTGATTTAATGCAAGAGTTATTCTGCTTATTCCAGTCTGTACTGTAAGTCTTCTCTTCCACAAATCTACATCCCTCCTAAGTCAATAAGAGATAGGATTTAAGTTAATAGGGTTTTGTTCCCTAAAGCTTAACTTAAGCTTATATGTTGACTGTGTAACACTAGACTACTAAGGCTGTTCCCAGAACTTTGGTTGGAGCTCTGGTTTCATTCTTGCTCCAGACCTCGTCGTGCTGTGGTCCTGAAATGAAAGGATTGACTCTCCATGAAATTGAGGATGCCATATAAAATGTTTGCCAGTTTTTCAGGTTGTTCGTGATTTTGCTCTCTGTTTATTGGAGTCAGCCCTGCTTAGTAGCCAAGCCTACTCTCACCTGTGTTTACACACCTCTGCTTGTGACTGTGACTGATTCTGTCCTGTCTCTGGTGTAAAAAAGCTAAAATTTCCTTGGAGTCAGTGGAGTTAGACAAGTGTAAGAGAAGTTTGCATTGCAGGAAGACAGGACTGTACTGGGCTGTTGGTGTTACAGATTTAAGTCCACAGACCCCACAGCCTTCTCTTGCGTACGCTGCAGTTGCCGAGTGAGTCTTTCCAGGGGTGTTGGGGGTCCATGCTGCCTGTGTGCTCTGCCCTGTCGCAGGCGAGTCCTTGTTCTTTGAACTGACTTCTAAGTACAGTTGTCTGTTGTAATGAAGTGGGGAAGTGAAATATTAATTGGTTTAAATTACTTTTATTGCACGGATTTTATTTTGAAATAATCATAACTCATATTTTAGGGTACTATGTAAAAATGTTTTGTTTATTATGACAGTGTTCAATAGTACATCATGTTAATCATTGATTGAATGAAGTACTACCATTAAAGTCTGCCTGTATTTACAACTATACATTTTTACTGTATTTAGGTCAATGTATGTGACTTGTGACAAGTAAGATAGAAAATCGTAAACAATAATAACAGCCACTGTAATATTTGCCATTCTCGGCCAAGTTCACTGAGAAGGGTATTTTCAGCAACAATGACGGTGGTTAAACATCCAGTTCCTGTTGAAAGCGCATAGAAGCTGAGTTCCTTAACTTTCACTTGTGCCTAGGAGACGTTTCAGCTTAATATTGTTGCTGAACACTGCCCATGCATATTGGCAGCCATAACAGCTTTGAGGCCAGATTCCTTTCTCGAAGGTGAACATATGATGCTCATTCTGTCTCCCACTGCGGTTCTGTGTTGACGTGGGGGGAAAGGGAATGGGGAAGGACAGTGGTGCCCCAATGCTGCTCTGCCAAAGTGGTGTTGTGGTTCGCTTCAGTTGCTTTTAATGCTGGAATATTGCTGGGAACTGAGTCTGTCTGGAAGAAAATCCTGGAGGAAAAATTATTTTGTTCTGTATTTAAGAAAATCTGCAATGTATAAAAAGGTCTTAGGACTCTGACTGGTTTGCACATCTCTCCTGTCCTTAGGAAAGACAGTTTCATTTGACTGTAGTTGGACAAACAGGTATTTCCTAAAGGGGTAGTATGCTATCTGCTATGAAGAGATGATGGTTGTAGGCAAGCTGAATTCAGCTGGGGTACAGCTACCTGCAGGGAAAATGCTAACTGAGCTGGATATTGAAAGCACCTCAGGAAGCTCAGGTGAGAAAGTTGGTCTGCGTATTACTCCAAGTAGAGAATTACTCCAAGAAGAGAAAATCACAGTTAACATTTCTGCTTTAAATTATCCCTTTCTGCAGCCAGTGATAATTTTGTAGTGGCTTAGAACAGGCCTTTTATTCATTTACAGTTTTGATTTCTAATGATAAGCCAGATTTAGGCATAGCTATGAGCAAGTTCTGTTGAAATGAGAAGTCTGGGGCTGGCTGGTAGTTAAGTGGACTTATTTACCATGTAGAGAGTTCTGGACAGAAGTAATGATTACAGCATTTGTTTCTTGCCATCCTGTCTCCTACAGGTATTAGCTCATATTACTTAAAGAAAGAAACAAAATGAAGGTTAACAAGACTCTTGTTTAAGAGGTGGTTAAGACTGAAAACAGCAGAGGTATTGCAAAACTGCCTGATCACAATTTAAAATATTCACGTGATGATTATAGTAATGTCTGTTGTCTTAGAGATATACAGTGCCTCTACCCTGGTTTTCCCACCATATTCATTCAGGGTGAGATTTTGTCTGGCAAACACGCCTGTTTATTCAGTGAAACATTCCCATGATGTGCCTGTCTGTCTTAGTCTGCAGAGTTTAGCGTTTCCTGGCTTTACCCCCAGCACTTTCACAATAGAACTGCTGTATGTCTCTGCTTGTATACTGTTCTGTTCTCAGCTGTGTCCATTTAGATGCCATGCTCAGCAGAGTGTGGATTGCATTTGAATACAACCTGACACCGTGTGGCTGTAGAGAACCAATACCAGATGTGATTTTGTCTTGACATTGCTGCTGTGCCGCCATCTTCCGGGAGGACCTTATGCACCTGCGCAGGGACCAAGGGTGTGAAAAGAGCAGGAAGAGGCTTGTATGGGAACAGCACTTCCAGTCCATCTGCGCATGAGCAAGACCCCTATATAAGGAGCATGTGTCCTTTTTTGTTCTTCCCTGCTCCTTGCCTACCTGCTGCATGCCTCCCCGGACCCTGGACTGTGCGAAATGTATAACGGTTGAAGACTTCGGACAGAATCAGCAGAAAGCCGTTGGACTCAGGGTGGCAGTAGCGAACTTTTTCCCTTTCTTTGTTTTCTTCTTTACCACTTTCCCTTCCCCCTTTGTCTTCCCTTCACCTCCCATTTTCACCATTCCTTCACGGTTTGTTAAGAGAATTAAGCAAAAGGTTGTACGACATTTGACTGAGTTCAGAGTCTTAATCTCATCCTTGGGATTATAACGAAACCTCCCCGATACTGGATCGGGACAGTGGCCCTTACAGGCTCGGCTGGTTAGGCATTAGAGTCATACCAAGTAAAAGATGGTGGCAACACGTCAATGGAAATAGTTGCAAGTACATGCAATATAGCTGTTTAATGATCTTAGCTCTCCTGTGGGATCTTTTCCAATATCTTTTTAAAAGTTAGAACATTCACAATCAGGTAGAAAAAGAGAGGAACAAGTACAGTGCATCTCCCTATTAAGGACCCGGGCTTCTCCAGCTTCCAGCTTCTATTAGAAACTCCAGCTCTTTCACTACTGTGTACATTTTGTTTAGAAATAAGTGCACTTTTCAGATTTTGTGCTCAGGGCCAAATAAGCTCTTCTGTTAAAGAACTGCAGTACGAGTGGTAGTCCCTTGTTTCCACCCTTTTGGATTGAAGTGACTTTATATGCCGCATGCTGAGCTGTTGTAGTTGGGTCAGTGCAAGGTTAGATATCTCACCGTGATTACCAACAGTGATTTTTCAAAAAGTGAATTTAACATGGCAGTCAAGAATAAAACAGCATGAAAAATTGTAATTTGTCTCACCAAAACATGCAGTTAAATGGAAGAGAAATATATGTCATTAATTAAGTATAGTTGATTTAGCTGACAGTGGTAGAAATTTGAGAATACTTTTATTATGCTCTAATTCTTCTGTGTTCATTCTTCAATGCAAGTACTGTACTTGGAACTAATTTTCATCTATTACACATTTCATAATACTATTAGTCTGATTAATTAATGCATAATACATCCTGGAGACTAATTTGTTTACTCCTAGCGGGCTCATTAGGACTTGCTATATGAATTTGAGATTAGGTTTTAAAGTGAGCCACCTTCTAAAGATTGAATCATATGTCTGCTTTGCAGTAAACTGGCAAATGAAAATCTGGTAATCTATATCCCTCGTTGATATGCAGAAGCGTGTTAGAAGTTTACTGAAGCTAGACGCATAGCTAGACACTTTTGCAAGTGAAAAAATGTATTTCCTTACCATAGGTATAGCTTTAGATATTTCAAGCCGAAATACTGATTTATTAGGACAATTTGCCGCTTCTACGAATCTGAATGCAGTAGTACATGCATTTTTATTTAGCATTCAAATGCATGCTGTATTCTCATAGGCTTTCACCTTTGTTATTTTACTTTTTAATGATATTGTCTAACCAGAATGAATGCATAACTCTGCACTGAAGCTAAACATTCAGCAAATACAGTAAAATTTGGGAGTTCCCTTTAGTGCTGTGAGCCAGTCTAGCTTTTGTTGCCCACTGATGTATAATAATGTCACATTGTTATAAGTTTTTGCCCAACTGACCTAAGAGGAACTTTCTTTTTTTAAGTCCTGTTTTTTTATAACTTGCACGCATTACCCCTCATCTTTTCCGTGTGACTCCTTGTAAAAAGGGAGTCTACATCTTCTTTGTAGCCACCCTTTGTAGCCATAATTACTTATGTAAATATATATAAGTTCCCATATAAATATGTGTGTGTATCTTGTGTTTATATATTTATAAAAATACCTTACTCGTTACTACCCTTCTAGTTCTGAACCAGTCATTAAAGCTGATTTCTAGTCTTTGTCTTTTCTATCTGTTAAGCCTTTGCAAATAGAAGAGGTAGCAGGTCAATGCTTTTCCAAAAGCTTTGTCTTAGGCTGGTATTCTCTGCAGACAGGTGATTTACAAATGTTCTTACGTTAGTTATGGTCAGTAACCACAAGTTCTGAAATAAATCATTATGTACATGTCTTTCGTTTCCAAAACTTGGATTGGAAAACTTCCCAGAACAGGCTGTGTAATGAGACTTACTGCTTTCTGTCAAATATACCTTTCTTACTGTGAAAATACACTTCTTTTCACAGTATTGGGAACCTCATGTTTGAGCTCTGCCTTGATTATGAAAATGCGAATCCACAAAAAGAAGAGAATGAGTTAACCGAGTTTTTCTTTTACCCCCCTTCACAAAGAGTTCAAGTTAAAATAGCAATAACTTGGAGGGCTTTGAGTTGTGATTTGACTGACTTTGTTCTTTCAGGAGCAATATTTGCATTCCTCTTCATGCTACTGTGAAATCACAGATGGCGTTATGGTTTTTAGGTGGTGTACCATTCTTTCTTTTCATCTTTTTTCTTCTCCTCATACAATCTTTTATCTCACTGGACAGAGACAATCTACAAATCAGTCTTTAGACTGAAATCTTAGTGTTGCCAAAGGAATTAGAAGGTTTTTTATTTATTTTAGTGTCTAGATTTTTAAGTGTTAGCCTTTTGTTGATCATAAAATTTGTCATCGATTTGTGCCTTTTGTTTATTTCATGGATGCTTACCAGAAACATCTGCTGTTTGTGACCAATAAAGGAAGTCTGTTTTCTGAATCATCCTGGTGAGATCAGCATATTGCTTCACACGTGTACATTATATGTTGTAGTAGATATGTTAAGTTTGGATTTGAAAGAGCTTCACCTTGCTATTTTGTAGCATATGTTTTGACAGGCACATATACAAAACAGTATCTCCATCTTTTGCTAGTTGCTTGATGTTGTATTAATTGAATACACTGTGTAAATCTTTGGCACCAGTACTTTGACATCGTACTTGAAACAAAACAGGTCTTGGAAAAAGATTGTTTCTTGAATTATGGAAAATGGAATTGCCCACTAATAGCTCTCAGTCTAGGTAGACATTAATATAGTCTCCTGTCTTTCAGGGATGATAGTATGAATGCTTTTGTCTTGCAGAATTTTTCTAAGTTTTGAAATAGAGAAGGAATGACAAACAAACTCTATCTCTCTAAGTTATCTCCATCCTCCTAAGTCACTTTGTGAGCTAATGTCCTCTCCAGCAGATATTCTGGAATAGCCAATGGACAAGCGGTTCTGAATGATATTGTCATGATTAAATGCATAACCTGTAAATATGATCTCATCAATGCTATTTTATGCCAATGATTATACTTAAAGTCAATTATTATATAATTCAACTAAAATAATTGTTTATTTTATTTTAAAAATCAATTTTTTAAAATGTATTTACTTTTTATAAACCCTGAATTGCACCTTCCTTATAGAAATACATCGCTGAGAATCAGCTAGACAATAACCAATGTTTCTGGAATGACACTACACTCAAACTGATGGTCAGTTTGTAAAAGAAATATATTCTTGAGGAATGTCCTGTGTTTGTTCCTCTGGGATATTATCCTTTTGGGTATGCCTCCTTAGAGGCATTCCAATAGGTACCTGTACTGGAAATAATACTATTGTTCCAAAGAAATGTAAGGAATAAGCTGATTGCCTAATTATGTGGTTCAAAATCTTGTGTTCACAAAATTCCCTTGTTTCTCACTGCCTCCAAACTCCAGCTTCAGTGACAGAGAAATGAAAACCCACGTCTGCTCTGAGGTTTGAATTTCTACTTTGTAACTGCTGTAGTATACAAATGATTGTGATTTATGTTAAGAATGAAGTTTGGGACCAAGTTTATGCACCTCTGATACATTGGCAGCTACCCAGCAAATACATCAAGAGGTATGTTCGCTCTTTGAGATGTCAGAGTAGGCGTTGTGGAGTGAAACACGTTTCTCAGATGCTTCTCCTTGACAACACTGTCGGAAACACTTATAGTTAAATCTCGATCCCTGGAATGCAATAGAGTTTTGGTTTTTACTTCAGTGGGAAGAGAATATGCCCCTGAAAGCAGTTAGTGGAGTGCCCAGGACAAGCTAATTTGTTTTGCTAACACAGTTCAGCTATGTTAGAAAACACTTTTCAAAAAGAATTAAACTTTCCTCTGGTATGGACAGGACTAATGAAACTTCCTTCAGAGCCTATCAGCACCATTCGGTTATAATCAACCAGAGGGACTGCTGTCTAGTGACAGGAGACACTGCCGTATCCTAATGGAAACCAGTAGCATCTGCTGTGTGAGTAGGTAAGCAAAACCGACAAGTTAAGATGTCTTGAGAGTTCTTTTGCAGCAGCAGGTATTTTATGTGATTCAAAACAGGGTAGGCAAAGCTTCCCTTGATGAGTCTTCAGCATCTGTCCTTATCTGTAACTGCACGCGGCTGAGTAAGGTCCTTTACCTCAGCAATACTGCTGCCTGTAAGTTCAAGTAATAAAAATCAGGGAATATCTTGTGTGACAGTTTTAAAGAAATTAATTGTTCAATATTAAGCACTTGTTTCCAAACTCCCTGAAAATATGTAGAGGATAAGCAGAGCATATATCTGTCCCTCAGCGCTGTTGATTAAAGCTTAGATTATTTCAGCTGGTTAAAACAATTTATCTTGCCATTCATATTCCCACGGCAGAGACTGGAGCTTGTGTGCAGAAAGCAATTCTAGCATCATCCAGAAGGTTATGTGTGCAGCACTTGGTACCCTGTGCTGAGCTCCCCACAAACCATCCGGAAAGAAAGGGAAATTCAGCACTCATCCTTCTATTTTACCAGTTTGCAATCTTTTATTAAATTACATTGTATGTAATTATTAAGCAAGAAATGTTCATGAAAAGTGGCTTTGGAAAATAGATATTTATGTGTCACCTGCAAACATGTTTTAGCAAGCTGCAGGTTTCTATGGATATCTATGCCTTTACTGTTAGCCTATGAGTGGAGTATTCTAGCACCAGCTAGAGTGAACAGTGCAAAGAGGGTATAGTTGTGTAGTCACTTAGGAATGTACAATACTTAGAATAAGTATAATTTACAGGGTCCTGGGAATCTTTGACCGGCAGAATTGAAGGATCCATAAGCAAGTGAGAATACTGGGACGTAAACCACTTCTGGCAGCTCCTAACCCATTGTATTGCTTAAACCCATATTATTTCTACTTCTCATTTTGTGTTGCTTAGATTTACCTTGGAGACATATAGTAAGAATAATTACTAATCATCTGGTTTTTCTTCTCTTCTTAATTCTAATTGACATGCAAAGACTCATCACAAATTTTTCAGCTCTTTCCACCGTTACAGCTAACAAAAAGGCACGAAATGTATATAAAGGATTGTAGGATTGCATTGTAGGATTTTTCTTGTTTTTTCTCATTAACATTGCTGATGGAAAAAGAAAGTTAACTCCCCAGCTAATTACTCTGAAGCTTGACCAGTATTATTTCCAGGCTAGCAGAAACTGGGAAGTTATATTCATCCTTTGAAAAGAAGACTGCAGTGAGTAAATGGGATGAGAAAGAGTTTGGATAATTTTTAAAGAACCATATTTAACAAATCTTGGATTTGGGTTTGATATTATGGCACTGTATTATACTGATGGAGGTGAAAAGCTATCTGTCTCTTTTGGGATGGAGGTAGAGAGGTGTGTATCAGAGAAAAGGGAGTGTGTGTTGTAACTTATACAGTAGTGACCCACGTGATTAATTTAAGGGCATTTGTGTATGTTCTTGGAATTCTAAATTACACAACTGACTTAAAAAAACATAGTCAATAATTTGCTAAAAATTTCTTTATTCTGAAGATCACCTGTGCAGCTCATGAAAGCACCTGTCTTCAAAGGAAAATTACTCTTTTTGTTTTTTAAACACAGAGTACAGTAAGTTGTAAAGAGCATGTGCACACTAAACAGTTAATGCTTATGGAAGCTTAATTAAATTATGCAGGATGAATTCAAGGATAGTCAGCATTACCTCTGGCTGATTTGAGATACATTCCACAAGATTAAAAGGACCTGATGTTTTCAATATCAAGATGTCTTAGGCCACAGAGCACTGCTACTGAATAAAACTAGTATCTGTCCTCTCCCCTCTGTTTTCCAAGCTGGTCTTTCATTTCAGCCTTTTATTTGTGCAGCTGTGTCATGAAAGGGGTAAGGGAGCTAATCTAGATAAAAAATAATCTAGCATAATCTAATTTCAGAAAGCTTTCTTTTATTAATTTATCTTTTTTAGTGATAGCAAGACCTTAAATGTCATCATCAAATGACAGAATGTTCTTCCCATAAGTTTAGACATAAATGCCGTCTGTTACACCAAAGGTGTTGGATTTTGGCTCTTTCTGAAAGCAAAGCCGATTCCTTTCTGATATTGATATTGAATTGGAAAAGCTATTTTTTAAATCATCAGCTGGCTTCCCATCCTGGTTTACTTCATATCATGTTAGTTTGTCAGCAGTTGGCTTTTTCTCATACCACAGTTTCTAAAAGTTTCAACATATCAACACTGCAAACTGCTCCAAATTACATTTCATGGTATGGAGCTCTGTTTCCTTTGATACAGAGCGACGGAGCACTATCGTCGGCTTCTGTGCTGGATTCCTTCCAAAAGGACGTGTGCTGCCTCCGTGTGTGCGTGGCCATGGCGCTGTAGACAATGTGTGCTTCACACCAGTTGTGCTGCAGTTTACCATTTGCCCGAGATCTGATAATCTCATGAGATTTTCTATAGAAATAGTCTGGTTTTATTTAATATCATATTCCGAATTCTCTTAACTGCTTTAGAGTAATTTTACCCAGAAACAAGTTAATGTAATGTGAATCCACCCAATATTGTAGCCACCGGGACAACTTTATAGTTGAAAGCAGTGTTACAAAAAGACTCTTTAAATTCAGGTATGTTTTGTACAAACTTCCTGATGCTGTCAGTGCCTAGTATGGATCAGACCTGCTGCTATGCAGGTTGCTGCTCGCACTCTCCATTTGTGCAGTCCTTTGAAAGCCACCACAATTTTTTTGCTGGTAGAAAGTAGTGAGTGTCATGGTTCATCTAATAGGTGTTTCAGAAGTGTTGAACACCATCACTGAGCTCTGGGGGAAGTGAGGGGACATTTGAGTAGTCGCCTTCCCTGAAACTGCAGAACCTGTAACAGGTGAATTGCTGTGGCAATGAAGGAAAAATTTTCAGTCTGATGTTATGTAAATCGCTGAAGCCAGATATAACCCTGACTGACTAAAGCCACAACAAATGTGGCCATCTATGCCAATAAAGACAAGACTTTTCCTCTAATCTTGCAGTCTGTGCACTAAATAAAGATGGACTCTAAATAGTGTAGCTAATGAGAAATATGACTTACCTGTTTCTTTTAATTTTAAAAGAACAGTCAGTTGAATCTGCCTTAATGCTTGATTTACATCCTTTAATGTATAGTGTAAATTAAAAACTTTTTTTTTAATCTATTGAAATCCTTTTTCACTCGCTGAACTTAATACTTTCACCTCACTCCCTGTTTGTCATTGTGTGCTTTGCACAAGGACAGCTTCAGACGAGCAATATTCCCAGCTTTAAACAAGAATCTGCTTTAAAATTCTCTTTGAGGAAAAAACATACGTAGAACATCATCCTTCGTAATCACATTAGTAAGAGACTAAAGTAATTTCTTATCACCTTTGCAAATTAGGATTTCGTTAGCATGCTTTTTATTTCTTCCAAAGTTTGTCTTAATGAATACACCAATCTCAGTTACTAAGAGAAAATGGTAGAAAAGCTGTCAGAAGAATTTAATTACACTCAGCAGTAAGTATGCATGTTGACAATAATACTTTTTTTTTTGTACAGATAAATACTAGATGTTGAGGTCACAAGGAAAAAAAAAGAATTAAAATGTGCTTCTGTTGAGAATGATTTTTCTAAAGATTTTTGCATTTAAGAAATGTGAAGGTAGGCTGTAATTTTGCTTATCAACTGGATCGATAATCCATTCCTGGAATGATTTCCAGTTTCCTTTACTGTGATATTGATTTGGTGGGTAGGTGGCAGGAGTAGGAGAAGGAGAAGGAACAGGAAAAAAAAATGATTTTTTCTGTCTGCTGATAAACTAGTGATTCCTGAATCTTCAGTAAAATTGCAAAACTGGAAATGTAACAGAGAATGTTCACGTTTATTCATTTTCTCAACTACATGATTTATATAAAATTATTACCATTTTATTTTTATGGCAAAAACCAAGGCTTGTTCTTCTTACTCAAAAAAAGAAAAAAAACACATTCATTTCAGGGGGAGGAAAACTGAGTCTGTTTTTTTAAAGAGATTATGATTTTTAAAGAAAACTTCCACTGGTTAGGCTATGCTTCCTGTTGTGCCAGGAATGCCCTGGTAGGGTATTTGAACTTAGCTAAGATTTTCAGAAGTAACTAATAATTTTGTGTTCTTCATTCTTCAAACATTGAAAATTAGGTGCAAAAATATCTTGATGCCCAAAAATGCTTATTTTTAGGTTCTTTTTCCTTCTCCTCCCTCCAATATGAAAGTTTCTCAGAAAACCGCCTGATAGTTTGCATAGCCAGATCTAGTTTCTAAGAGGATTTATCCGCTAATACATTTGCACATTGGTATCATTCTCCAGAACAACAGCTTTCTTCTCCTTTGTGTGGATCAAGGTTGGCAAGACTAGATTGTAACACAACAGAGATGTTTTTCAACTGCAGTGCTTGCAGTGAAGGGAGTGAAAATGGAACGTGTGCTGAACTTCCTCAGGCTTCTCACAAATGTGCTTTGGGTTAAGCCCTTTTCCTAAGAACTTCCTGCATCTGGGATGCTCGCTGGTTTAGCAGTGATTCTCAGAAAGTACTTCTTCCCCAATCCCCTGTGTTCCTACCTGCATTGTAGCTTGTGGAGCTATATGGGGAGAGCATCCTGTTACTCTCTGAGTACTTTGGTAATGCTGAGTTTCCCCAAATACTCTTCTGAAGTGTTTGGGTACCCAGTTCTTAAGGATTGCTGCTTATGTGGGAATAGTATGTCTCATTTTATGTTGTTTTCACCTCTACTGATAAATCATTTTTAGTACAGACTGAGCTAAATCTATTTATTTATACAATTTGAAACGCCAAATCTTTTTAAAAGCAGTTTGCTAGGACTTGCAAGACATGCAGGTAAAGTATGTTTATCCAGAGACTGAATTTAAGAGGCCTCTCTCTGTCTTTATCAAGTTTGGAACTTGCAGACAAACACTTAACCCCTGTGGTCAGACTGCGTCAGGGTATGTACGTACCATATACATCAGCTAGTTGTGTTCAGAGGAGAAAATTACACATTACCTAAGCTATGCTAACCTTTACATCATTTCTTAGTGTCTTTGTTATGTTTCACTTTGCTGATAAATCTTTTCTCCTTTCATTTTTTAATCCTTCAAAGATTTTCTGAATCTTTATCTCTGTCAAAAGGATTGGTTCCTTTTTCTTCTGTTTGCCCACTCCTGGGAGGGAGTGCTAATACCCCATGAGCATGTCCAGTTGCAATATCGCACATCTAGCCAGATGTGAAACAGGATCAGCGATTAATTGCTGATGGGCTAATGGCTTTGCAGTGGCTTAGCCAGCTGTGCAGCAGAGTGCCCTCTACACAGGGATGGGGAGTGCTGAACTGAGTCAAGTCCTTTTGCATTCCATTTGTGCCAGTAATTTCCTTATCATGTTTTATGCATTAACATCTGGAATTAATAGTAAATTCATATCTGCTTGTACACATGCCGTGTAGATGCAGAGATACAGACATCTAAACAATGTGATGTGCCGGAAGGATTGCTGGGAGGAACATTAGTCTGATAAGAGCTTGTCTGGACACTACAGCTGGTAACAACACTTAGTTTTTCGCAAAGGGAAAATAGAAATCAGAAGTAAAAGCTTTCTTACGGTAGGCATTTTATCTGGAGCTTACCTCAGAGAAATACAGAAAGTCAAAATACAGCCACCGCAAAAATAATAAAAAAAAATATTATAAATCAGGTACTGCACCACCATTCTGTTGGAACAAAACCCTCCCTTTCCAAAATGGGAGCTTTGCTGAAAATCCCCAATACAAGGTGAAGGACAGACTGAAGCATGCAGCCTGCTGATCCAATGCTTCAGTGAGAACAGATGGTATTCTGAAACAGTCCATTTGTGATCATTCCATAATAAAGATTAAAGTTGCATATTCCCCAACAGAGGTGCTTTCGGCAGTCTGCCAATTCACGAGCAAGTTCTTGGCCCTCCTCTTCCAGCATTTGACTCCTTTTTGGTTTTTTTTTCTAAACTTATCCAAATCATATCATTTTTCCAATGATAAATCTTTCTACAAAAAGTCAAGATAAAGAAAAGGTTTTATATTGCCATTGTTTTCCTGTTATAATAGTCTATTAACTACAGTAGGAAATCGTTTTATTGTTCCAGACCATAATCTTACAGTAATGTTTTTAGTCATACACATGTTGGAGCTGCACTCCGTTTCCAAGGTGTGTGAGGTTGATAATTGCACAATGAATACAGGGCATTCTCTCATTGAATTTGTCCTTGTGAGCTAAGAAGTGTGGGGGTGTTATAACAAGGCAGCAGCTGTAACTGACATTCTAATCACAGTTGGGAGTCTGATATAAATTAATTTTTTTTTTTTTTTTGGTAAGTTGGCTGCAAACTCTTATTTTACTGGTTATAGTGGAGCTCATACCCTGACAGGTTGTATAGTTGCAGACAACCATCTGATAACCTGGGATAGCAACACTGAAAAAATAATAAGCTGCTTATAAGTGCTATGTATACAGGTATTACTTCACACTTTTAAGCTTAATGTGATCTGAATTTTGATGCGTTTCCTGTAAAATTGATAACTACATTTTCAGAGGTCCATTCCCTTCTGTTGTTTTTTTATACGGCATGTCAGTTTTAGAGCATGTGTCATCTTATTATTATTACATTTGAAATATATATCTGTATGTATGCCGAAAGAAAAGGGTTTTGAAGCAACATTTGAACTATGAATGCACATATTACCATGTTATAATAATGCATAAACAAATAGGTATTCAGGCCCTGATTCACTCAGAGTTGTTTGGAAAGCATTGAGTTCTTACTGTGTTTTGATCAAAGTAGATGTTCATTAAAATTGAAACAAACGCTTGCTTTCACCCTTCCTCAATTACTTGCTGTTCAGTAACCATTCAGATGAGGAAGCTTTGTTTGAATTCTGTAATTCTTATAACACTTGCTGGAATTATGCCAATTTGCAATCTATGAGATGGAAAATACTGATACATACATCAAGGATGCAGTTAAGATTAACTAGTGTCTGTATGAGATGTACATAATACTACGTGTTCCTTTCTCTCCATAAATACTGAGTTTCCTATTATGTTAGATAATGAATGTAAATGCCTTCTTACTGTAAATACCATATATTATCTCTGAAGAGATCTTCTGCCTTCCACTATTATTTTAGAAACCATTAGAGGAACCGTTTTAACATTTAATACTTAGTTGCCTTGCTGTGTCAGTTGCAGTGATTGCCTCATCCTTGGGGCTGGCGGCTGTGATGCCACAAATAAGAAATGTGAATGGTAGAACTTTTGTAAATAACACTGAATACTTTTTGAGAACATGGCCCAGCATAAAACAAAATGCCAAATAAATACATTTGAAGCTGTGAAACAATATGTAATTAAGAATTCTGTGTACTGTATTTTACTGAAAGAGATAAAAGGAAAGTAAAAAGGACTTGGCTTCTTCTACAGAGATTCTTAGCTAGTATAGCTAAAATGATAGTGTTTGGTTATAGTGCATGGGTGTGCAGGGTCAAATGTATTAGTTGTATTGTATTATGTGAGGCAGTTTTGTCACTTGAATGTACCATGGCATGTTCATGTCATCTCTGGGCAGGGAAAGAATTCCAAGTAGGCGCAGCCTTAGAAAAACAAGGTCGCTAAATAAGATTAAAAGATCTTTGAAGACAAGGCTTGAGTGAGAATTGTAATACTTTGTGCTGTTGAAGTAAATTCTGTTCAACACTAATCAGTGAGAATTGTGCCATGTTAATAAAAATAGAATATGATAATTTATTAGGTTTCTCTCTGTGTGCTGTCATTTTCTCACCTAGAAGAAATAACCATAACTTTAGGTTAAATGTTTGAAACTGCTCACAACGGTCAAATTTCTTTGTTCTTTGTCACAATCCAGGGACCCTTCATAGAATCATTCTATAACCAGTTGTCCATTTATCTTCAGACATCATGTGAAGAGGTGCAAAACTGCGTCATATGAGAACAGGCTACACGTAAATAATGTTGTTATCTGAAAATACACTTTGATTCATGATGTCGAGATTCTTGCTGTGAAGCGCAGAATCCATTACCAGTGTTTCATTTCTTGTTTTTAAGGAGTTAAGGATCGCTAGTAAAATTGCAATGGGTCACATCATAAAAGGATTCCATATGTTCTTTCTAACAATAAAAACATTTATAAATCTCACTTTTTCCATGACATATGTATTTCCACATGGTAGTTGTGAAAGACCTGAACTTCAGTCACTTTGACAAGCTTATAACATCACCACAGTACTTGAGTGTATTTTACCTGGCTTTGTTTGTAAAAGTTGCTGACTTTGGCTGACTTTGCAGTGTCTCAAGTATCAGTAACGATCTTCATGCTGAAGCTAACACCAGCACTACCCTCTCAAATGGAGAACAGTAAAGGTAGGAGGATTATTTCCTTTCTCCTCTTAACTACCTGGTAAAGTCAAACTCTCGCAGACTAGTGCAGGCTGACTACTTTCTAAAGGCACACGGGCTACTCTGGCTGGTTACTAGAGCAGGTAAGTGCTGTGCTCTTCCCATCTCTTGTGGCAGCGATGGCAGAATTATTGTCTTGTAACTCTGCTCAGAGCATGCCAAAAGAAAAGCTGATGGTGTCTCTCCACCAGTGCAACCTCTTTTGGTCTTTTTTACGATGCTTTCTTGCAGAGCTCCTTCCTAAAAAGTCGTCCCTATTCCTCTCTCACTTTAAATGAGCACATGCGTTTTGTTACGTGTCCCTGAAATACATCATGATCGTCAAGAGGAATGAGAACTTTCATGTCCTGCCATAGCTTAGTGTCTCTGTATGGCACAGAATAGCCTGGTCTACAGACAGAAACATTTTAAATCCTCCTAGTTATAACCTAGGAGAAACTCTGAAAGTACTTGACAGCTCCTTTGAGCTGTACTTCTGGAGCAGTTAGCAAAAGTGTCACATGAAGTTAGCACATGAGCTGTCTTAGAGAAACAGTATGTACCATACATATATGCAACGTGTGTACCCGTGTGTACATTTGTTGTTATTGTTAGGTGTGAAACTTGAATTTTTCTATTGCAGTGCAAACTTTGGGCCTCTCAATGTTTCCTTCCTGCTTTTCTTTCTTGTATTTTTAAACCACTGTTAAATTATAGAAATACAGAAAGCAGTACTGCAGGATCTATAGTGTTACGCTAGCAGATAGCAGCATTCACAGTTTCTGGATTTGGCATTCTACTTTTTTTTCTCTATTTCTATAGCTGAAAACATTTGCTTTTGGAGACAAATGTAGTCACATTGGTATCACATGGTATTTTAAGCATGGCAATATTGTTAGTGTAGTTCCCAGAGGTGTGTGCTATGTCTAAAGTCAGCAGTGATCTAAACAACTGAAACCTGGGTAAGAGCATGTCTTTGAAAATAACATGTAGAGATAAATAGTTTGACGCAGGCTCTATGGTGAATTTCAAATCCGTAAAAAGCAGTAGCAGATGTCTAGTAGAAGCAGGCTGTTGAAATGGGTTATATCTTCCGAGATTTTTAGTCCTGTGTGTTTGGTTTGGAGCAGGGGTGGGGAGGAAGGGAGGGAATAACTGAAGGCAGCACAATAAACTGACTCTCCACATCTTCACCCGCTGTTACTCAGGGGGAAGGTGATGCTGTGACATCTTCCATACCTCCGTTTTGAAATTCATCTAAGGTTACTCAGAAGAGAGACTGCTCGAGTATCTGCATCTAAATCCAGGGAGTGAATAAATGGTTGTCCTGTTTTGGGGGTGGGGGTAAGGAAGGTTAGAAATATTTTTTTCATAGCCATGCAAAGCCATTGCATCTGTTCTCACACTCAGGCAGAGTTAGAGGAAAGATGTAAGGCTGTCAGAATAAACTAAGTGGCAAGAAAAATGTTAGAGAAATACTCCACTCTATGTTTACTTTATTTATTTAATCTTCTTTTTACTCTCTTATTTAGTACTTGAGTTCTCTCTCTCCTTTCTTGACTGATTCATAATTGGTGTAATATATATCCCAGTTTACCTCACATTTTGAATTTCTCTTCATATATACCTTTCAGTTGCTGAGTAGAAGTAGATGTAAAACTGATACAACTAATGGAAAGAGCCGCTTCTCACTGGATTTAGCAATCAGTTAGGCAAATGTTTATATAAAGAGTACCTGTATTCCTTCTGAGGTTTGGATACCTATGTAAAATCAAGACTGGAATTTCTCTGTACCTTGAGGTAGACCCTGTTTAGTTACATTAAACAGAGTGTTTGCCAGGAACCTGATGTGAAGCTTTCCCCTGTGTGCTTCTGTTCTTGATACGACAGGTAGGTAACTATAAAACGAAGTGATCTCACTGGGAAGGGCAGACCCAAGCCAGCAGTGGGAGACGCCCTTTGGGCAGTCACTGAGAGCGCTGAAGAGTAACTAAAAATAGATGGATTTTGTTGCCTTCGTGTTTTACAGCATTTGAGTGTTAGTTACTGCAGGATGAATGGCAGTAGAGGCAAGACATTCCCCATTGCCTCTTTCTCGTGAAAGCTGTTAAACAGCTTTGGAATGTGCCTGCATCTTTCTTGGTTTGTTTTCATTTAACTTGGGCTTGTTTCTCTCATCTCTGTGAGTTCATTACTACTCTGAGATCACTCTGTGCAAAGACTGATTTAATACATAGGGGTAGATCTTGAGCTGGTGTAAATCAGCCTTTAATGTTCTTGAGGTTAGACTGATTTATATCACATTATGATTCAGTCTTTACCTCCAGGCTTAAAATTTATAAGCCAAACAAATTTATATTGCAACCGTTTCACACTGTTTTACATAACAAGTATTTTAAATCCACGGTCTCATTGGTTCCTAATTTTGGGGTTAAGTTTTTAGTTCTATCCAGGCAAATGACCACAGTGTAATTGATCGTGTGCTTTTACAGGCAGATTTTAATTTATGAAGTTCCTTTAAACTAAAGAAGCATCGTGTTTGCTGCTGCATGCCTTTGTGCACTGCAGCTAATTACCTAGATGTGTGCATCAGAAAAAGCATTTCTGTTCTCATCATCCTTCCCTGGCTGTGATTCATTCCAGGTTGCCACAATCAAGTATTTGTAGCATCACAGTTCATTACTGCATAAGTGAGTTTGATGTCACAGAATCATTGTTTTCCTCCCTGTGTCTCTAGTTGAGAAGAGGAACAGACTGTAATTAGGAGGGAAGTTGCTTCGGTGGTACATCTGCACATGCAGGGTCTTGGAAATCAGCAGTGATAAAGAAGAGAATACACAAAAATAAATAATTTTAAATAGAATTATGAAAAGATATGATTTGAAGGTGGTTACTGAAAAAATGATTTGAAGGTGATGCTATATGAAAGACAAAAGGCAGTTCATGCACCTAAGGTTAATTTTGACCTAAAGAGATGAAGTAAGATTAAGAGTATTTATATCCAACTTGAATTAGCTGACAACTTGATTACAGAATATTTTGTTGACTGACAGATACGTTCAAAGAGATTGAATTCCAGTGCTGAGGAAGAACAACTCCAAATCTAAGACTTAAAATTTAAGAAATAGTAGCACGGGTCTCAAAATCATGCGGTATTTTCAGGTACAGTTCTGTTTCAGGAGTCCCTGCTAATCCATTCACCCTGCTCCCCACTGGGTTGGTGCAAGTCTTTGTTCAGTTGCATCATAACCAGGGTGACTGAAAATATTACAGTTAGAAAGAAATTAACCATCTTAGGTGGCAAAAAGGAATGTCTGGATTGTTTAAATCCAGATTGTTTCCCAGTATGGCCCCACAACAGCTATGCTGGTACCAGGGAGCAGGCCTTCAAAGAGCTGCTGCCTGCCCATTGCCCGACTTGTGCTGGAGTGGCACAAACGTGGCCCTGCAGAGAACTGCTGAGAGACCTCAAACTTATTGCTGAGGAGAGGTTTCTGCTTTGGGTATTGGTTTTATTTGCAGATTTCACTTAGCGGTCACCAAAAAGCTGTGCAGAAGCATGGCCGTGTGATGGGAGCTGCCCAAAGAGCATGATTGTGCCAGCCCTGCCAGTGCAGGGGGCTGGCGCCCAGCAGGCTGCTTTTCCCTTCCCCCTCTTAACCCCTCTTTTGCCCTAAGTTTTAAGGTTGTATTAAAGTCGTGCATAATCTGTGTTTTACTTGGACTACGCTTTTTCTTATTAAAGTGGATGAAGGAACTAGAGGCCTGAAAGCCAGTCAGCTTTTCCCATGTCTGATCAAAGTATTAGATTACTAAAAATACAGTATCAGGTTTTGAACATTAGTGCTCCTTACTCTTGTTTACTGCTATTGTGATATCCTGGAGTTTCCAATACCAGTAAAACAAGTAGATACTGTAATCAGTAGAGATATTTTAGATTTTTTTTAACACAAAATTAAGGAAATTAATACCCAACATTTGCATTACTGCAACATCAAAAATAGAATTTTAATAGTCCAAAGACAGTGCAAAAAATGTTTCATATACCAAACAGCATTTCACCAGTTTTCTTCATGTTATTCCATGATCAGTTACGACAGGACTACTAATGCAAAAAATATTTTTTCAAAACCCTGTGAGGATTATATTATTCTTATGTGTTAGATGTCTAAATATTAACTTTGAAAATGTCAGAAGATCCACACAGTGAATATGATTTAATGATACTGAGAAGCCGTAACATATTTAATGCCTGATTTTTAAGGTTTAAATTTTAAGTTTGTCTTCATTAACACCAGTTCTTATTTAATTGACATGGGATTTTTTTAACAGCATTGCCAGCCATTTTGCCAGTATTGTTGGCGAATGATAGTGTCATTTAATTTTAGGAAGGTTTTTACATGCATTTTTTTTACTTGTCCTTTCAAGAAAGTTGTTTTCCTTGGAAAACAAAAGAAAAAAAAACCCAAAACAAAAAAAAAGGAATCTTGCTAAGCCTTTTTTGACAGTTTGTAGGATCACTAGTACCACTAATAAATAATACGAGGAAATTCTCCAATATTTTGCACACTAGCTGAAAGTTCATCAATCTGTTTTCTTTTGATTCTACAACAGTAAGGAGATACGTACTGATTTTTATGATCAGCTCATTGGGCTTGTTGATACCATGTTGAAGCCTTATCAGCACATTGAAAACTGTCTCTCAAAGTGAAGTTTAGGGTAGATTCTAGAATAGCTGGGTTCTTTTAAGGTAATCAGACGATTTCCATAACGGGGGCTGAGACTTACAGATTTGATCACACCGGTAGATAGGCTGTGGCTCAGTTGGCCTTTCTGTAACTTGTGTTACTGCTGTGACTCTGCGAGTCTTCGTTTCTTGTTTTGATCTGAACTCCCAGCTCTTGTCACAAAGCGATGATGAGCTGTACCACAGGTAGTTGTTTGCACTGTTCAGGGTAACATCTGTTAGCCCCAAAATTTTATTGAAGCCCCACAAGTAACAAATGAGAAAATCTCAGTGTCCAATTATGTGTATGGTACTAGTGTATTATATTATGCAAAATAACAAAAAAACACCACAAAAATTATAATGATAATTAGTTTCCCCAGCTGTGTGGGAGAATTAGGTGTTTGTTAAGGCATTAGAAAGCAGGGGGACATAGACTGGTCAGTCAAAATATGCCGTTGATCAGTGTCCTTAGGATGTGCATTTTTACTACTGGATTCAGTCCCAGAATGATTTGGCTCTGTTTTGTGTAACATAGAGAACTTCAGCTCTCTTGTCCTTGATATAATAGAGCCTTCCAGCGTCACAGTTTTAGATGGTTAACCGCTGTAGAAAAGGAAGGTGCACACTTCATGATTGTAGCAGATCTGGTGCAAATCAGTAAAATGCTGCCTGCAAATTAAGTCATCGGTACTCTTTCTTGTATACTAGTACTATTTTTTTAAGGGTGCAAGAGGAGATGATGTAAGTTCCTAGCAGCTAGCTGGAGATTTTCCAGTAGGTTCTAAATTATAGCAGGATGTAAGATGGGATCCCGCAGAGGGGTTAAGGTAGGAAAGAGGAGGGTGCAGCGGGTATTGAACAGCAATACAGACTGGTATGAATACAAATTAGCTCAAAGTTAGACCTGGGTAGGCTCTTAAAAGTGGTGTAGATGAACTCCATAAAAATTCACTATATGTTTCAATAAGGTTCTTTGAAAATCATTCTGGCATAGAGTATATATTTTTAACACTTTGCAGTGAGAGCAAAAACACAAGTATACAGATTTTTAAATAATTCTTCTAAGGTCAAATTAAAAGATTTCTTGGGCTTCTCAACTAATCACACACTTATTTATTAAAAATCTATTTAAAGCATTTTGTGGTTCTCCATAAATATTCATGTTTATTTTAATAAGTGCTTTACAGATTTATTTTAATTCCACCTAAAACCCTCCAGTGGCTAGAAAACTTCATATTCAAGTCCAGGTGTACAGACAAATCTGGAATGTATTTCTAAGATGCTGTAGCACAGTTATTAAAAGTATTATTAATGACAGCTATTTTTGTTGTTGGTTTTGATTGCCACAAGAGAACACAGAAGCTTGCAGCTGGGATTCTTTGAAGCAACATTCTATTCTTTAGGGAGCTCTTATTTCAATAAAAACAATGAAATCAGTTAGCATAGGTAATAAAATAATTATAGTAATTTATTTTGGCTATTAAGTGTTGAATCCCCTTAGCTAATCATCAACTTAAAGCTGTTACTCAAAGTGCCCTGGTTGCTTTTGCCTTAAAGTTAAACATCAGGAATTCTTATTCACTGATAAATCTATTTTTAATAAATTCCTGCTGTGCTTTGCTGCTAGTGTTAATCTGAACACTATCAATAATGTAACGTATTGTTACCCACAACTAGTAAAGGACATTTCCCATTGTCCCATCAATAAGAACAGTCATTCTTTGTGCCTGGTTACAACTGTACTTGAAGCTCACTTGCTTGCAGTCAGCAGCAGCTCATTGCCCACAAACAAGAGCAGTGTTAGGGGAAGAGTTTGTTCATGGAGTGTTTAGGAAACCCCATCTGTGAGCTGGCTGGACAAACTTCCTTCCAGCATGTGCATCAACAGAAGTGCTCATCTTCCAGTACAGGGGAAGCACAATAATTACTGCTCTGAAACCAATATAAATTATTATCTTTGATTAATTTAAACTTTTTCATTTTACTTTGTTGTGGCTTCTAATAAGCCCTTTAAATGACCAAAACCAAACCAGGCAAAGGTTAATTTCTGTATTAACTCAGAAAATAGTGTTTGTCTTGCTTAAGAGAAGAACTCTGGATCTTCCTTTCTTTTATAGAGCAGGAATCCAGGGAATCAGTAAAAAGTCTGATTCTAACTCCTCTTTACAGAATGACTGTATTTGATTATAGAGATCAGAATTTGATGTTATTGCTCAAGTACTGTTGAATAAATTAATCATTATAGATTAATTGACAACAGTCAAACTCAGTCATCTTTAAAGAAAACCTCTTTTTTTGTGTTTTACCATCATTTCCCTTGAACCAACTCAACTCCTTATTTCTTCAGACACAGGGCAGTAGGAGGCTATTCAGTGAAAACTTTGATGAACACACATATATATGGGGTATAGAATTAAGATACTATCAATTTGTCTTTAAATGTATGATCTAAAATCAATTGAAATCAGTAAAAAATGTTCTAAAGACTTCAGGAGACTCACAGTCAGATTTCACAGGCCGTGTCCAGCAAGAGGTGTAAACATGACTAACTCCAAGTGTGGGAATGGTTCCCGGGAGGGTCATCCTTGCCTAAAGCAGTCTCATTCCTCTTCTCCAATTCAGAGCCTTACAAGCGGTGGCAAAATAAAAAATCTCTCAGTAAAAAATGCGTATCGGTATCAACGATCTATATTGAAGTTGGTAGTGCAATGGTAATTTTATCTACCTTACTACTGTATTTTATCTCTCAGGCCACAAAAAGCAAGAGCTTCTAAAGTCATAAATTTACTCAAGGAAAAAAGTTGAATTTTTAAATAAGTGGAAAAGAGATTCCAGCATTTGGGCAATCCAGAATGTGGTTTCTTAGATGTATGGACTTCATGATGCTCATAAGGGTTTGGAGAGTTTGGCAACTTGTAGAAGGGTGTTTGGAATGGCAGTTGTTGGGTTTTTATATTTGTTTGTATTTTGCCTCATAATGCTGAATAGTGGTGACCATTTTCAGGCACTTTCACTGTTTGGTACTTCTGAAAAGTGCAGGGACAATCTTTCCTTCACGAGAAGAAAACATTGGCTTAGCCTGAATAGTTTAAGGAAAAAAAACAGTTGTCCTCTTGTTAGGTACTTTTGCACCCCAATTAAATTTTATATAATCCTCAAATGTTGAGCAAAATCTGTCAGGCTATGATAGAATTGATACATCGTTGAATCCGTTCTCTAGATCTCTGCTTTTAAATACTGACTGACTTAAAACTTAGGATGTTGGGATTTTGATATCCATATTTCTCGTTTTTTTAAGGGGTGGTTTTTGTTTTCTTTTTAGAGGAATATAAATTAACATCTTTTGGGAGTTTTCAGTCTGTGATTGAATAGGAATGTAAACTCTGCATTGGATCATTTCATTCAATTAGGAATCACATTTTACTCACGGTGAAGTATCAAAAATTGCCATCTTTCATGAAAAGGATTAAATTAAACTATGCTGCATAAGATACTATGATTCCTGTAGAATATAAAGATGAGTGTTTTGATAAAAATGGTCTTTTTAAGGAAAGCCTTTAAAGTATATTTGTTCAGTTTCTGCAAGGCTTTAATGGATGAAATATACTTGATTTTTTTTTTGCATTTCTGACTGTTAATACCTAACATGGCGGTTTCTTTTTCTTGATCATACCTCTAAATCTATTATTCACTCACATATCTTGGTAGAGGCGATGTCGAGGTCTCCTTTAACATGAAAGTGAGGGAGTGATGAGATTACAGGGTTATTGCCTCCCATGAATGAATTCTGCAATGCACAGTTTGAGATCACCTATAACATAAAAAGCCAAATAAATACATTCTTCTGCTCAGCTTTGATAACGCTTATAAAGAACCTGGAACATCATTCTTCCAGTCAAAGTTGCTGTAAATAGTGTACTAATTGCTTGTTTATAATTAATTTAATTTAACTAAGGAAGAGTTAAGATTTCTTGGAAATGTAAAAAACTCTTCCAGTAATTAGTCTACTTCGAAAACGGAAATTTAAAGTCTAATCTGATAAACGCAGGTGTGATTAAATTAATGTTAGTAACTTAATTGACTTCATTGGGAATAATAAAAAGTTAAATACATATACAATTGTTCATGACTAAAATATAATCTAGTTATTTTAATAGTTTACAGATTGCTTTTCATATTCTGTTATTTAATTTGCAATTTTGTTGGATAGAAAACTGCAATTTTTTATTTAATTTGCAGTAACAATACAACTGGCAAGAGAAAAGTTAATCATACATTATGCCATGGTTTTCTTAAAGCCTCTGCTCTAGAGATCATTTGATTACTGAGTATCACAGCTTTCATGTGCATAAAGGAAAAAGCTTGAAAATGTACTAAAAATATTTTATAGAGGGGAAATAAATAAGATTACAAAAAGTACTGTTATAGAGGTTGCACTTTGTAAAGACAGTATCATGTTGTGAAACAGCTTGCTGATGGTTTTTGACGGCTTTTGTTAATCAGTATTTAATTCAATGTTTCCTATAAATCTTAGACCTTTATTTTATGTTTTGATAAATGTTGGAAATGGGAAAGGCAGTAGTACAGGAACTACAAATTTGCAGGCCAGAGAGTGTGTTACTGTGGTGGTCAATTTAGTGCTATCACTGTATAAAATCTTACATTAAAAAAAAAAAAATAGAAAAAAAGCAGCTCATGGTCAAACAGTACAGTACCCACAGACTTTTTCAGTCACCCTGAGGCTTTTACTCTCTTAAAATGCAGCAAAATCTGTTCACTTAGAAGCAAGAAAAAATTTCTGTAAGTGATGGATTTAACACACTGGATAACCTTTTCATTAGACAATTATGTGTTTCAGTCCATGGGATATGAAGTGTATATTTTTTGTAGTACGTTTTCAGATGTCAATGACCCTATTTCATGGAATATAAGTCACACTGTGAATTTAAAGATCTGAAGAAAATCAATAGATGAGACATTGAAGACTCTTATATCAACGGAAAATATTTTTGGGGGTTTTTTCTCTCTCTTTTTTAATCTTCTTGCTGAAAGCTCAACCCAAACATCAAAAAATCATTGAAAGACTTGGATAATAATTACTAGAGTCTTGGATTTTACTGTAAAGAGCTTTTGTATCCTAGCAGTATTTGAAGTCCTAATCCACTAGGTACAATACCTCTGGGTAAGACAGCAGTAACGTAAGAGAGAGTTAATCCATTGAGCAATAAAAAGTATTGCTCTACATCAGTTTTGAAAATCTTCTCTTACCTTCACAATCAATAAACCCCAAATTGTACAGACACAATTCACATTAAATTAATTAGAGTAATTAACATGATTACATTTGTAGTTACATATACATGCATTTGGTGTTAATAGTAGGGGAGACGTTTTCACAAACATACCTTTCACTAGCACCTTAATAAAAAATAAAGAAATGAGACTATCCTTTACTATGCTTCCCCCCATAATTCCCATAAATGTGTGCCAAACAATCACCTTGTACCTGGCTATTTCTCACCTGTCTCACAGGTTTGACAGTTAAGTTTTGGTCACTTGAAATTTTAAGAGCAAGCCCTATTCTCAGAAATGCATGATTAGGAATTTAAAAACATGTTTCTCAGAAGAAAAGACTGGATCACCATATGCATTGATTATGTGTAATCCAATGGGTTTAATCCTGAAAAAAAGTGCCGTTTATGAATACTTTAGTGTTTGTAGGGATACAATTTTCTAGTCTATTATTAAAGCTGTTTAGAATTTGCAAACAGGCAGAGCTTTGGCGTTCTCTGCTTAATTCTCTTGTATGCATGGATAAAAACTATGAAAATCACTTTAATAGTGAAACTTGAGAGGAAATGAAGAATACAACAAAGGGGAACAACAGGCCCACTCGAACTATCACAAATTTCAAGGACACTTATCCTGCCACTTAGTCAGAGTTAATAATCATTTAACCTTTTTGAATGAACAGAATACCAGCAAAAATGGCAATTCTTAATGCAATCCCAATTTAAACAGAAAATAAATTAAAAAAAATCAGTGCAGGTATGCAGAGTAAATGTTTATCAAATATGAATCATTCAGTTGGTTGCTACTTAGGAAATGGGGATTGTTGGAAGGACTCCGGAAGACAGTTATGGATTGGTCTCAGATAAATAATGATATTTATCTATGATGAAGTAAAAGCACAGTTAATGTATGGTATTACTAAAAAAAATAGCATTTATATCATAACAACTCAGAAGTTGTTGATAATTTTCATCATTGTACTTTCTTATGTTATGTCTTTACGGTAATTTCCAGTTAAAAATATAAATAATTAGATCGTCAGTTTATAGAAAGTCTGGAGATATGCTTGTGCTTCAATTAGCATATTTTTATTTTAGTTGGTTGATACTGTATTTCTCAAGTAGAATTGTGCACATAAATTGATAGAAATTCATCTTCAGGCTATGTTCAGCTTTAATGATACATAGGAGAATGATTATGAATCTGAAAAATTGCTGACAAGGTCATTAAAAAGTTAAAATATTCAAAAAAAAAAGTCTCAGACTGATACAGCAAGCATTTTGGCTCAAAAATTTGTGCTTTACTTCTAATGATGGTTAGTTTTAAGAAATTATTCATATTTAACTCTCAGCTTTAATGCAGTATTGTAACAGTTTTGTTCATTTTATAATGTGTCATCCTGCTTTCAGGTACTTCAGACAATATCTTAGAGGCTGTGTTTTTGTAATGGAAGGCCATTAGAGGTACAGGCAAGTACTTACGCTGTGTCATGGAGTTTGTGGAGAACATGGATTGCTATAAAACTGTTGCAAGATACACAGTTTAGTGCTGCAAATTCTTCCAGCTGAGAATTTATAATGCATAACTTCACTTTGAGAGTCAAATTGTATAACATGTAATAAAAAATCACCCTAGATTTGTAAATGCCACAAAGAACAATGTGAGCATCAGAGAAAAGTAGATAATATTAACGGAGAATCTCTCAGACATCTATGTGAATATGAAAACTGTGACCAAGGAAGATGAAGTAACTTGCTTAAGGTCAGAGCAGGACTTGGATCTCTTGTGCGTCATCACTACGCTATACTTTTCATGCAACATTTCCTAAATCTTATATGCCCAAGTTACCCACTTTCGCTTATTCTGTTGATCTAATAAAATCTGGATACTTTTCAGTATTGATTGGTGTAAGCGTGGCTTAATGGCAGAATCATTACTTTTTTAATCTTGAAACTGCCAGCCCTTACTATTCGCAACTGAAATTCAGTTTCTTCGATTAAGGACTGCCATTCCTAATTGTTTTTAAATGTTGCTTGGATGGTTCTAGTTCAAAATGTTTAGCTCTTCAGCAGTATCTTATAGTTCTACACTCTTAGTAATTCATTAAAGCTTTATGTTCTGTGGCATGACCGAAGCCAGAAAAGGGAGGCTGATAGAAAATCCTGGAACAAAAGCTAGAACTGCAAAGATAACTTTCAGAAAATAGTGGCTTAATGGCTTTCTGCACTGCGTATGAGCTGCATCTTTATGTCCATCCATTCTTTGCCTTAAACTGATGCATGTCTGATGGCAACCATAACTGAGTTTGCCTACCTATCTCACATCTATTCATGCAGTTCTGGAGGAAAGGTCAGATAAGGATAATATGTCAAAAGGGTATAATTAAGATTCAGAAAGATTAATACCTGTGGTATTTAGTGAAATTGCCTTCTAGTGGAATGCTCATCTATTACTTTGATATTTAACATTTCTGCTGTTAAAATGTTAGTGCTTGTAAAAGTACAAAATTGGTGGCAGACATTTGGTTTATATACTCTTTTTATACCAAAAAAAGAGCCCCATGGGAGAAGCAATCAGGTCGGGCTTTTTTGGGTGGAATTCTTATGGATAAGTCTTTCAGTATTTCCACTATAATTCTGTATTTGGTAAGGTTGTTTAATTTATGTATTCAGCGAGGTTATTTAAGTTATGTCAATCAGTTTGACAAGTGGTGTCAATTTGAGAGGGTGGGGGAGAACATAGCAGTAACAGTATCTGAGATATGTGGAACAGTCTCTAGTGCAATGAAAATGATACATCTGTAGGATGAAGAGGAATAAATGTTATTTAATTCAACATGAAGAAAAAGATCTTTTTAACATGATTCAGCACATACTTAATACATAATTGAGAGCTGATGAGTAGCCTCACTGGAGTTTGTAGTATAGAAGCTACAGTTCCTCCAACGATTCCAGCTACTATACAAACACATAAAAGGTGGCACATTTCCCAAAAAGTTCAATTAAGTTGAGAAGACTAGTGCAAACTGACACCCCAAAGGAGGTAAAGTTAAAATAGTAACTATCATATACCTAGTAACTAACTATATACCTAGACAGGTATGAACATAATGAAGTAATAACTTTTTTTTCTTACGTATTATTAACATTGCAAATAGTTTTTTCTTATACTCACTCCTTTCACAGAATCACAGAATCACAGAATTTTCAGAGTTGGAAGGGACCTCTAGAGATCATCTAGTCCAACTCCCCTGCCAAAGCAGGATTGCCCAGAGCACATTACTCAGGATTGCATCCAGGCGGGTTTTGAAAATCTCCAGAGAAGGGGAGTCCACAACCTCCCTGGGCAGCCTGTGCCACTGCTCTGTCACCCTAACTGTAAAGAAGTTTTTCCGTGTGTTGGAACGGAACTTCCTATGTTCCAACTTGTGCCCATTGCCCCTCGTCCTGTCACTGGGAACCACCGAGAAGAGTCTGGCTCCATCCTCCTTCAACCCACCCTTTAGATATTTGTAAGCAGTAATAAGGTCTCCCCTCAGCCTTCTCTTCTCTAGGCTAAAGAGTCCCAGCTCTCTCAGCCTTTCCTCATAAGGGAGATGCTCCAATCCCTCAATCATCTTGGTTGCCCTTCGCTGGACTCTCTCCAGCAGTTCCCTGTCCCTCTTGAACTGGGGAGCCCAGAACTGGACACAGTATTCCAGTTGTGGCCTCACCAGTGCCGAGTAGAGGGGGAGAATGACCTCCCTCGACCTACTGGACACACTCTTCCCTATGCAGCCCAGGATTCCATTGGCCTTTTTGGCGACAAGGGCACATTGCTGGGTCATGGATAATTTACTATCTACCAGGACTCCCAAATCCTTCTCCTCAGAGCTACTTCCCAGCAGGTCCACCCCTAACCTATACTGGTGCCTAGCATTCTTCCTCCCCAGGTGCAGGATCCTGCACTTGCTTATGTTGAACCTCATTAGGTTCCTCTCAAGTCTAAAAAATATGGACAGTACGCTGCTGAAAATTATAGCAGAAAAAATTTGAATTAAAATCTACACCATTTTCCTGAATTCTTGTCCATTTTTTACCTTTAGTTTCTAAAGTACATGGAAATTTTGCTTTATTGAGAAATAGATTCTGCAAGATATTTACGTGAATCATCCTTCTACAAATGGAGCTGATAATTAAGTGAGTCATAGGTAGAGAACTTCTAGATTTACTCAGTAAGACTTCTGCACAGCTTTGCTGCAGATATAACAAGTATCAAGATTTTGAATGCAGGCTGTACTAAACATGCTGTATTAAATGTTGTACTATACAACACGTGCTACCATTAAATGAAAAAATTCCTATTAGCGTAATGATAGGATCTTAAACTGCATGCAAAGCAGGGAAATTCAGAGCTATCACTGACATCACCACTAGAGTAAGTCATGTAAGAGTTTACAAGATGACACCCCAAAACCTCTGTGGCTCTGAAAATAGCATAATTATTGTGAGTGCCATATCACTACTTCATTGATTTAATTGTGGGTGCATTTTATTTACAAAATTACAAATAAATTTAGTTAATGTAATTAACAATATGTGTCTGTCCATCTTGGCCTGGGCATGGCTGTACTTCCAGCTGAACACAGAAGGAGATTTGGAAGGTTCAGGTTACTTCTCTTTTAAAAGAGCTTTTTCAATAGTTGTCTTCCAAAGCTTTGGGAATCCCTTTGTACTCAATTTTCATGTAGGAAAACAATTTATCTGTTGGTAGCATTTTAATTCTTTTCTTATACTGGGAAGAAGCGTTCAATCAGCCTTCTAAAACTGAAATACAACTTTTCGTTTCCCTTCTGGTTCTGAAAGGTTTGTAAAGGTACAATAGTTACCTCACATAATCACATCATAAGCCACAACAATACATTTAGGAAACAGCTAAGATGGGTATAGACTAGACAAAGTGCTGTAGGAATTCAGAAGACAGTATCTCTAGGAATTTTTAAACAAGTACATGATTTAGCTTACTGGGAGTTTCATTATGTATATCTGATGGTTGAATGTTATGTGACAATAAGTTCTTTTCCTGATCATTGAAAACAGATGTGAAATCAGGAACCAAAACAATTACTTTGATGTCTTGTAAGACTCTGACAAAGCTAATAACTTTGTATTCACATAAAAGACAAGGTTATCCTCAGGCTATTGTGAGAAGAATGTGCTGTTTGTTTGGAAGTGTGCTAAAAAGACTCAGGGTCCAGAAATACAGTGTTTGGGGTTTTCTCTTCATATTTAAGTACATAGTCCTACTGTGTCTACTAAAACGATTTGCAGAGGAGTTTGTGGGATCACACCCAAAGATTTTTGCTGTTCTGTGTAATTACTATGTATGTTCATTCTAGACTACATTTTATTGTCCTCTATTTACAGATAGATCTTGCTGTAATCTGCAAGTCTCCTCTACACGTTAGGAATTGCAAATTAACCTCAGAACTGCACTCACTGTTACTGAGTATGTGACTGCACTTTAAAAAGTAGAATATATCTAGGGTTGCCTTCAGAGCCAGAGCGGCCACTTTCACAGGAGTCAATATTACTGAGCCCACAATTTAATTGACATGTCCCATGTAAAATTTCCCATTAAGCAACAATATGTTGTTTTGTAACTACTAGACATTGCTTTGTTTAAAATGTATGGTAATCACTTATTCATCTTTTATGGCTTACTGGAAGAAAGTGACAGCCAGGGAAGAGAAGGCTGAAAGGAAAGAGAGGGGGTGAGCTGAGAAATGGGAGGGATGGAAATTTGTTTGGAATAAATGCAGGTGTGTTGTTCGGTATTTTTGCAGCTGGATGTAGTGGAGTATTGTGACTATGGAAGCTTAAGTGGAGATCACAGCTGAGTGGGGAAGAAAAAGAGGGAAAATATGGGGGGGTGGGAAGAGGGATCAGCTATAACTGGAAAGTGCCAAGGCAATCATTAGAGATCAAAGTACATTTGATGTGATGGGTGCTGAAGATGCAAGGAAAGTTAAAGGATTTGCAGCCCTTCTTGCTGCCATTTATGGTAGTGATTTGGGAAGAGAAGGGAGATGAGGATGGGGCTACAGGCTGGAAGCCGTTTTGGACTCCACCTTACCCTCAGAGGATAAAAAAGACCAGATATGCCTTTTCCTTTCTGCAGCTGGCCAGAAAAAAAATGTTGGAGCTGAACCTTTCTGTTTTAGATTTAAGTAACACCATGCTCCTCTGGAACTGCCAAATGCATGTAGTAAAGCAAGTGATTTAACACCTTGTTGACTTTTACTTTAATTTGTCTGCATCTGCTGGGAAAATATAAGTGTTCAGTGTCATAAATAGCTAATTTTTAAAAGTAAAATAGACTGGTCAAAACAATTGAAACAAAGAAGGTTAAAGATTTTTTCATTCAGTCTTTACTCAGGCAGAATTTCCAATGAAGCGGGCAATTCAGTAAGGATTGAGAGAGAAGTAAAAAATTTCTTTATTTTAGTGAAATTAATCTCTCTGAAAAGTAGCTAAAATAGAAACTCAAAGTGATTGTTTAATTGCCAGATATTTGTAAAATGATAATAATTTTTGTAAGTACATGTGCTTGGATAATGGATTTTTTTTTTACCCCTCTCTTTTAAGCAGAAACAAGAAATAGAAATAGTATCCCATGCATCTTATCCATTTAGAATCGCATATGCTTTACCTGCTCATAACTCGGTTTCCTAAGTATGCAGCAACTGCTCTTTGAATTACTTGAGTACTTGCTGGTTTCCCATTGCCTGTATTATCTACTTAATGAACTAGTTCTGTCTCTTAACTCGTTATCAACTTTTTTTTGCGGCAACAAAGGCAATTGCATTGAAGACTTAAGAAGCATGGAGAGGATTTTTGTCACTCATGAAGGCATGATTTGCCTTTGTAAACTGCAGGTATCAAAGCAGCTTTTCCATTCTGTTTGGACACACCGCGTAGTAACAGGGGGATGAGAGGCAGCTGTGCTTCAGACCGCATGAGGTAATTTGCAGACACATTTTAATTGCCTTTTAGAGAGCATGAAGGAGTTCCAAATAGTCTAATGAGTTCCAGCAAACACCTGTGAAATGCTTTTAGACCACCATGTAAAACAGAAATTAAGAAAGAAATAAAGCCCAAATCTAGCATGTATATTCTAGTGGAGGTTAGAGAGGAACAATTTATTTTCTTAAGTACTCACCACATTCTCTAAGAAAGAAATGAAGAAAACAACAAACCCTTCCATATTTTCCTACCAACAAAAAGACAAAGAGACTAATTTCAGGAAATGGTCTTTGTGGAACAGTTAATATAAGAGCCCTAGGAGCACAGGCTTGTTTGAGGTTGCATTATAAATAGTTTCAATGTATGAATGTATTTTTAATCATTATGTTGTAACTTAGCAAAGTAATCACTGTCAGTTAACTTCAAGCGTATGGGACTGTACCCACTTAAATCAGAGGTGTTCTTGAGTGCTTTTGCTCCTTTGGGGCTTAAAAATAACAGCAGAATCTCATTGCAAAGATCCTGCAAATGATTTAACGTTCATTATATTTATGCCTATGTAGTGTTCTGTATAAATGTATTTGTGTTGTAATTGTGGGTTGAAAACCTCTAATGATAGTGAATTTGTTGTTTAGGTTTAATATTTAACAATTTAATGGAAATAGTATATGAAATTCCCAGTGAATTGATCCTTGAGGTGGAGCCTTGGCTAACACGAGTTATTTACCCCCATTATGCTTCAGGTCTATAAAATACAACTTAACACCCCTGTCAAGAATGCCATGAGATTTTGAATGTGTAAAGACAGGAACTTTTTCAGAGTACTTTACTCAGAGAAAATGTTCAGAAATTTGAACAATTATTCCAAAACCAAATCAATTGAAGCTTTGTAGAAGGTTGATATTGCGGACATTGTTGTGTGGTGGCTTGTTGTTCAAAATCTATACCGGCAGGATTTGCAGAAGGAAATATTTCTAAAATTTCTTTCTTTGGCCTTTAAAAAATGCCCAACAGTAAGTGCCTTTTTGCCTTCAAGAAATCCTGCAAGTTGATGGAAGTTGTGGAAGTTGTACATTAAACATACAGTAGAAGAGTATCAATTTGACAAGAAAAAGTGTATGTTTGACATTTTGCATTTCATCATTTGACCTTGCAAGACTGATTGTGGCATGCAGTAATGTTGTCTTAGGCCTCTTTGGAAATGTTATAGTTCTGAAATGATGAGAACGCTGAATGTTTGGCTTTATAGAGAAAGGGAGGAAAGTTTGCGGTATGAATGACACGAATGAAATGACAGTTCATCTCTAGAATAAGACATTGTGCTGTGAGGCTGCTGTATCATTACTTCCTTAGCAATGAAAAATTCCATTAAAAATCATCTCTGTCAAACACTTTGTATATTCTTCCTCACTGGCAAGGACAAAACTGTTTACGACTTTATATGTACAATGCATGCTGTGGCTTAGAAGAGATACTAAACTGAGGGAGAAAAATGTGGAATATCCATTTGTCTCTTCAGGATTAGGAATGTCCTCTTTTTTTCAGATGAAGTTCAGACATGAGTAGGAGATAAATGAGTCCTTTTTTAATTTCTGACACAATAGAGGCAGACTTCAGAAAAAAGCATTTCCCTATCATGTACAAATTATCATAGAATCATAGAATGGTTTAGGTTGGAAAGGACCTTGAAGATCATCGAGTTCCAACCCCCTTGCCATCGGCAGGGACACCTCCCACTAGAATTACATTATACAATGTCTTAGATCTGCAATTCTTTTTCTGGAACTATGTAAGTTTTCTGTTGCGCAGGGACTTAAAGGGGTACAACAGACAGCATGAAGGAAGCAACAAGGTAGGATTGAAGTGGCATGACGACAGTCAGAATGGTACAGAATTGGCAGCACATTGTAGATAGCTGCCAAATAAAGTCGCAGGGTAATCCAAAAGTCTCGGGATGGCATGGCAGCATGTGGTGACAAGAGGGCTGAATTAAGGACATTACATATTAACTACTGAGCAGTCACTCTCATTGAAGTGACTATCAAACAGCAACAAACACTGCAATATTGGGAATAATCCCTTATGAAACCATGGAAATTGATGGTGAGCCTCAACACATCAGTTATCAATACTTCCAGTAAAACTTAGAAGAGCCTAGCAGAATATGTATTTCTTTCACAAGTAAAATGCCACATCCTGTTTTGCATAGAAAAAGCTCTCTAAATTCAAGAATGAACAATGCTTTGTATTTATATAGAAAAAGATCTATATTGACCATTGAAGATGATTAAAGGTGTAGGAGCCCTGTGTTCATAGAAAGGTATTTAAGAACAAGTTTTTCAATTATAATCAGCTCAAAAAATCTTCATGGAAAAAAATTCTTTTAAAATGCTGTTTTATTGAAAACTTAGAAGTTTTATACTGAGTAATTATTTTGTGAAATTTTGAAAGGGAACAATTAATCTGAATCACTTAAATTCCATTTAATTTCAGTATTAAAACATCTTATTTTGCTTGTAATAATTTAATATGTTTTGTTTCATTTGTTAATGTAATTATTTATTTAATATTATATATCCTATTTTATATTATAATAGTTCCAAGTTATTTCTGCTCAGCATTTGAGTCCTTCGATAAAGTTGATTTAAACCTGATTTTTTAAGGTGTTTGCAAAAACACTGTCAAGGATTTAATCATAAAATCCACGCTGAGCAGTATGGAAGTTGTAAATTATAAAGTAATATAATAATAAAGATCTGCCCGAGAACGCTGTGAGTTCCTTAAGTTAAGGCTTTGTAAGGTATGTTTCAGGTACTTCTAAAACAGTAAACATGGCTAGAAATAATAAGAGCCATGGTTAACATCTTTATACTCATTCTATCCACATCCGCCTCAGTTTCATTTTCCTTTAATTTTTATCTACTTATTTTGTCTGTTCTTTTTTCCTTTCCTTCCTTCCTTCTCTGTGCTTTGAAAAGATTCTAGTCTATGAAGACTGTTCTCTCTGTTCTTGTTTAAGAATTGAGGAATCCTTATGAAAGATTCCTCTCTTTCATCCATACATTTCTTTTGTTTACCCCCTCCTTCTCTGGCATGTCTTTCGCCGCCTTTCCTCTAGATTTTGTAAAGCATCAGAGCACACTTTGCTCCAGCCAATATCTCTCTATATCTTCAAGAATTTTCACCTTCTTGCTCTATACACTTTTAAAAGGGCTAAGCACTGTGCAAACATTCAAGATCAATAAAACCATTGTTCAAAATTTCTTTATAACATTATTCTAATGCCAAAGATAAAGAAACCCTAGTTTCCTACATAAGAAAACTGAAGCAGGGTAAGATTAAATTTCAGTTTTAAAATTGCTATCATTTTGACATAGCCCATATAAGACATTTTTAGTATGGCTTTTAAAAATCTTTAAAACTTACTCATCCAACTGATTTGTGTTAGAGGTGTGCCTAATCATCAGCTCTGGGAATTATGCTTTCACTTGTCATCTCCCACAGTCAACACATGTTTCTGAAGAACCGGTCTGAAATAGCATAACTCTTGTGAATAAAAACTATTCCCTGTGTGCCAAGGGAAATGTCTTCTGATAGGTTTTATTTTCATTATGCACTTCTGGACAATTCTTGAAGAGAGGAATGTGTCTTCCTTGCACAGGCTTGCTCACCATCTCACGAGGACGAGGGGTCTGGCTCCAGGGTAATCCTGAGATTCTGCCGAATCTCAGATGATCTACAGGATTTATGGCGGGGGGGTGGGGGTGGAAATCTGTAGGGACAAGGTGGTTAACTTTTGATTTCAAAGACGACCCTTAACACTTGGTAAGTAAAGTAGTTGGTATAGACAGTTTTGTGAGGTAGTTAGACTCTGCTTGATTGAAGTTAATTATTTAAATAAATATGCATTTTTCTTTCCTAGTACCTTTTAGAAGTGAGTGATTTATCTCATTATCATCATAAATATCCTGCAACATTACCAAACACCATTCAAAACCCATTACCTCCCCTTGATAATGGTATTACCTCTTTTCAGGATAGTCTGAGGAGTTTCTTGCAGGCTGAATGTGCTGGAATACTAAGGAAAGCTTTACTTTGGTCCGTGTTTGCCAGCAAATCCTCTTTGTGTATGGTGTCTTTTGAATATTTTTTTTTGGCTGTCCATGCTCAGTGCTTGGACAGTCATTAAGAGATTTAAGGGCTTTCGGTTTAAAAATGGTTGATATCTTCTAGTCATGTTTGTGAATAAAAATAGGAAGTTTATTTTTAAACAAGCTTTCCCTTAGTTTTTCCTCTGAAATTACAGTAAAATCTCTGTCAAGATTTGATTATGGAGAGAAATATCCTTACTTGAGAACAGAGTTAAACAACAGTGGTATTTTGATAACCAAAAAAGGCTAAATTTACAGCACATTAAATATACACACAGATTTTGATTGTTCTGGCCATGCAAGGGACAGTTTGGTCTGTGCTATTAAAAAACCCCAAACCTTCAACAATGTGATTTAGAGTGTTTCCTTAATGACACCAAGGATATTTTGAGTGTCTTAGTTAAGATGGTGTATAAATCTTGTTTACATTAATCACAACTCTGTAACAGAAGGATAGTCCTATTTTCAGAAAGAGGTTGGCACTGACGGCTCTCTAGAATCTTGGGACTGTGAAATTCAATCTGGAAAAAAATCCAAGCAGATACACATTTGATAGGTGTTGTCCAGGCTCTTCACAGTTAAGCAGTGAAGAATTGCTGTCTTGTATTGGA
The DNA here is from genome assembly GCA_008711295.1 of Anarhynchus alexandrinus. Lineage (NCBI taxonomy): Eukaryota > Metazoa > Chordata > Aves > Charadriiformes > Charadriidae > Anarhynchus > Anarhynchus alexandrinus. The sequence goes on from VUYV01000025.1 coordinate 5,244,964, forward strand.
AGCCTGGTTTAGCAAATCCCTCTTTGTTCCTGTTAAGTAGCAGGTGTACCTGTTCTACTTCTCAGGACTCATACATAGTACAGATGATTTGGGAGGAGGGAATACTTTTCTATTAAAGGAGGAGCTGAAGAATGGAAAAATCACATACAGATAGCCCAGTAAAGCCTTAATTAAGGAAAGTACTCAATGCCAAGCAAAAAGTTTCAAGATATTGTATACGTTTTACCAAAAATGTATAGCAGTAAAGGATTTGTAGCATGAGGGTCTTAAGAGTATTCGTATCATAGTGGGGTGAGAAAGTGGGCAAATAGATGGAAAAACATAAGGTAAAGTAATACGCTGTTTTTATTCTAGGTACTAACCTATATAGTTGCTAGCGAAGGGTGCACAAGACCAGAGGTGGGGGTAGAGGGAGGAGGTGTTAAACCATATAACAGTGAAGTTTAGGTTGATCTAGACACAGCATACTCTATATATGCATCCTTACATAGGATAGAAATACTTGATATCTAACAGTGCATAATTCCAAATCGTTACAACACAGTCCAGAGGTTTGTACACCTCCAAAGAGAGTACAGGAAAAAGCATCTGTTAGAATCAAAATTATATAATTCTTTACAAATTGTTTGTTAGGGATGAATTTTCTGATTGTGGTAAACTGAGAAAAATCTGCATTACTTGTTACGAACATGCCTCACTTTTCCATTTGCTTCTTTATTGTGGTCTGCGTGCGATGGAGTTGCCCAAAAAGAAATCTTGAAGGAATGTAGTAGGATAGAGGAAAAAAAAGGATTTCACCTGCTTTGTTAAGGCATGTTCTCTATTTGGCTTCCCTCCGGCTAGAATGGATTATTCTTTCCGGGGCTAAAGCCTGGAATCAAAGAAGATCCCATGTCCACAGTAAAGATAGGGGAACTGAATGAACTGAGTAAATGACGCCCAGGGTGTCAGTGAAAAGCTGACAGTTTGGCAAAGGCTTATAGAGGGAGAAAGGTAGAAAATGAAGCAGAAGCCATCTGCTTCTTTTTACCATGGATGAAACAAAGTGTATAAGTGATAACCGTATTTGCTGGTATTTGCCTGTTCATACCTTTTGTCTCCCTACTTTATATTTTGAGTAATGAGTAAATAATGCTTTTCTCTGAAGAGCCACATCACTGCAAACTTGTCACAGACTCCTGGGAGGAAATCCTCATGGATGCCAAACCCCAACTGGAACTTGTTGTCACAGACACCGTAGGGAATCTCCTATGGATGCCAAAACCCCAACTGAGACACTGTCATTAACATGAGTGGGAACCAGACAGGTGTATTCCCGCATTGGAGAGTGCTTGGATTACACAGACCTCTGCTGAGCGTGGAATGTGAAGCCAAGTGTCAGTCTTATGCTAAAATGGGACCAGAGAGGGAGGTGCGGTTTAGAGACTGACTGTTATACAGTCAGGCTAATTAGGAAAAAGACAGAAATATGAATTAGTAATCATTCATCATCTGCAGTAAAGAGTTCAATCATCTGACTTTAAAAAAAGAAAGTAACATGTTTCTATTAACAGCCTCTTCTATCACAAACATGCATAATGTTTATAACAATATTTTAGGATGTGAACCCTCTCCCTCTACATTTTTTTCTGACGTACTGTCATTCAGAAGAACAAAGTAAATGTTACTAAATGCTTTTAGTGAGAGCAGAGTAAATGTAGAGTAAATGCTTAGAGATGTTTCACATTTTTATTACGAGGACTGCTTTTTACCTCTTCATGAAACGTTAAAAGCTGTAGTACAAGTACAGCTGAACCAAAAAGCAAGGTGAATTTTGTTTTAATCAAGGTAGAAAATTTGAGCTTTCTAAATTAGACGGGTAATATTGTAAAAAGTTGGTGAAAATAGGTCACTGTAGTGTTTGAATTGGAGTCAGACTTCCGCTGCTGGCCTTCCACACTGAAACTTTTGGAATGTATCATCCAGAATTTACAAATCATTCAGCCAAACAAAAATATAGTCTTATGTTGTCCAGGACATGAGCCTCATACTTGTATGGTCTTTATTTGTATAAAATAAGCTGTCCACATATAGTCGTCTACCCACCATTGATTACCTAATTACACAATCACTCCATCAGTAAATCAGCACAACATCTGTGACCCTACATGTCACTGCAGTAGCCCCCTCTGATTCCCCAGGAGCTTTGCCGAGGCGGTTCTGCTGACATAATATATTCATTATCCATTAGATCTGGCACACGCTCTGCAGTGCTCAATTACAATACAATCGAGCGGAGGGCCTGGTGTCAGCCGATGTAATGACTTTCTGATTATCTGTCTTTAAATGATGAATGAAATGAAAATGTACTATTCAAAGCAGATGTAAGATTGCTAAGATGCTAAATGAAAATTTTACGTATACACTTTATGAAAAGAGGGGTGAGGTTAGAGGGTAAGGGTTTGCCTCACATTCCAAAATAAATAGGTAGAAATCTTTTCTTAAACCACTGTAAAACCATCTGGTGGAACGATCCTGCCTTCAAAGTTGTGGTCTTGTGCCCATGCATTTTATGACCATCTCAGATGTTTTCAGTCACCCAATAATTCAATGGAAGGATTTAAATTTCAATTCGTTTCATCCTTTCCTTTTTTGTTGGAGAGACATAGTCGCTTGAGTTAACTTTGTGTGTAATAACTCTTCTGTAGACTAAAGTTGATTATAATAGAGCGCTGTAATAATGAGTCACTACTAACTTCATGTATTTTATAATTTTATGAATTAAGGGGAAAAATGCTCTACATGGTTTCACTTTAAAATACATTTCTGTGTGGAACTCTATTTTATAGCTTTTTGTTAAAGAGGTGTTTGGGAGCAACATTTGTGGCCTCCATTTTCTCTTCAGATAAGAAGATAAAAGGTGTTAATGTTGTGCAATACTAATCTGAAAAACCTTAGATAATTAATGATGTAGATCACTGCCAGATGTGATTTCTTACATAACTTCTTAAAATCACATCCTTAAAGAGCATGTAACCAATTCTCAAAGAGTAGGCTATTATCTCATAGAATAAACACAACATATCAGTATGGGGAATAATAATTTAACTGAGCAGTATCCTTCTAAGTAGACTAAAACAAAATGTGAGATTTCAGTATATGCCAGGATTATAAATAGATGGGAGATTCATAAGCATTCTGCTGTTCAAATAATTATGAAGCAGATGTTTGATGGTACAGTCATTTCTGTCTCTGTTTACATCTTCAGTTATTTTAGTTATAATTGAAAATCCCATAAAGCCACGTGTTGGAGCGCTCTTTGAATCTTACTTAAATTATAGCTTCCCATTTTACACCCTTAAGTTGAATATTTCAGGCTTTTGATAGGCTAGCGCTATCTTTTCAGCCACACTGTGAACAGTTGCAGGGCTAATTTTTTGCCAGAATACCATCATGGAACTTATGTAATACTTTTCCAATGTGTCCAGATATGTTCATCAGCATCCTGATATCTCCATTCTAGTACTACTTTTAATACAAAATTATTTTGACCTGACACACACTGTGGAAAAATTAATTTTGTTGCTTGTAAACCTTGTCTGCATATTCTAAGTGTACATTACATGAGTACGAAATACAATTGCAATACAGAAGTCTCTACTGAATGAAAACGAAGAAAGGCAGTGGCAACCCTCTGTAATTTGTAAAAATGTCCAGATAAGTTATAAAACTTGATGCTGCACAGCAGCTGAAATAAATTTGTTTTTACAAATATTCTCCTATTTTGGGAGCCTGACGGAAGGAATCAAAAGAGATGTGGGTACCTTACCGGTGCTTCATGATTTATGAAAAATTTATGATTAAACTTTAGACAGAAATGAATCTGAGTAGAAAGTGTCATCTCTAAATGGAAAACTACCCAAATATTTTATTGCACTTTATATATGGGGTTAAGTCAGCCCTTCCTAGAAGCAGGAGTGTTGAAAAGATTTGTAGCCCCTTAAGAACTTTGGAAACTTCTATATTCCCCAGGCCCCAAGATCTAATTTTGAGTAGATATTTAGTAATAAGCTTTCTGATCAAAAACAGAGAACGATGCCAACACAACATGAGATGGAGAGATGCTGTTACCAGAAAGAGGGACGTTCTGCCCTTACAAATACATGAGTTTAGTCTAAACCAAGGGGCAAAGTTGCTCTGGGCTGGTCTCAGGAATCTAGATGGATCATACAACCTCATGAAAGGACATTGTGGAATCTATTAAATAAGAGGAGACCTGCTGGTGAAATAATATTAACAAATGCATTACTATTGTTCATACTGTTCATAATATTTTAATCATCATCATCGGACCATTTTATGCCCCTTTTATTTTAGCTTTTAAAAAATCAAGGACTGATTTTTTTAGAAGTCAGTAAATTCTTTCAGTTGAATTCTTTTGTCAGATGGCAAAAGAAATGTCTGTGTGCAAACATTTACTGCTTTTGAATGATAAAGATGTTTCCATCAAATTTCCTTATAGTACAGTCCCATCCCCTACTCTAAAAAATAAAATAAAATAAAAAATTCTCATCATTTAATATTTTCATTTGGCTGTAGAGCCCAAAACATATGAAATGTTGAGATGTCTGGCAAGTAATTCTTGTTTTCTTCATTTAATTTTCTCCACTCTTTCCTCATTGGATATAATCCTTAGCAACTCTTAAGATTTGTAGTATTGGGTAACAAAGCTGGGATAATGCAGGGGAGTGCAAACCCTAGGCTGTTCCTTAAATAGAGGAGAGAGATGACCTCTGGAAGAATAATGCAATTTAGTGCTGCTCCACTGGATTTACTCCTGTTTGTGCTTGTTAGCGTTAGAAGGCAAAAAGCCAGACAGCAAGGAGAAAAAAAAAGTGTGAGGAAAGTCAAATAAAGGTAAATGCTTGGAAAGACTGAAGTACCTTTATGACTTTAATACTACATTAGAAAATTTGCAAGTTTACAAATTAATTGGCATAAATACACATACTAAAATAATTATAAATTGATATTGAAGGCTAAATACAGTAACTTACTGTTTCTTCTGTAAATCAGTTGCTGATCTTCTGTGAAATAACAGAGAGAGAGAATCTCATGAACAATATGTAGTTAGTATTTGTTGGTATTTTGTGTTAGAGAATTAGAGAGAATAAATGTGAGGATTTTGTCATTCCAAGCAATTTCTTTCTTCACTTTTCCTTTCCTTTTCCTTTCTTTCTTCCTTTCCATTTCACGCTAGAGCTTTTCCACACCGGGACAAGGTGCTCTCCCAGGATGCCAGCCCCCCTGATGCACACCCTCCATGCCAGTGTACAGCCAGTGATACATTTGATAGCTAAATTTCATGGCGTGAAATTCTGAAATTTAGTGTACATGCTAATTTCACTGTAAACCCCAAGGGGTTTGGCAACTGTGGGGAATTAATGGAGTACAGCCTGAAGCAGCACCTTTCTGCTTTCCAGTTCTTGACACTATACCCACAAAAGAGCTCACGATGCTGCCTTTGTTTTAAAGGCAGGCATCTAATGCCTGGAGTTATCCTAGCCTGCAATACAACTCCCCTTGGGTTTTGGATTACCTCAAGTGATTTACAGCTTGTGCTGAAAGGCTCCATTATATTCCCAGGCTTTGTTAGTGGCATAGGCTGAATGATTTAAGATGGTGGTTATCAGAGGTTATTGTGTTGTCTGGATAACATGAGGAGCTTCCTGCTTGTGTTTCCCACTCAGTTAGTTTTCTCAACCTGTTATGTGCAGGGTGTATAGACTTAGCTTTCTGGTAAGAAAAAAAAGAAAACCACTGTGGCAACCAAGTAAAAATTAGACTAATCTTTCAGTGGTCAGTTGTTATTTCCCTCCATTTTGTTCAGTCGTACACATGTAGAAATGTACTGCATATGTATTTTTTTTTTTATCACCTCATGACCACCTTCTAACACTTTTTGACGTGCAATGCTGTACAGGCAGTTAGTCTGGGAAGTACAGTCTTCAAGGACAGTCTGGAAAGCTTAAGACATCTGCTTTCCATGATACCAACTACAGCTGCTCAAAGATGCTGGGGTCTAAAAAGTGTTTTTAGTCTCCTGTGAGTAGTTGAAACACACATTTATCCATTTCAGTCATACTAGACGTCATCTGCTAGCTCTGTTATTCTGGTTGCTAGTGATACAAGAATATTTATGCAAGTAAAAGCTACAACTCTAAGGCCTTTCCTTGCTCTTTGATAAAATAGTGATGTGCACATTACTGAACTATGTGTGTGGGTATATTTTAGATACCCAGAAAAATGCATAGGTGCTTATCAAAGGAGTTGTAAGTTTCTACTAAACTATATACTGATAATGAACTGAAATAACATTTTAATCTCAAGCTTCTTACAATACTGGTCGCTAATTTAAATACTCAGCAACTGGAAGGACAATTCTTTTGCAAACTATGTGTTGGGGTTTTTTTGTGTGTGCATTGTTAATAGGCGTTCTCAGCAATCAGCACATTTCAAAGCCAGGTTTAACATTGTGCTGGTAAGTCTAACCTTTCCTCTCATTTTCATATGTGATCCCTGGTTTGCCTCAGATAAATGACAAAGACAAGTGAACCAAATGAAGCCTTCTGGTTTCAGTTATAATCTTTTAATAACAATGCCTTATAATTTGATAAATACAGAAAGCACAACATGTCTCAGTAGCTTACAAAATAAAGTTGGCTCTCTGTTCTCAAAGTAGCAGAGATTCCAGCCTCTCTCACTTGGTTGTCAGGTTTTGATTGACAATGATTTTCCTACAGTTTTCCCCTGCTTCAAAATATCATGGGAAGGATATTATGCATTCCCAACCTGTCAGCTTTGGCTGCCTTACAGAGTGTTCAATTACGCTCTAATCGAATAGCTGCCCAATCTAGGCCACATAATGACTTCCTGATTATCTGACTTTAAATGATAAATGAAATGAATATGTAACATTCTTTTCAAATACAGGATAGTCACTGAGCCAAATGAAAACTGATTTTGTGCCCTTTTGTCTGAAAAAAAAATAAATTATTGTAGTTCTGTTCAACAGTTGTTCTGTTGCTTGTTTTGCCTTCATTAAGATAAACACGGAATGAGTTATCTAGGAAAACATTAGTCTTCATTTTTGTTTTCAAACAGATGCTGAAGGTGTTAAACAGTGTTTAGATCATTCTCCTTCCACTCTTTACATTGACTTGTTATAAAAAGCAAGGTCAGATTTATATGATCGGTTCCTATTGGGAATATTTCAATACATGCTGGCACTGCAACAAGTCTGTTTTGAGTAATGTATTATACAGAACATTAAGGCCTGAATAAATTATTTAGCGGTGATAGTGCTAGATGTTTTTCATTTCCAGTCTGTGGTATTAGTACTAAGCAACCAATATGGCATTTGAAATCAAATAAACCTCTACCACCTCATTGGGGTAGCATACATTTATTATGCCAAAGTCAGAGCAGAGTCTCATAACGATCTTTCAAAGGCTTGTCAGGGAGATTTTACAACCTCTTTACCCAACAGCCTATGATGGGCATTTTTCTGAAGCACTTCTGCTTAATTTTAGATGTGATTGTTTGTGCCAAGTGATTTGTGAAAAGTTGCCTTGATACAAAGACTTAAAATAAAGCAGCTCCTGATTTTTTGACACATTAGCTTGATACTTGCGGCTTCTCAGCCACTAGGAATATCATGTGATGTAATAGATAGAAAAGAATACTTGTGGTGAAGTTCAACTCATTTTGAAGTTTGTTAATTGGCTAAAGCGCTGGCAGTTCATGACCAGCTCCTAGACGAAAGATGTACTTTTACCCCGTTCTGAGCAATCCATCCCTGAGCTCAGTTAGCTCCTGAACTACATTCTTTCCAATTTTCAGCCTTACATGAAGATACAATAGCCATGTAAATTTCTCCAACTTGTCTGTAGCAGAACGGTCTTTCCAGCATGTTCTTTTTGCCGTTACTGCTTTTCTTATTAGGCATATCATGGCTGGGACTAGGATCTCAAGGCCCACTTAATTATTTCTTGAAAATGCTCTAGTGAATGAAATACTTGAGAGACATATTCCCCCCTCTTAGGGCAGCATTTTGAGAATGACCATCTCCCCTCAGGACTAAATCCCTTTCGTGAAAGAAGGTGATGAAAATCGTGTAACGGGCAGATTGATGATGATTCAGTCATGAATGATGCGTGCTGAGACCCATTGTATCCCTGTATGTCACATCAGGTGACAGAGGAAGGCTGCACGTGTGCACCACCACCCCCACCCCCCCCCACCTGCTGCTCCCTTGTTTCAGTTCCAGGTGCCAAAGATGAAAAATCAGGTTGACCTGATCAGCAGATCATTTCTGCAAAACAGTAGGTCTACTTCTGAAATCTCTCCTGTTTATGTTGTCACCCCAAGAACTGTCACTCAAAGTTTGCATTTCAGCAGGTAATGGATGCATTTTGCACGCTTCAAAATATTACATTTTTGCACTATTTCATCTTTCTGTGAAGAGAGGAGCTCTGACTTGAGGAGGAGTGCATTCTGGGAGGGAAGAGGTTAGCATCTATAGTGCTTTTGAGAGTTTCCATAGTGCTTAGTTTTTATAGTGCTTTTGAGAGTAGGTAACATGGGAGTAAGCCAAGAGAACCTGGTCAGCAGACAAAATAGCAGTAAGGAGACATTTCAGAAAGCAGGCAGAGAGTCTACGGATGTTGGCAACAACTTTGTCAAGTCAACAGCCCACCATTAAGAAATGATAGCCCAGCTCAGCTTAACTTGAAGTAGCAAAATTGTCTTCCTGTGTTGTACAACCCTGTCAGAACATGCTTAAAGTTAATGCAGTTTCAGATGCAACTGTATTGCTGTAAATTTACCCAGTTATTCTCCCTATTCTGCTTCTAGTGGCTGGTAATATGTTTTACCAAATTTGAGAATTGAATTACCTAAAGAAAACTATTTAAGGTTTGAAAATAAAGGGTCTTTGTGGTTTAGTAGATTGTGATTCAGGAGATCAAAACTCTTGTATTTTTTTCTCCTGTGTCACAAATGGAGTGACTTGAAAGGAACTGAAGTGATTTTTTTAGGTATTAAATAACATCTATTTTGAAATGAAATAAGAAATTCCCGGATTCTGGAAAGACAGGGGGTTTCTAATTAAACTTCTTGGGGCTATGTTATAACAGTCTTTCTAACTACTATCTCACAGTTGGAACACACAGCAGAAGTAAAACTAAGGGTACCTGAGCTCTTACGCAGTTAAAGTACTTTAAGTTGCCTAAGTTCTCTTGATTTCATACTGCTGTGCTTGTGATTCTTTAAATTAGCTACAGCTGAGCTGGCTGCAGCTAATGGATGGTTGCTGTGAGCGTGGTTATTTCCTTAGCAGATCTGAAGTGAGATGGAGGATATTTCTGTTTTCTGATTAGGTAAGGTAGTATTTGTGTATAGAACAAACAAATTTAATTAATTGAAAGTGTCTCCTTTCTTCTTATTTTCTTTTTTTCCATTCTCTTTTTTTTTTTTTCCTGAACTAATTGTTATTATGCCAAACTGAGGTAATTATAGTATATGTCTATACTGCTGCAATGACAATTCTTACTGTTATTATGCAGGCCGGCTAGTTCCCTGTTCCTAACCCTCTGTACTTCAGTACAATCAAATACCTGAGTATTTGTCCTGGGTTTTGTTGTTGTTGTTGGCCATTTGGTTTTTTTTGTAACAGATCAAGTGCATTTCTATGTAGCTGCTGTGTTAATTTTAGCAGTGCTTGAGCTGCCTACTTAGAAGTGATATCTGTATGTTACAGTAGTGCAGATGTACTTTCTCCAACTCTCTGGAATTCAGTAAAGAAGAAAGAAATATTTTCTCTGTGGTTTAAAAGGTATTTTGGAAAATATCTTAGAAAAACTAGGAAGAGAGAAAGCTAATTCAGATCGTTCTTAGTTCATCTCTTTTAAACACTTCTTCACTGAGAGCATTCTCAAAGCAAGAAAGACTATAAATATAATTCTGAGAAACATGTTTATTAAACAGATGAGGGGAAGAGGAAATCAATCCAAAACGCCTCCTGTCTTATTTCAAAAGGTTCTGCGGGAAGAATGTGCCAATATATTTTGCTGTGCTTTATGTTGCATACCTTTCCCTCTCTTTCACTTCCCATTTCCTTTCATTTCCTCACCAATTCTCTACCTTGTACAAAAAGAGAAAAAATGATGGGCTGAGGGGCACTCTTGGATGGGTCTGAGCACTGAGGAGGGCTTAGTAAAGACTGGTCACTGTGTGTTAATTGTGAACTCTGCCAGAGAAGGAAAATAGACAAACAGAAATGCAGGAGTTTGAAAGGCTGTAGACTCTTCCTATAGTTCAGACAGAAAATTAGGTATTTTGCCTGTTTTCTTCCTAGTAACAGCTTTGCTAAGAGCAACCGTGTAAGCTAGTCACAGGACTTTGCTATTTCTCTAATCTAGATGACAAAATATAAATCTAGGAAAACCACTGTATTTTTCTGGGTAGCCATTTACACCTGTGTTGCTGGATATCTCTTAGAGGCAAATCCAGCTAAATTAAATCCTTCTGATCTGAACATGGGTGATATGGTACGAGCTGTGATATAAAATGTCCAGTTTTGAAGCTAAAGAAGACAAAGGAAAACAGTACTAAAACCTGATCCTTAAAGAAGAAAGAGGGGAAAAAAGGCGGCAGCAGAAATCTTTGTTAAGAAGTACATGTAACAGTCTCCCTTCCCAGCCTTCTGTTACGCTTCTGCAGGATGAAAACCTGTAGACAGTCCAGGAGGGTATTACCCTGATTAATTCTGTAACATTTTATTGGGCCTTAAAAAGGCGAAGTGAAGATGGCATACAAACTGTACATCAAGTCTGATATGAACATAAAAACACAGAAGTTTTTCTGAACTTGTACTCAGATTGGTATGTGCTCTAATGATGTTAATCAGCTAGACAATTGGAGATGCATTTTTCAAACTGGATTGTGCAAGAAGCATAGTTGGCGCAGACAGAACAGAATGGAGATATCTGTAAAGGGAAAGATGACCTGTTGCTAATTCCCCAGAATGAGGGTGTGTTGCTCAGTGATCATCAAGAGTGGGAGATTAGAGATGATGATTATTTTAAGAAGGGTATTTGCCCTTTTATTGACCGTCTCTGAATTCAGGTGAGATACGTAACTTATGTGTCTGCGTGTACGATTCATGAATGTTGCTGGGGGGGGTATGTAGCATAATGACTGATAGAGCTGTGTTGGCAAGTTACGCATTTCTAATTCTATCAAGATTGTTTCCTCTCAGAGTCAACTGCTCCACAGAAAATTCAGGTATGAGCAGGAGCTCTGCAAGCTCACATCAGTGCTCCTGAAGGGCTAGGAACCAGCATACAGCAGTTTTTCCAGCAGTTAGCAATTGTTTAATTTTTCATATTTTTTCTTGTATTGGTTAACATGTAGCAACATGAAATTAATGGTTAGTGTTTGTGTGGTTGGTACACCAAGTCCTGTGCTTTTTGAGGGATGTAAATTGTCTTGGCAGGTGTTGGATACTCAGCAGGAATCATGCATTTGTAAAGGGAGGCAATGCAGTATACAAAATAATAGTCTTGCATCCTCTTTGAGAAATTTTTGAGGAATTTACTCTTGAGAAAGGGGAAAAAAAATTCATGGGTGCCAATGAGTCTCGATGCATATGGTAGTTCGAAGTTGTTTGGTTGTTTTTTAAAAGAACCCTCAATAAATAAATAATAATGAAGACATTTCTAACTTTGCAACTGTTTTTTGGGGGACAATGCTGATGGTGTCGCTGTCGTTGTAACCAATACTGGTATTAAAGGTTATGAGGGAAAACTTCTTTACGTTGAGGGTGGCAGAGCACTGGCACAGGCTGCCCAGAGGGGCGGTGGAGTCTCCCACTCTGGGGACATTCCAAACGCGCCTGAATGTGTTCCTGTGCCACCTGACCCTGCTCTGGCAGGGGGGCTGGACTATGTATCTCCAGAGGTCCCTTCCAACACCGACCATTCTGTGATTTATCCCTGCATAGGTAGGAACACATGTGAAATTGTGAAGCTGAACTTGACTGAAAAGCTCTAGGGTTTCAAGATACAGGAACTCTCAAAATTTGTTTATATATATTTATCAAATTGGCAACAAGTACCTGAAAACTTCATGTGTAGTATGACAGACAGGAGGCACAATCCACTGAGAAGCGATCCTGCTGTAGCCGAACGCAAACTCGGTTTTCCTGCCCCGGCGGGGCTCCCCCCTCCTTCTAGTCTGGCCCCGTCATTCGCAGGGCTGCTCCTCACACTTTTTCCTCGCTGCCAGGGAGCGTTTTGCCCTTTCCTGAAGGTGTTTCTCCAGAGGCGCCGCCAGCCCGCCTGAGGGGCGCTGCCGCGCGCGGCCTGTCCTCACAGAAGGGGCGGCGGGGCCCGGGCTGGGCGCCCCGCGCGGCGGCGGCGGGAAGCGGCGGGCTGAGGCCGAGCGGCAAAGGCGGGAGGTGAGGCGAAGGGTGACCTGAGGTGGTGACGGGCTAGAGAACAGAGCACCGAAACGGTACTGGAAGCAGTAGGATCAAGTTGTTTAAGAACGTGTTTTCTGTTGTACTTCTGTAACTGCTGCAAAACGTACCTGTGCAGATGACGTTTGTTGGTATAAAAAATAAGAAGACATTGCCATTCTGGTGTACGGGAAAGCTGGATAACTTTGAGGGCAGCAGTAATGGACACAGAACTTAAATCCAGTAGTATGAAATGTGGGGTATGTGATCAAGGAGTGGGAAGGTTTCTGCTGTGAGTTTGGAGCTCCTCAGCGGGACACGCCAAGGAGACCTGGGCCGGTGGGAGCGCGGCTGCTAGCCACGACTGCCGCGTGCCCGTAGAGTGCGATCCGTAAAACATTCGCTATTGACAGGGAAGACTTAAAATGACCTTGTGTTGGAGTACGGTGTTTAAAAATCTGTTTTTCCATGTTAAATAAATGGAGGGAAAAAAAGGATGGGTCAGGTAATGTACAATGACAATTCGGATACTGGGTAACCTGTCTTGCAAATGGGTAGAAAAGGCTTTTAATCATTGGGGGTGCATGAGAAAGGATCTGAGTTTATAACTACTTTTTATGAACGCATTAAGAATAAGTTTTGGGAAAGGGAAAAGAACTATTTTACCTGAAGGAAAATGTTGGTAAAAGAACCAAAAGGTGCCATCTGGCCATGATTAAACTGACTTCTGTCTTACCTACTGGAGGATATAGAGTCACCTTTCAATAGTTTAACGGGGTCAGCAGAGCTGACTTATTTTAGGGTGTCAGTTTACAAAGAGTATAACAACGGGGATGACTGCGATAGCAAAGGATTGTCTCAGTTTTCCAGAATTTATTTTCCAGACATGTAACTGTTTCTTCAAATCTTGCGGTGTCTTTTCCTCTATAAAAAGATACATCGAAGTCAAGACATTGTGCTTCCTCTTACAAAACCAAAGTGTAGCTTTGCAGTATTAAATGTGTTGGGAGATTAGTGAGCATCTTTGGGAGCAGAGAGGGGTTGTAAATAATTATTACTGCCATGTGAAGCGCAAAGGACTTGAGAAAGAAGAGCAAGCTGAAAATACTTGCTTTTTTTTCCTTCAACCCTGTCAATGTCGACATTTGGCATAAGATAGGAGAAGGGCTGTGGGCAAAATATAGTGATTATAAGCAACAGTAAAATATATTGCATTGCAGAGTAATGTTGAATGTGGATTGTCTGATAATGTGTTAATGGTACTTTATCTACTGATAATCGGTAAGACTGCCACTGGACATTATTTTTAAGAGGAAAGTGTGGCTTAATGAAGTTTTGAAGTTTGCTTGTTGCAGAAATCGTATGTGTTCTTTTCTGACAGTAGCTGGTGCAGTGAGTATTGCACTTAGCTTGCAATAAAGCACAGGTATACATCTCACCACCTTTACACTGTAATGTATCAGCTATCTGTACTGAAGCCATGTTGTGCTCTATGTAGAGAACCTCTTTTGGAATAAATCTTTTTTTTTTTTTCCTTCTTTTTCTGATGGCTATTTGAAAAATGTGTATCCAGAAATATGTTGTTAATCAAAATGTTGTACGTAATTATGACACTTGGAAGCAATTTGTCCAGAAGAACATGAAAGCTATGAAGTAGTTGCATGTATGCAGGCTGACATTCTTTTAATGTTCTATGCTTCAAATTATTCATGAAATCGACTTAAAATTGGAAGAGAAGATATGGCTGTTCTTATCTGGGGTATGAAAATATCTGGATAAGGTGGAGTTAGTACCTACATTTTTTGTGAAAATTCTGAAATTTTTCAACCATTTATGCTTCTGTATCCTGGCTGACTTCACAAAATGTAAGTGAACTCTCGCTATTGTGTTAAAAGCTTCCATTTTGATTATTGGGAATTCAAATCAATTAAGGGAGGAAATGCAGCTGGGAAGTATGTATTGAAGACTTCCTAGGCAACTGAAAATAAATCTACCAAAGCTAAATAGATATATTCTGCCTTGAGGGTGTTTCTTCAGACAATGGGATGTTATCTCCCAGTCCTTTGTAATATATATACTGAGAAAAAGCCAGAGTATCCTGAAAATGGCTGTGACTTCAGAGTTTCAAATTAGGAAGAAAAGAAGAGTTAAGTCAACGCAGCCATGTGGTGTTTGTTTCCTGAAGAAGGTGGTAGCAGTGCACAGGTAGTTTGTACCAAGGAAGTTTGAGCTTTGTGCTGTTTGAACCTGGGCCCTGGCTCTGCCCCTGGGCTCTGCTTGGGTTCCATCCACTGACTGTCGGCATCTGCCACTGAGTTTGCCCCTGGATAAAGTCAGCATACAAAACAGCATACTGTATGTTGTTGTGAGGGCTCTGAAATGAATTCTTAAAACATCTCAACAGATTTTGGAACAGGATACGTGATTTAACACTGAAATATTTGCATACTGGCTCCTTCCCTCCCTGCCCCCCCCTTTTCTAGATGTACGTGATAAATGACAGATTCTCTCAGATAATGTTCATGTGGTACTCCAAAATAATTCTGCAGACATGGTAAAAGCTTTTAGAGACTGTAAAACTGATTATCTCTTCTGTAGCTCTTTTCATCTTCAAAGTACTTACCAACATTAACTAATTAATCCTCACAGCATCCCTCTGAGTTAGATATCATTGCCATTATACAGATGAAGGAAGGGAAGCAAACACTTTGTGACTAGCTCATGATCACCAAGACAGCTGGTGACAGAGATGGAATTAGAATGCACAGACCTGTACTTCCAGGTTCTCTGCTCAAACGGCCATGCAGTTCCTCTCTTGACAAATGTATATATAGGTATTAGTACCCTCACTGTGGCTGAGGGCTGAGTTTCTATTAATGAAATCCTGTTAGGAGTTGCTTTGGTGGGAAATTTGTTTGTAGACAGACAGTTATCTTTTTAAACCCCTCTTCTGCAACTTTTTACTGAATGGTCCAGAGTGCAAGCACAAATGGGTTGCCCCAGAAACAATTTACTTTGGATACAGCTATAGTTAATTTTAAAATGCTTCAGATATTTACTGAAAATGGTAAACTCTCCAGAAAATAAAACTTGCATTTCTTGGTGGTACACTGAAAAATTTAGGTCAGAAGTAACATTTATGATCTGTATCCATTCTGCTCTCTATGGGATAAATTCCTTAGTGGGCTAACACGTTGGGTATACTGTGCCGGCTCTTGCTGAGTTCACATACATTAGATGAGCTCCTGGCTGCGCTCCATTACAAGGAAGCCTGATGAGGACATGAGGGAAGACGAGAATGGGGGCACCCAAATTGTAGCTAAGTGCTACAACAATATTTTTCAAATCAGATGAACTATATTTTTTGCAGATCGTCATGTGCTGTGGGGTTTTTTTTCCCAGTAAAATACATACTTCCATGAAAAAAATTGTTTTGGTGAAAACTCTGTTCTCTAAGGCCTAAAAGTTCTCTCAAAACTCCATTTTTGTGGAGCCTTGAGAAAAGGCCCACTAGATACAACAGCTAGGTTACACATCTAGGTAGCCACATCTTTTTTGATGAGGCTTGGGTGTATAGGCAATAGTGGGGAAGAGGGGAGGTTTTAATCTGTGATTTTTTCACAGGTTTTTATGAGTGATGATATCAGCAATACTTAAACTGAATGAGGAGGATCACAACGTGAACTTTAAGGCAACTACTGAATGCAATGCTGAGTGTAGGTCACTTGAGAACGAACACAACTATTACTACTAGAGAAAGCATAATTAAAGCATACAGTAGTGATGATTGCCCACATCTGCCTGGAAAATCCACACAGAAAATCCTCCTGACTAAAAAGTAGAAGGCTCCCAATTTGCTAATTGTCAAACTCCCACACTGGCTAATGCCACTGCTGCCCAGAGTAAAAATTTATTGTCTTAGGCAGAAACTACCGTTTGATCTAAAACTTATTCTGTTGAGTAGAAGATGTATAATGAGACCGGGAACCTGTTTTCTGTAAAATCTGGGTTTGCCTCTTGGCATATCTCTGCTCCGCTGTGTGAAAGAGCATTAAGGAGATTTAAACTAGTGGAGCAGCACAGGCTGTGTGGCCTACAGTATGTGGAAGGATCTAAAAAGCTGTGTGACGGACTGCCATACGGACCTTAGTATGGCTGNCCAGATCTCTAGATCTGTCTCTCAGAATATAAAATGGTAAACTTAAATCCTTACATTTTGAAGTATGTTAGGTGTCAGAAGGAGACTTCAAAATGTTTCTGCTCCTTCCTCACATGTCTGTACAGGGTTGGCTTCCTCTACTAAATGAAAACTCATATATTGTGCAACAGTGGACAAAAGATTAAGCAAATGTAAGTCTCAGATTTTTACTCTGTTAGAGCAGGAATGCAATAAAGACTAGAAGAGGTTCATTTATTTTTGATAAGTCATCTAAAAATGATTATGGAAGGGTAGGATTTGGAAGTTAAGGTATAACTAAGTTTGTTGAAAGATAAATCTTTCATGTAGGGTCACCGTTCACTGACTGCAAACCTCATAATTAAAGAGCAAGCAATTGTGATGTTTAGGCAAGAAGCAGAAATTGAAAAACAAGCCTCGTTCCTCTAGTCTGAATGCAGTAGCTAGTTTATCAAAATTCTTAGTAGCATACAATTGAACTCACAAACCTGCTAATTTATCTTGTTGGTGTAATGAAGGCTTAAGTTTTAAGAGTTCAGGGGACAGAAGTTTCAAGTGTGGTTGAGGACTCCCCCATCTCCTTTAGGGATGTGTTTTTTCACCATCTCTGAGGCTGATGAGCGCTTGGCTTGCATTTCTTTGGGGAATGGGAATATTTGGAAAGGATGTGAGGAAAGGCTGAGGGAATTGGGTCTCTTTAGTCTGGAGAAAAGACTGAGGGGGGATCTTATTAACACTTACAAATACTTAAAGGAAGGGTGCCAGGGGGATGGGAACAGTCTTTTTTCAGTGGTGCCCAATGACAGGACAAGAGGTAACAGGCACAAACTTCAACATAGGAAGTTTCATCTAAACATGAGGTGGAACTTCTTTATGTTGAGGGTGGCAGAGCACTGGCACAGGCTGCCCAGAGGGGTGATGGAGTCTCCCACTCTGGAGACATTCAAAGCCCACCTGGACACCGTCCTGAGCAACCTGCTGTAGGTGACCTTGCTCTGGCAGGGGGGTTGGACTAAATGATCTTCAGAGGTCCCTTCCAACCCCTGCCATTCTGTGATTTGCCAGTTGAGGAACCGTTTGCCATGAGAACAGCTATTCAGCTGGCTGTGAGCAGCAAGTACAGGGATTGGTGAGCAGATGGTGGAATTGTTGGTGCTGTGACTTTAGCTCTTTCTGGTTGCCAGCTGTTGAGTGCGATGGCTGGGACCGTAGGTGGTCCCCACCAGGGTGAGTGGGATCACTTTGCTTTTCTGTGAGTACAGAAAGCTGGGCAGGGTGTTGGCTCTGGTGCTGTCAATAAATAGTGCTCAAAGTTCAGCAGACATGCTCTTAAAAAAATTAGGAAGTATAAAATTAATATTTAAACAGATTACTACATTTTGTCTGCTTCATTAATTTTTTATTAATTTATGAAAATGCTGTTGATGGAGATAATATTGACAGGGTGTGTTGTTTTTTGGTTTGGGTTTGTTTTTTGTTTGTTTTTTTTTTATAATATCTTCTCGTAAATAGAAACTTATCATTCTTATGAACACAAACCGTCTAACAAGCCATATTGGTCAACTGCTCTAATAAGACTATAATTATTGGGGCATGATGCATTAATGTTTTATGTTGCTCATAACTTAGCTTTAAGAGATTAATGGAGATCTGAGGGCAATGCTGTCTTAAGTGTTTATGATTATGTTAATATTAAGATATACTGTAGGAAAGGAAATTACTTTCAGTTAGTTACCCTTTTTGTTTGTAGAGAGAGTATTCTGAAGGAAATGCTTTTTCCATTTTTTTCCAATAATTCTTAAGCAGTTCTGCTGAAGTGAATTGATAGGAGCAACTTTCCATGACTACAAATCCACAAGAACTTATTATCACTGTTCTTAAAAAAAATTACAATTCCAAAGTCTCCTGAGCTGCAATTCTTTGGCCCCAAATTATTGGGGAGCAAGAATTCCAGAACCTTAATCCATTTTGGAAATTCCACAGCTGTTCCTTCTACACCTGAAACAAATCCTAATGCCTCAGAACTCTGATACTATTTGATGTATGCATTTAGATTGGCAAAGCCCCTTCTAAATAAGAAGTTGCATTTTCAAAAGGCAGAGAAGAATACTTAGAAAATTTTGAGGTAGTATTTAATCACAGTGACAGACTGAACAAATGTAGCAAGGAGAAAGAAAAGCAAGAATTTATTGTGGAAATGAGTGGAATATACAGCATGGTGGAGTTTTGTAAACCTCTTTAACTAGTTGTGGGCATAGAAAAACCATTCTGATTGCAGATATTTTTTCCTATCTCTTTTTTCAATCTTAAGCAATTGTTGAGTATCCTCTTTTCAAGAAGACACTGACACAAAAGTGCCTTTTGTAGGAGACAAGAATTCTTTGCCGTGTATTAGAAACAAAAACATCTCTTAAAAGTGGTGTTGTGTCACTTTGATGGTGGTAGAAAAGAAATGTGGTATTCGTATTTTTATAGAGTATTTCTGTCTGGCCCTCTTTTGTCAGAGTATATACATCTATGTAGTCTTCACTTGGATCCATTCTTCTTTGTTGAATATTTGCTCTCTGGCCCTTCGCTTCATATCTGTATCATATTCTGTAATCAGAACCTGAACCTAGTAAGTGTTGAGTTGAGCTTTTAAGATCACAAAGTGAGATAGAAATTAAGCAATACCAGTTCACCGATGCAGATTTGCTCCTACTACCAGCATACCGCAAGCTTGATCAAACTTGGAAACTTATTTGTGTTTTCCTCCTGCTTTTAAGTGTCTGCACGCATACTGTTAATACTCATACCTAATGTGTGAAACACACAACTGTTTATCACAGCCCAGCAGGCAGGATACAGATATTTTCAAACAGCACTACTGTATCCTTATCTCAATAGTGCTAATAATATCCCCTGCCAAAACAGACATGATATATTGAAGTATCTGTAACCGTTACAGGTTCTCTGCATATTCCTTGAATTTAGCCTGCAGCAAGTCTGTCATCCGTGGTGATCCTCATGTTGCAGCTGATGTTGCAAGAAGCAGCTTAAAAATATTGTCATAGCATTGGTGCTGACTTAAAAGCAGTATAGCTTCTGCTGACCTGTGAATTGAGACACTTCCATTAAGCTATACTGCCTGCTTTTCCACCTTTCCTACCGCTTCTCTATATTCTTATAGTAGTCCCCTTTCATGTTTGTAACCCTCTGTCAGATAGAGCTGGCGTTCAGATCATAGCCACAAGCTAGCTAGAATAATTGTTGGGGGCCAAACTTACCTAATTCTGAAGCTTAACGACAGTTAATGAAATAGGTTCCAATCCACCAAAGTCTGTGTGAGCTTTGAGAAGACTTTCTTTTCTTTATTTTTGCTGACTGGATTAAACCTGACATAACAATGTAGGAAAAGGACAAGTCCAATACTGCAAACCATTTTCTGTTTTATTATCTACAATATTTGCGTACTGCAGTGCTCAATTACACCACAATTGTGCAGAAATCCAATCTTTGCAATATAATGACTTCCTGATGATCTGTCTTTAAATGATAAATGAAAAGAATATGCTGCCTTCCAGCTGCATATATGACAAAGTTTATTGCCACCCAAACCTGCTTTTATTCCTTGAGTAGGTGGGGAGGTGTAGAAGGAAGGTTAAAACCATCCATGTTACACTCTTTTCTAACCAGTCCTCATATGGTTACATTATTTGGATATATTTCCAGTGCTGTTCAACCTCCCTGAAATAAATCTTCCTGAAATTCAAAGGGGAAAAGTGGCTGTATGGGGTTAATCTCAGGATTTTACAACAGAGTTTAGATCAAATCAAAACCCTTGGCTATTGGTGAACCACAGGTTCTTCTTGATCATGTAAGTCCCTCCATCACCCACTCCAGCATGGCACTTTTGAAATGCAGAAATCTGTCACTTCTGAGATAAACCCACTAATCCACCCCTCTCCTTGGCACACTTTCTGTTCAGTGGGCAGATTTCTTACATGGATATTTTCTATCACTTTTGCCAGTGCTACCTCTGTGTCATAAGCTGATGGCTTTAACTAGTGATTTTCTGTTTTTCAGATTCAACAGAGAAATCCAAACACCTCTCTGTGAAGTGTTTTCGGAGTTTATCCCCTGCTGAAAGACTCCTCTAAGGTAATGGTTACGAATGACAGCAGGCGTATTGTAAACAAAATTTCTGAAAAATATTTCTTGCTCATCCTAAGAGGTTGTGAATTCTATAGTCTGCATTATTCCTCTCAGCACCAGCAGCAGCCTGGCTGTCTTGCAGGTTAAATAGGCATACAAGTCTTTGTTCTGGTTATTTTAGGTTAATTTTTTAAATCGTACTTCCACTTTCCATGCTATTGTCCAAATTTTTCAGTTTCATATCTCTGCTTGTGCTATCTTTTCCTTTTTTGCAGTCATCTGATCTCAATATCCTGCTTGAATTTTTCTCTTTGAGAAAGCAACTTGATTAGTGCCTTTAGCTGTTCTTACTTTTTTGCCACATCTAGGCAACTCTTTAGTTTACTTCTCTATTAAGAATATTCTTGGTGTTCATTGCATGTATGGTCATGCTAACGAGCTTGTGCACTTTGTTTCTGAAGTAACTGAGTCTGGTTCCGGTTCAGTTTGTATATAAGCTCATTGTCTGTGTGAGTTTCAAAAGGTTTTCCAGTGTAATAGTTACCTTGGGGTTCTCTGGTGGAATGTTTTATGTTCAAATCCTCAAGAATTGTGTCTGTGTATAAACATGTAATTGCATCTGAATACACATTTATATATTGGTATATAAAAACATATATGCATGTTTATGTATGTGTGTGTATATGTATACACACCTACAACTTTTGTTATTACACTTAAAACAAACTCTCTATATATGCACCTAAATCACTAAGTGAGGTTCTTTTTTGAGAAGAGAGGACATTGTGATGACTCTAAGTTCCTTATAATCTATTGATCTGCTTCCTGAGCTGTGGTGTTAGTTTTTTACAGAATAAACATTATCTATTGTATTAGAGCACAGGCTGTAGTCATGGGTTTTTTAGATTCCTACTGACACTCGTGCAGCGGTCTGCTTCCCTCTTCTTGGGCTTCTTTTATGTGAAAATCTTAATATTTGGGAAAATAAAAATGGGTATGTTATTCACAGTGCTTTGGCTCCTTACTGAAAATTAAAGACATAGGACGTAATCGTGAGTCTTTTCAAGTACTTGTATTGATTACTATTACTGTATTGTTTAGATTAGGATGCAGCAAAATGGTAAATTGCTAACCATGTATCACTGTTTTGCAGTTCACTGTTGTAAGGAATTACTGAGAAGGGTTTTTTTCTGTTCCTGTGTGCTACTCTAGCACTTTTTTCCCCCCCATAGGTGTTTAGTGGTGTGTTTTACAATATGGTTCTTTTTCACAGCTAAAAAAAGATCTTGTCAGCAGAAGATTATGGCACATATAAATTGGTGATGTGAGGGGTTCTGTCTGTCTGTAGCTTCCCGTTCCACTTGCAAGTCAGACATGTGCAGAAAGACCTATTTCTGAGTTTTGAGATTCAACATAGTAACACCTAAGAATGCTACTTCCGTGATTTCACTATGTTTGTTTGGTTTTGGGGAGACAAGTTTGATAGTTACAGTTGGTCACAGGATTGCTCTTACCTGCAGGTTATGTAGAGCTGCCAGATGAAAAATCTGCAGCCTCTATATGGTACAACCAGGAAAAACATTGTGTTAGAAGACTGAAAAATTTAGACTGTAATTATTCTGGAAAACTTAGTAGTAGCCAACTTCGAGGAAAGTAACCCACTTGTCAGGGGGAAGATACGGTCAGAAACCTAGAGAAACATAGAGTTACACTAATTGACAATGGAAGATCATAATCCTCCTCTGTCACCCGACTTTTTAAATTTTGTCATTGTCATTTAGTTTTATCATCGCCTTTACCTGATGACTGCCAGCCTCTGCAGTCCCGCAGACTCTGGAATTTGTTATGCTGATACACCATAACCCATGAGCAAGTTGTTGGATCTGATTGCTCACTTTCTTAGCAGCAACACCTGAAAGGTCATCAGTTTCTAACCAGGTTTCAAGTATTCAAGTGCACTTTTCAGCTATGAATTTGAGTTTTGTGCATGCGCTAATTACTCAGCACTGATAACTATAGGGGAAAAACAATTTGAAATTTGACATTTTATATTATAGATCATCCCTTAAATTGTATCTATTATATTAATTCCTTCAATGAATTGGTCAGATTGCTCAAGAGGACAGCAATTCAGAATAAATAGTTCTACTGGCAGTTTTTAAATAATAAATGTGTTAAAAGGAAGTGAATGCAATCCAGAGGATATGACCCAAATAACTGGATTAGAATATATAATAGCGATCCACAGGAGATATTTTTGCATACTGCATATTCACTAGGTGTGTTAATACAGTTTCTCATGAGAAGGTAATTACACTTAAGGAAATGTAAGGTAAATTTCAGCAATTTGAAGCCAGATTCTCTGTTTCTTTCTTGAGATTCAGGTAATTGAAGAGCCTGTGGTTTATGCAATATATTTACTTCATACCTTTCTTCTGTATGGGAATTGTTTGTTTGCATCTTTAATATCCCTACATGTGATCAGCTAAGTTTTGAATTAATGCCTTAATTTCAATCCCAGAGTTATTTAGGTTGTTTAGTTCCACAAGCAACCTTGGAGAGCAATTGAGGAAGGGATTGGGTAGACAGTTTCTTTTTTCTCTTAAAGTTTCCACTGTTTCTGTCGTGCTTTGCTGTCTTGTATAATGCATAAAAAAAACACGTCAAAAACTTGCAATATTTATGGAATTGCTTTAAAAACTTAAAGTATATTGTTTTGGAAACTATTGTTCATTGGAAGAAAATAATTTAAATACAAATGCAGATATTGAAGTCAGTATGTGGAGTGTTTATAAACGGGGATTTTGCCAGTCATGAAGAAAAAGCGAAGCTGCTGTAATGGCTGGTGTCCTGTGAAAACACTGGATGGAAAGAATAAAGAATTACTGAAGTAATTCTGACTTCTGAATGGCAATCAATATTTACTCGTTAGTGATGTTGGTGTTGTTTTTTTTGTTTGGGTTTTTTTTCAGCTACATCATATAGACCATTTTATAATAGTCTTCAGCTAACAGCACTTAGATTCTGTGGTAAAACATTTGGATTTCTGCNCCTGGAAGTGTACTACCAGTGGAGTATCCACTTTCAAGAAGTTTTGATGAGAATACTTCACAGCCAACTACAATATTTATAACCTTGAGGTTGCCTTTGATCCTAAATCAGCTTTCAATTACCATTTTAGTTACAGTGGGGAAAAAAATATTTTATCATTTCCACAATACAGCAAACTTGGGAAGATGCAGCTATTTTAAGGCTTCTATTACTAATCGTAGCTAACTTATTACTATACATTGTTGCTGGCCTTCCAGAATACTTGTTTATGTAGAGTTCATCAACTAATGGATTAATTTCCTGAAGTTTTACATGGACCTTGCACAAGTGTTGAGATAGTCACAGTATTATTTATGACAAAACTTTGGGTTACTTTGCAAATTCTATTCCTTTCTTATACAGGAGAGAGCAAGCAAAACACCATGAATCCTGAGCTATTTGTTTAATGATATAATGAATGTTAGATCAAATTTTGGCTTTGTTCTTTGTCTTTCAGGATTGTGATATGCCTTGAAATTCTCAAATGTGCTGGATGTGATTTTTAGAATATGTAGAGTCAGTGTCATATTTTATAACCTCTGTAACATCACTTGTACTACGATGTTAAATACATCAAACAACTCTGGTTGAATTAGGCAGGAATGTTATAAAAATATATCAGTGTGAAACTGTCATAAAAAAGACCTCTATCCAACTCACTTCCTAGACACACATTTTGCTATTGTAATTTTCAAGAAAATCTTTGATGCATTAAAAATACTTTATAGTTTTTATTTGACACCAATTTCTGTACGTCACTGTGATCCAGTTTTCTTCAAAATGTGCATATTTATTAAAAACTTAAGAAATATAAATTGAAATTGAGGAATCAAGTGATCAGCACCATCTGTTTCTTATGGATTTATTTTTTTTCTATTTCCTTTTAGCTTTTTTCTTTGGTTTACCCCTTTTTTCTTTTTTCTTTATTTTTTTTTCTTCTCCCCCTGCCCCAAGTGTCTTCTGTGCTCTGATTTTACAGTAAGTTCAGATGAACATTTGAGATCAGGAGAAATTGAAATGCAGATGATCCCTGAGCTTCTCTTACTTACATTACTGGTAAAAATAGCAATAAAAAAAGAAACTAGATAAATCTCTTTCCTCTATACAAACTCTCTGCCTCATTCCTAGGACCGTGATGTGAAAAATAGACAAGAAAGTTGGTATTATGCACAGACTTGTAAATTAATAGCAGGTTTCTAATTGAGGATAGAAAGGCGTAGAAGAAAAGATGAAATTATAGCAAGGTGGCAAGAGACCTGAAAAGAATATAAAACTCTGCTGACCATGTTATTTAGTTACTGCTCACCGGAAGGAAGCTAAGTGTCTGTGCAATAGTAACTTGCAACCAGAATAGAAGGTTATCACTTTGGAGAACCTTATCAATCATTTTTTGAATCTCTGTTTTTGAATTAGACAGCTAGTGCTTACTTGTTTTGCTGTTTAGCATGTTCTAGCATTGCTTCTTTCTTTTGTAATACATGACTTGATTATGTATTTGTGTCATGCTTTTTAATAATTCCTAAAGTTGGCTATTGAATACTGTCAGATTTTCCTTTTTTTAAATGTTAATTGAAGGGGGGGAAGTTGTTTTTTTCTTTTTTTTATTTTTTATTTAGCCACCTTATGTTCCTGTTGCTCTGTGAGTAAACAACAAAAAATCCAACTTGATATTTTAACTTCCCCATATGATTAACCTTTTCATCAGATGAGTGTAGTGAAAATCTAAATGAAATAGTTGTTCTCTCCAGTATAATGTCCTGTATTTAATGCCAAATCCATCTTTGTGCCAATATCTTTAACAAAATGAAAAAGGGGGCTGCCAGCGTATCTGCATATTGAGCACTGATAATATTTTTTGCCATTTTGCCTGTGGACTTCTTCATAAAAAGTTTTTGAGAAATAGAATCTCTCTGTGACTCCTGTACCAAGGTCTGCAATGATTATTATAACTAGTACTCCATTAAGAGGCAGTGCTATCACATTAATGTGGAGGCTCCAAACTGTTTACTTTTCTCCTTAAAATGTTTTCTGGTGCAATAGTGAGGTATCTTTTCATGTCAGTAGTATGGGAACTTTATGGATAGATCAAAGGTTGCATTCACTTAATACTAGTCTCTGTTTTAAGTATAAAGAGAAGAGGCCTGAAGTAGAACATGAAAGCACTATGATGGTACTGTAATCTCTCAAGGTGTTAATCAGAAAATGCCAGCAGAAATCTTGAAAGAGCAAAATGCAAATAAAGAAAATAGGGAGAGAGTGAGTTGTGTAGAAGTGCCAGAGGGTTGTGGGATATATTATTTTTATTTTTTAAGTCCAAGATAAGTGCAAAGACTTGTTTTGGAAGATAACCTGTCCGTTTTTAATGAAATACCAAGTTAAGAGAAACGATGGACAGGGAAGGCTTTGAGGAGAGGTCTTGGAACAACGTTTCTTTGCGTATCATGTTAGATTAGTAGCTGTACAACCTCTGCATTTTGACTGCAAATTATTGAAGGCACCCATTCTTTGCCTACAGTTTTAGCAAATATCTGTGATAGTGGGACTGAGCGCTAAGCAAAAACATGCATAAAAATAATGCCTAGTTGCACAGCAACTTCACTTGTGAGCATTTTTGCATACAGTGTGCATGTGTGTTCATGAACATTAATGTCTACTGAAGGGCATAGAAATACGCGTTTCTGAATCCAGCTGTTGGCTTATTGGTACTGAGAAAGGACATGTGCGTTAAATAAGAAGGAAAAGCATTATAATCTTATGTAATATTTAAGATTATTTGCATTTTAGTTCTTCCTTTTTACAAAGCTGGAAGTTTTCTCTAGTGACGTTTAAGTATTTGGATATAGTTCTCTTCATATGTGAAAGCCTCATCACTTTCTACGAAGTGAAGAGTAAACTCTACGACATAATTCTTGCCTCCAAAATCTACATATAGTTTAGCTGCAAGGTTGATCATACCTCGTGTTCTGTAGGGGTTGTTTACACAAATAGTTTGCTCACTTAGCTATTTATAAATAATGTTTTGTGCAAATGATGAAATAAATATTTGTTCCCTTTACAGTACTACTGTTTCCATTTGGTTTAATAAAAGAATAATTAACGCATAAATATCCTACAGATAATAGAGAATAAACTTTATACCTGCAAAATTTCAGTTTCAGATTAATACCCTACAGGGTGATGTTTATTTTAGATGTCTGAAAACTATAGATTATTGCTGCTGGATAGTTATGCCTTGGCCAAAAATGAATGAAAAAGTGACATATGACGGATGCTTCTGTGCTGATTATCTTATTGCCAGTGAAAGAAACTGTTAAAAACAAGGAAATATGCCCCAGAGTTGTCACGAAGTCATTGGGTTTTTTTGGTGGGGATCTTGTGATTTATCCAAGAGACATTGTATTGCAATGCACTGGGGCTTTGAGAGACAGCTCTTCATAATCTCTGGGGCCATGACCTAATAGATTAAATAGAACGATGAGTTTGTATTGTCAGAGCAATTCTGTCTAGAGGACAAAACATTTTATTTAGGGGGTAGATTGATGGGATTAAAGCTTTGAATTGATTTACTTTACACACACAAATTCACTGTAAGTTGTTTTTTATTAAACCAGCCACTGGATTGTTAAAGGAATTATTTTAAGGCAGATGAGTTCATTTAAATGGAGAGTGAAGGATCAAAAACCTCAGAATTTATTAGTAAACTCATTCCCTACCGTTCCTTTGCTCAAAAGCAACAAAATCTTTTCTTATTTTATGTTTATTTTAATTTGCAGACTATTTGGAAGAACTGGAGGCATATAATCCTGTCTCTCTATTCCTTTTCAGCAGTAAATAAACTTGGAATGCCACAAGGTGTCTGAATAATCAGAAATTCAAATAATTCTTAAGGTGGAGAGAGATGCTGTCTAGTTTCTTTAAACACTTCTGAAAAATGGCATAAATAAATAGTGTCTATTATTTGTAGTTCCTTGATTTGTTGTAGCTACCTAACTCTTCAGAGTAAACAAATTTGCTATGAAAGCATATATCCTTTTCACAAATGCAATTCTTCACGCTAAGAAAATTACTTAAATGTTTAAATAAACATTTTACAGTGAGAGCCTAATCTTTGTCTTTCCCTGTAACGCTCAGCAGGTGTTTAAATGTTTTAATTTTTCACTTCAAACTGTCAGTGTGAAGGAATACCAATAAATGTGTTAGTTTTAGATAATCCAAAATCCCCTTTGCTCTGTTTCTTAGTTTGTGGTTATCTGTGCGAGTTAGAAATCTATTACCGTGTGTTCATCTTCCACCCAAATCTATTCACCAAGCATCAAAACTCATCAGTGAGATGGAATAATGCCATTTAATTAGTCTTTGATATACAGTTAAATTAGGTCTTAATAAGGGGTAGTGCATCCTAAAATCAATTATCTCGCTTTTCTTAATAAGAGCAACTAATTAGTAGGTAAATCGCCACAGTTCCCCTTTTATCCTACAGTTTTTACAGTCTTGTGGAGGAGATCGGGCTGAGGAAATTACTCCCCAATAGCTCAGAGAAATTTTAGAGCATACCTCAGAAAATGCTTTGCCAAGCAAACAGCAATGCAGAAAAAAAACACCACAACCCCAAAAAAGAAATGGGGGGAGGGGGAGAAGTCTCATCAAAAATGCTTAATTTCTTGATAATTTTGCCATATTCCTTATGTCAGGTCACTTACCTGAAAAAAGCAAACAGAATCTAGGTGCTGCCCTGCCTGCAACAATCTGTCAATGTCGGTCCTGGGGTTCATTTCAATGCAGTCATCAGTTAACCAAAATATCTATTTGTTCAGAAAACTGTGCAGCTCCAAACAAAGGATACTTTAAGCACAGTCTTTATAAAATATGGGTTTATGTGGAAAACAGCTTTCTTTCAGATGGAGAATCAGAATCCCAAAAAAGGAAATAATTGCCACGCCATATGAAAGAAGAGCACTGTGATCATAGAAAAACTCAGTATTTATCCAGAACCAAAACTGTCACATGTTTTAAGTGCACAAGTGTTGCGTTTGAAATCTCATTTTTAGCAAGGACTTCCAGCTTCTTCAATGGAAGTTTCTTCCATTTTTAATCTATATTCCCAGTGAAACAAACTAATTGCAGCAAAAAAAATTGTGGGTACAAGGAGAGTATTGCAAAGAGTGTTCAGGATTTCTTCACAAGATGCACCTGTCTCAAAATGCTACTAGACATCTGCTGACTTTGAAAGACCCTAATTTCATCCAGTCATGTAGGCTAAGATACAGTGTATTGCCATCGATTTGTCAAATTTGATGGCGCCTTCTTGAGTTTTTACTTTCAAAAGATGGTGTCATTCTCTTTCATTGGATAGTCATTTTTTTTATCATAGTCAAACATTTGAAGGCAACTCAAGGACACGCTTGTGATTAATCAACGAACGCAGAGGCGCTTTTTTCATTCTTTTTCTGCTGCGACTACATCCTGCATATACTAGTCCCTTCTCACTAAACTCCCTTGCCAAGCATGTCAGAGAGATTTTATAACTGTGAAAGTGTGATGTTATTGCTTCAGTTTCCCTTATGCTTATTGTTGCAGTTTTTCTAGACACTTTCGGGTGTTAGTCATTAATGACAACACAGTGCCCCCGTTTAGAGAGTCTGAGGTTGCCGTCTGTTCTTTGTTTTTCCTCCCTGCTGCATTACTCATGCTTTTTGTGGAAGGAAATGTTCTGAAGGCAGCCATGTCTCCCTGTGAGACTTGATGAAATAATGTATTCTTTGATATCTATTCCTGATTCAAATGCTTATCCCAGTAATTCAGTTCATGATCTTAACAGCACCAGAAAGCTGTGAGAAGCAGTCCTCCTATCTGACTTTTAGCTGGCCAGGGACAGCCGATTATAGTAGTGAATACCCGAATCTCCAGACAGTAATATTTACGTTAGCATCTCTGATATTATGTCAGTGGTCTTTTTGTTGGTCCTCGGCTTAAGCAGCAAAGTACCAAAATTGCCGTCCAGATCCCTTGCGTGTTCTTTATCTGTATATAACCAATGCAGAGTCTTTACACAAAATGTTAATATGCCCTAATACAGTGCATCTGCCAATAGCTGTGCATGTACTAATAGTTGTGCTCTGTACACATGTTAATAAATAAGTCACAAACTTGCTGAGCATTTACAGAGAATGCCTGTGATAGGAGAGGGGTGAAAAAAACAACAAAAAACTAGTGAACAATGTATTTGGGACTTGCCTTTGGTGCCTCAGGTGAATTCTCAAGCCTCTTTAGCTTTTCTGACCCTCTCCTCAACAGTGGAAAGTTAAGACGAGATGGAGATTTTAGTAGGCCACAGTCCAACCTAGGTGTTGTTTAAGCATCTATGTTAATCCTGCTTGTGCTGATAGCCTCACATTTAGCAGGACCGAAGGAAACAAAATGAACTGATAGTATGGCTTCATGACCATGTTTTCTATAGAAGTGGGTATCAAACTTCTGGATGGACACTAGTTGCAAGTTTTAAGCTATTTTTAAAGCATATACGTTAATATTTTTTTAATCAAAGTTGGAATGGTGAATTAGACTAACTTGTAATTAGTAATGGAACACTGGCCAGTTGGGAAAAGCCATTAAGTGTGTTCATAGCATTCTTGTTTGTATGTTCAATTTCACATGCATGCAATTTCTTTTAAGAAATTAGAAAAAGATAGAAAGCTTTGAAACACATCTGGAGAACGTAAAATATCAGGAATCCTTCTGTTGACCTCTGCAGATTTTAGATCTGGTTCATAATGGGGACTAAAAGGTCATTATCTCCCACTCTCCTTTTTCCCCAGCTGTATATCTCATGTGAAGGCCAAGTTGGAACCCACAGGGGTCACAACAGCTTAGCTGGGTTTCAGAAACAGCTGTGCCCCCATGCACCCAAAGCAACTTTTTATTACAGTATTTTTTGACTTACAATAGGTTTGGATCAAACTGTTGCCATAATAAGTACTAACAAGCTGTTTAAGGGGTAACAGAAGGTCATTTTACTGAATGAAGATGAATGTTTATTGCTATTTTTTCTGATTAATTATGTAGTCCTGACAAAATTATCATGCCAGTTTTACATTCTCTTCTGTATCTCTCTCTACTTTTCCCACTTTGCAGTGGACCTGGTTCAGGTAGGAGTCTTTGTTCTTGGAAAATACTAAAGGGTTCACGGTATGCGAGTTTGAGAAAATATCTAAGTCGATATGTTTGTAGTTAAATGAAGTTCATTTTTCCTTCATGAAGAATAGCCAAAGATAAATAAAAGATGTCTTTGTCTTCTTGTCTACTCCCTGTTACAATAGTAATGCATCTTATCCCTGCCAAAGGGCATGGTGGACTCAGGTGAAATCACCAGACAGGACAAAATCTCATCGCCAAATACCCTCTAACATTATCCCTCCTTAGACAGCTTTTATTGTGTGACCCACAGCTCTGTGAAGTGAGGTGGGTTCTCCTCAGCAATGTCCATCAATTGTATTTGTAGATCAATGATGCATGTTTTATTTAAAACTAAAAAAAATATTGGCTGAAATTGGCAACCTGTGTTCAGTGTCAGGGAATTAACAATTGAGCAGGTCTGTTCAATTCCCTGTCATCTTGTCTCCTCAAAGGAGCTTGGACATTTTGTTGCTGTCACCTTGCTATGGTTATATCATGATTTACATCTGCAGCTTGTAAACAACGGTACTGTGAGCAGTTTGACAAGTGGCAGTTTCGCTAGTAAACAAATCGGAGATGCACTTAGAGTGATTAACAGGGATTGCCAGCGTTTGAGATAGGGTTGGTGCTTGAAACAGAGTTTGCCCTAAGCGGACTTTCCTGTTTAGGATACCCTCATTAGGTGGGGGGGAAGATAAACTTTCATTCTGGCTTCAGGTGTAATACCTGTGTAAGATTCATGCTTTAATCAGTAGTTTGTATGAAACTTTCGGTGTTGTCTGATCCACTTGCATTAGGTGGGTATTATTCCAAAGACTGATTCCAAAATCGAAGACAGAAGATCTCTATCCAACAAGATCTTTGGGAGGCAGTTAATTGTTCATTTGGGTAAGAAAGGAAAGAAAATGTCAGCACAAGAACAAAGCTTTGACCACAGTTACAGCTATGACTTGGTGCAGAAGACGAAAGTACAGGCAACTCTCAAATTCTGTGACAAGCTTGCCCGTGTGTACCTATTTTTATTCTGTCTTTTATTATTTGCCAAATGGCTTTTTTCATACATTCCAAACCTAACACTTCAGGCATGTGTATGTGTTGTCTGCTGTTACCTTGTGGTAATCTTTCAGAGCCTCACCCCAGGTGTCAGAGGTATGTTTAAATGCAATGCTTTGACTTAAAGAAACATACAGATGCTAAAGCATAATGAAATTTGAATCATTAGAACAAAATCTCCCTGACCTTAAGTTCAAATGATCACAGCTGTAATGGCCTATGGAGTTGCTTGTCGTGAACTTTTCAGAATTCCGCTCTTAACCTTATTATAATTCAAATTAAAATGTTATTTAAAATCACCAGACCTCTTTGCAGTGACTTTACTGTCCTTTTCCCTATATGACTGTTGAATCATGCATCACTGCAAAGTGAGCATAAAACACTACCAAAGAAGAAAGTCTGTTGAAGTATTTAAAATTAACTTTGTGTTGATATAAAGGAGTACACAGATTAACTGGTGATAGAAATCAGCTGTAGGGTAGCTGCATCCTGGTCTTTAATATTAACGAAGGGTTGTTAGTTCACTTAGAAATCTACTTTGCTAGATTTGCTATTTCCCCATACGTACCTGTGTGATTTGTCTCCCCATTCCATATCTTCTCCTCATTGACAATGAGCTGTGCTGATTTAAAGGCTAAGATTGCGATCGAAACCATGAGATACTGCAGGTTGAATGTTTTTACGTATACATCTTTTCAGCAGGAATATGATTCCCATCCTCCCTCTCTTTGAGATAAAGCCTTCTAGCCTCTCCAGGAGTCTGGGGAAAAACAAAAATGTCAGCAGCTGTACAACAAATTATAAATTTCACCTGCATTTAAAATTTAATTTAAAATAATCTAACCCTGTCTTATTTTAAATGCCAGCAAGTTTGATATTTCTTTTTACATGAACTTGAATTTACTTCCTACAATGATAGATGGTTATAAATATTCCTTACTCCATCAGCTGTTAATCATTTTATGTTTCAACTCTGTGCTTTGGGTAGACAAAATCCTGTAAAACAGTAACTGAAGAGTAACTTTCTTATCCTGTTGCTTCCTTGCTACTGCGAGTAATTCGTTTGTTTGTTGGGGGGGGTGGGGTGGTGGTGTTATCACTTCCTACTTATCTCTACATTTTGTCTTTTCCTTTGCCCCTTCTTGTGATTTTCTGCTTTCACCTCTCAATTTCTCTTTAATTTTACAGTCCTCTTCTCAAAACACACACCAAAACCAGGAGGAAGAGGAAGCAATGTCCTTCCTTCTTCCCTTCCCCCTTTCCTGCTCCAAGCATGGGGATTTGCCCTTCTCCAGAGGCAAAGCTCATTACAACCCCAGCCAAGGGCAGCATGTAGCAGTTACAGAAATTCAAAACTCTTCTCAGT
This sequence comes from Anarhynchus alexandrinus, assembly GCA_008711295.1. NCBI lineage: Eukaryota > Metazoa > Chordata > Aves > Charadriiformes > Charadriidae > Anarhynchus > Anarhynchus alexandrinus. Next base: position 5,278,456 of record VUYV01000025.1, read on the forward strand.
TTTTGTGACTCTAGCTCTGGGGAAAGTAAGCTCAGCAATACATTTTTTTACTCAGTGCAGTTATAAAGATCTGCCACCATTACTCAAGCTCCTTTGCAGTGGGGAGGAGGCTGGGGGAGCGGGATGGAGGATGGCACAGAGCAAAGCTGGGAATGGAGATGGCTGCAGCAAATTATCGGGTTTGTTTTCCTTTCGCAACAGCCTTCTTGCCTTATGCAAGTGTGTGCTTTACCTATGACTACAGCTGTCATACAGCTGGATAAATGTGTAAGTAGTAATTGGCTTATCTTGACCCATTGTTCCATTTCAGAAACAGGTTATTTAACAAATGAATGTCAAATGCTTTCCCCTAATTTATGAATTGTACTGCTACTGCATGGGAAGTGTTATGACTTTGATGTGAGAGTTTAATAACAAAGGCATTGTGTTTGTTACCATCCATTATGGCCATGATTAATCCTGGCTGCATACTACACTGCCACACAGGAACCTTAAATTATGCAGCTGGATTTTTTCCCCCCCCTTGGAAATAATATTGTGTTGTATGTTGTCCAGTCCTGCTGGATGTCATGAGGACAGTGACAATACTTTGTATAATTGCCATTCCTATTTTAGCTTGAATGTTTCCTCTAGTATTGGGGTGCCTTTAGACTTTCATTTGCACAGAAATACTTGCCAGTATAAGTGATTTATTCAGAATTTATCACTTACATTACAGTTATGTTGTCTGAAGACAGGGTTACATAATGAACTATCAGATAGGAATATGGATTGTTTTGATGCAAAGTGGCGGAGCACGTGTGTGCGTATGCTTTCTTCCATCAGATATGGGAAATGCAAAAACAAATGTAGAAGGGCAAATGTATCAGATGTATAGCTTTTATCTTGCGAAGGAGTTCAGAAAAAAAATATTTTTATTACTGTGATTAGTCTCCTTAGTTTGATATATTTCCATTTCGGACAGTAGCCAATTTTATCATCCGAGTGCTGAGACCAGTATGTGTATAATTTTCTAAACAACATATATTTAAAGCTTGATACTAATCTTTCCTTTCTTGAAGACCCCAACAATGTTGCAAAGGAACAAGGAGGTTCAGATCTGTTTGCATAGGAGGAGGTCTCGCATCAAAAGGTACTTCTTTTTTCCAGCCTGTGGTGGCCTCTTAGTCGGCTGGGCTCATGCCTCACTGGAAGCTCTAATAAATATTTTGCTGCCATTGATTTCACGTTAACTGCGTGACAGTACTGCTTTAAGCTTTCTAGGCTTCTACTCTTTTATCTTTAGAGTACAGATGCAGATTACACATCTTTCCCTTCTCTGTGCAAGCCACCGTTTGCGCTGGACATCATGCCTCAGAGAAGGGGGATACACACCTAACTCGTCATGGGCTAAACGCTTCTGTCGCAGCAAAGAACTTGTTAACCTGTAGTACCTATCCAAACTGAGAAAGAAATTCCTTTAGTCTTCCAGTTCTGATGGCTTTGAATCCTTTTTTGCTGAAGCTCGCTCTTTCTTTGTCTTGCACATCTTGCACATCTTGCCAATGTCGTTTTGTGGACATTCTGGTAATGAGGAATCTTTCATAACAGTGTAGTTCCTCTCTGTGATCAAGTGATGTTGTTTATTCCTGTTCCAGTAATCTTTAGGCTATCGTCATGTTTAAAGGAGGTTTTTACCCAAAGGGGAATTACAGTCTCATATTATAAGGCTCATTTGGGTCCTGATCCAAGGGAAATTATTATTCAGAGGCTCTAAAGAAATGACAGATGTGGTAGTGTTGCTGTCCTCACTTGTACAAAGTAATTTTCATGCATGTGCCCCCTGACCTTTGTTTTTATCATTGATGTTGGATTTATCCTTGCCACCTACTCTGTCTGAAGTTCTTTGCTTCCTTTAAATTTTGCGAGACACTTTGTCCATTCCTTAAGTAAGTCTGGAAGGTCAGGACCCACTAACACAGTAGTTTCCATATATTCTCCATAATATTATCCATATATTTTAGGTCAGAATCTTTCCTTCTTTCCTCCGTTCTTAGTACAGGGTTTAGTGAGACAAAATGAGATACTGTCTTAGCACAGATAATGCTACGTAGTCAAACAGGAAACAAACCTGTATGAACTAAAACAGGCTTGAAATTAAGATTCAAATATTATGGGTTCATTTCCCTTTTGCTGTTTGAGGCTTAGGTGTTCACAGTTACAATTTTGTTTTCACAGCCATGAAAACAGAAATCTTCAAATTTTCTGGCTTGCACAGCAGATGTGTAGAAATAAGACTGAGAAAAACATCTACGTGGTGAACTTGCAGTATTGTTATGTGGGATAGGAAGCAGATTCTGTCGTGTTCTTTGTGTTGCAGTTTTTGTTCATTTGTTTTATGAAATTAACAACATAAATAGGCAGGTTTGTTTCTTTCTTGAATAAATTTTTACATCCTTTCTATCCTTGCCTCTCCTTTAGGTCAATGCCTCATGATATTTTTCCGTGGGGTTTTTTTGTTTTGTTTTTTGTTTTACTCACAAATTATGCACAAGAATACTTCTTTTATTATCTTTTTTATATATTCAGTTCAGAAATACAAATATAATTTTGAATGAAATGAAGAGAAATTATGTTTACAATAAAGCCTCAAAACACAGCACTTTTCTTATGATATATGAAACACATTTATGCAAAACCTAAAATTTTAAAATATTTTACACATTTCTTCTGCTTATTGGTCTATAAAAAAATAATCCATAACTAAGTGGGATACTTAAATATCTCACCTTTAAAAAAAATCAATTTAAGGTCAGTTACTACTGTTTGGGATTTTTTTTTTTTAATTGATTAGTTAGGTATTAGCACTCTTGATAACTGTACAAAACAACCACACAAAAAATCTGCTCATTTTAAGCTGGTCAATTTTATGCACATGACTACACATGATACTGTTTTCTGTGTATTTCTTTATGGAGTATAGCAACAAACCACTGAAAGAGAAGCTGCTTTCATCCAATAGTTTTAACTGCATGGTAGGTTTCTTCCACAGTTTTCCTGTAAACAATCATAATTATTAAGATCTGCAAATGGTACTTCAGTAGATGGGGCCATCTTTGAAGAACTTTATTGCCATAAAATGGTCCCTTCATGTGCAAGCATTGCAGTTTCAAATTACAGACCATCGCATCAAGGATATGAGGGACTAAATAGTCTCAGTGTGATCATTGGCCATGGGGTGGGGGAAGATTTTTGCATTCGTTAGTCAGTAAACAATTTGTAGGAAATAGGTGAATTAATGTTTGTTAGCAAGTAACTTATTATAAATAATTATCATATAAATATACTTTCTTAAGAGATGAGCATACATGTAGATATCTGTTTCTCAACTTAAAAGTTTTGACTGTGTGTATATATATAAAAAATAATATATTAAGTGCCATAGAAAATAAGGTAGTGTTTATCTGAACGAAGGGACCACCCCAAAAAACATCAGGATTACCAATAACTTTATATTTGAGTAACTTTGCCTTAGTGAGATGTAATTAACTTTATTTCTCTGGTGACTTTTAATCTTTAGGTATATTAATCAGATATATCTAGACTCTTAATTGGTATTATAAAGAACCAGGTACGTGGTATCATAAATTCGATAGTAATCATATCGCCAATTAGTTTAATTGATATATTTTTAAAAATTATTTTTCCATAAACTAATTTGGCTTAAGGTTTTCTTATGAGGTAGGAAGATTCTACAGTGTAAAGCTAAATATGAAGACAGAATTATGTTGACCAGTGAAGGAACAGCGTCTCTCATATCACTGTAATGAAAACAAAAATAAATTCTACTTGCACCTCCCAACTGGCTGTAATTACAGCATTGGCTGCAATTCATTTGAAGAAATTTGTTTGTCAAGTGATTTCACAATATAAATTATGACAAAAATATTTATGAAACAACTAAAGTAGCTTGGCAAAAACGTGGTGCCTCCGATAAAGAGAAAGAAAGAGTATTACTGAGAATCTTACATTATGATTTTAGGGCCTTCCTTTTCAGGATAATTGGTCAGGAATTTAGAATAAAAGAGTATTTGTTGCCTTGTATATCTTGTTGTTAGATTATCTTAGTAGAATCTCATAATGAAAGTTCATCAGGGGAAAATGAAAGCTCATACAACAGAGAGGAAATGACTGTGAAGAAATAAGACTGAGAGACTTTGAGGTGATATTGGGAAAACAAATTAGATGTTAATCTGCATGGTGATATAGCTGCAAAAGTGGTCAGTACTACCATAAGCAGCATATACAAAGTCATCCCACTTTTGGATGGGGAAGAAGAGACTCTTTCAATAAACCCCATGAAATAATAAACTCAAGATACCACATTGCTGATAAGTCTGATCAATTATAATCTGCTTAGAGAAAAGCAAGATAGATAAGGCAGCTAGAGTCAGATTTAAAGAACAGTAGTGTTTGAGAAATAGCAGTTTCATTTAACATTTTAAGGGATATATTGTTCATCTACTCAACTACATTTCAACAAAACTGCGAGCTTTGTTATTACAAAATATAGATGCTTGAAGGCCACATTTTTAAAGCTTAAATACTTTAGGCAGACAATGAGTTTCTTAGACATGTATAAGATGAGGTGCATAATATATACTATTTTCATACAGCGCTCTCAGAGTGCAGTTACATGCATAAGTACCTTCACAGTTTTCCTTTCATGTTTTAAAAGGTACAAAACATATATCTAATGTTGACTATCTGGGCCACTGGCTTCTGAACAAAACTAGGTAAGTAAAAAACACAATGAAGGCAACTTAAATTATACACAAACACACATATATATATTTTACATACCTATATACAAATTAAACTAGTGATCACTCTTCCTATATGCAGTGTGTCTTGTGCTCTTGTTGGAAATCAAATTCTTCTGAGCACCAGGAAACATTAGTCCCCAAGTGAATGGAAACAAGCAAGCTCTTAAACTTGAATCCATAAAAATCCAAAAATTTGCATTAAGTATATCACCAGGAGTATTTTCAATCTCCTAATAAAGAACTTAAAAGATAAGGGCAACAGGGGTAGGTGTTACCTGTAAGAGACAGAATATTTCTGTAATCATTTATCAGCAATCTCTTGAAAGGAACATTGATTTTTTCTGTGCTATTAACAAGAAGATTTAATCTCTTGGCACCATCTCTGGTAACTTGCTGGGCATTTCATCATGTCTTCAACAGAAGTAAAACTGGACCTATTGGACTCTCAATTAGTCATATCCCATGTTTGACACACAGTGTTTGAGTTGCCTATTGTGTCTTACTAATTATGTTCATTGTAATCTACCAACAGTAAACAGAAAGTATATTCATAGGGCATGCAGCTTCAGTTGGACTACCATAAGCTGTTAGGTAAATGAAAACAACAGAGAAGTTCTGGAAACATTAGAAATGTAGCCGTCGGTTCAAGTTCTGTTCATCACAGAAAAATGCAGACTAATAAAACTGAGAGAAATTATGACAAATATGACCACGTCCATTTTAGCAGCCATCCAAAAAAGCTCCTACACAGTAATTTCAGGACTGATTGAAAAATGTATATATACTTCAGCAGAAATGAAGGTAGTGTTAGCACTGTTTGGATAAATGGTAATGTCAGATATGAGGGGACCATATATAAGATGTTGTAAACATGAACTAGACCTTAACCTTTGAAAGAGCGTTAATATGAACAGGAGGTATTTCTCCCATTGTGTTTGGCTATAGCAAAAGAGAAAAAAAAAAAAAAAGCTGTATAAACTTAAAAAATGTCTGCAGAAGGAAACAAGTTTGCTGTGTTTTTCTATTTGGAAACTGAAGAGATTGCAGCATTTTCTCAATCAATGCTTCTGAAAAGTACAAAGAAACAAACATCTTAAGAAAATGAAAGTATGAAAAGCACCATTATACTACATGAAAATACATTCTTGTATAAAAACTTGTCATACAAGAAACAAACAGGTGCAGGTTTCCCTTCTCTGTTGTCTGAAGTGATGTGTAAAGCTGTTAGACTAAAAGGTAAGCGGACTATTTTATTGAAATTATTTCAGAGATAGCTGTTGCTTCCTAAAATACTTGTTCAAAACAAGCTTACGTTATATAAAACTGACCTGTAAAGAATACAGGCACTGTTCATCAGGCTTTATCAGAAAGGGGGCAAGATAGAAAATAAGCTTTGTGTTCCTATCGTTCTTATATGAACATGCTTTGTCTAGACTTTGAATTTCTATTTGTCGTGGTTTAGGCTGGGCTGGCCACTAAACAGGCACCAGATGCTCTGAAGAAGAGAAGGGAGAGAGAATAAGTGAGAGAGACTTATGCATTTAAAAGAAACAAAAACTACTTTAAGTAAAGTAAAAATGTCTGAAAAACATGCTGTTAATTTCGGAGTGCTATTAGGTAGAAGAGACTTAACTGAAAAGTAAAATTACTGAAATGAAAATTGGTTCTGTTTTACCTCAAACCAGGACAGTATCTTTTTACAAAGCAGATTCTGACAGTATAGAAGAAAACATGGTAGCAAACAGTGGAAATAAAGGTCCGAATAGGGTCCTATAGTTTTATATTGTATCTTTCAAATTTAAATGTATTGAATAGATTGCAAGATTAACACTCCCATTCTGACCTTTCTTCTTTCACCTAGTGTTTTTCTCTCTATCTGGCATGTTCCATTGACCTTTTTTGGTAATATTAATCTCGACCAAAATGAATGAGGCGTTTAATCTCTCAGCGTTCCTCCCCCTTCTTCCTCACCACTTTCAAAAAGACAGTTCTTGTTCAGATCTGTGAGCCAGGAGCTATTTTGGACTTTTTCTTTTTGCCCATTATGTCAAAATCTCACAGTATCTCCCCTCAACAAGATGTTTAATATCAGACTTACTTGCTTCATCCTCATTGTCAACTTCTTTACTGGTACAGCATTCTTTGCTTTGCCTTCTCTTCAATGCCTAATAAATATAACAAATTCTTTGTCTGACCTGGCAATTTGTTAATGTTATCTCAGTTCCGCAGATCTTAAGCTGTATGATAGCAAACTCAGCCTTCTCAATTCTATGTTGCTATTCAACTCATTTATGAACCTGTACCATCTTCCCTCATGGCACTTTCTTTTTATTAGTTTTTTTTTGTTCATGAAACTTTGTATGTCGCCTTTTCTTTTTGAGCCCTTCAATATGAAGGACCACTTCTTTTGGAATCTTTGGAAAATGTTGGTCATACCACACAGATTTAACGTAGACAAACAGACTAGTCTCAGCAACTTTTTCTGATGCTTTTGTCAGTTGAAGACAGAAGAGTGAAGAATGATGTTGTCTGCTTGTAGAAAGGTATACATTCTGTAACTGGAAGTGTTTTAGGATAGCAAATCATGTCCTGATCATGAACTTTCTGTATCTCATTTCTTATCTTATTTCTGTGTTGATGCAGTTGAACTATAATTTTTTCAGTATAGCCGTTAAGCCCCTGAGAAAAGAAAACAGATCAACCCAAATTGGTTATTTGCACATTTATTAAAATGAAAGACTTAAAATTCCTGCAGATTGAAATTAGATAAATCAATTTCAGAATTTTTCAATGAAAGTAAAGTAAAAGAAATAGACTGCATTTAAGTATCATTCAGAAAAACTGTTTTAATCTAACAGTTTGAGGGATCACGAAAGAAAAGCCTCAAAACCAATACCCTTCTAACCCATTCCATTGAACCATTGTTGCTCTAATAATCATTAAAAAAAAACAAACAAAGCCATGTTTCAGTGACTGAGTTAAACACCCTTTATTTTCTTCTAATTTTCAAGTACTATATCCATTTTGATTACTTTTTGAGAGAGATCAGGATAAGATGGGTTGGGAGGTAAGGTTTAGATAATAGCTGGGCAGGACGCACCCAATTTCAATGTGTGATCAACAATCCTATTTCACCATAGTTTCTTTGAGTTTTTTGATTGAACGCATACATGCTCCCTGTCATCTTCTACATCAAGCCCAAGGGGTCTTAAACAGTATTTTAGGTAATATACTAGGCATTTCATTTTCTTTAGAAGAACCCAATTATGTTAGAAATTAATAATTAAAAATTATAAATAGAATAAAGAAGAAAACATGAGTATTATATCCTACGGCTACATTTTTCAGCATGGTGTGCAGGGAATTAGGTGCAAAAATCCCATTTATGTTAATGGATCTTGCGTGTCTAATTCCTCATATACTACAGTGCAAATTTACCCCCTGGTGTCTTTGGTGGTACAGAGGGCCAGCACAGGGGGGGAGAAGAGTGATTTATTTGATGATCTGTCAATCATAATGGCAACCAGAGAAAATTACAAAGCTGTTTTTAACCTCTGTAGAAACAGCTACTTAGACCATATGCTTTTTTTCTCTTGCCAGATGTCATCATTCATCAATTTCTCATTAAGAAAATGGTACTCTAAAAAAAAAAAAGGTAGTAAAAGTTTGTCTTTTTTTTTTAAGAGTCCGGAAAATCAAACTGAAAAAAACAGGATGAGGTACCCCTTTTCATAAAGGCAACTACTCTATGCTCTTTAAGTTTTGCAGCTACAGGTTCATACTGGAGTGCTTAAACCTGTCACTGTCTAGTTTTTTTTAAAGGATTTTACACATTTACAATATTTTCAAAATTGGAGACCTTAAAAAAAAAAAAAGGATCCATTCATTCAGGTGATCCTTAATCCTGTAGAATAATCTAGATATTCCGTGTGCCACCTAAAGTTTTTATTTTCTTTTTGTCTTATAAAGCTGTAGGTCATGTGTATCTACTTAAGTTCATTCAACCTGTATGGATAATAGGGGTCTTCTGGCTGCTGTTGTGTGTTTGGTATTTAAAAACAAACCAAACAATAAACAAAAATCATTGACGAGTAACAAAAATGTCAACGTCAGTATAAGGCATTATTTGTTCTTATTTTTTTTGAAGGCTGTCAAGAGTCAGTGTACAAAGAAAGCTTTTTAGTTAAGTAAGTTGTGATTTTTGTTACTACACTGGTTAAATTTAAATATAGATAAATAGGTGTCCGTCCCGTCCCGTCCCCCCCCCCCCAATATGTGCTTAAAGCATCCTGGAGAACCATAGGACATCATTTTCCAAATGTGACATACCCTCTCTTCTTGTATAAATAACATCAACATGTTGTAAGTGTTTGCTAGGCTGCCATTTAACAGCTGTTTTGTTATTAATATTTTATTGCCCTACGTTTTCCAGGATATTTTGACACTTGCTATTATTTCAAATGCAGCTTTTCTGGAGTTTTTAATGGTTTGTGTATATCTCTAGACAGTTTCAAGATCTTGAAGTTGTCACAACATGTTAAGTAGGCAAATCAGCTAACACAGTAGTTTCAAGAAAGATAATTTTCTTTGCATAACTTCAATCTGCATCATTTTGCATGACTTAGTAACAGGAACTGACTCATTGACAAACAAGGCATATAGGTTATGGAATAGAGAATGTTTCAGAGTAAACATCTTCAAAAACTAAGCACTGATCAAAATTCTGAATTTCCTGTTGCTGACAGTTCAAAATTTGCAGAGGCTGCTTACAGTTAAAATTTCATTGGAAAGCTTTCCACATGTATATTACGGTTTTGATATGTATAAAATGTTTAACTTTACAATGGTCAGACCTTTATGCATTCAACCTCACTCAGTAGTTCAAATCTAAATTTCTAAAGGTCATATGTGGGACTGTAATTGTTTTAATATTTTAATTTTCTTTTTCCATTTACTCCTTCAGATCCTGGAGTGAGTTGGGACAGTGAAGGTCAGAGTAGAGGTGAAAATGGAGAGTTCTGACTTTTTATTCATACAACCAGATACTGTGCATCTGGTCAAAAATGTATGCTGTCATTACACTGCATTGCTATTGACCTCCGCCCTTTTTTCCCAATTCCACCCTTCCTAGGATGAGAGATGATTCACAGCCTGTGATAGCGTAACGCTGAGTCCCTCTGCCAGACTGCCGATTGTGCTGAATCACCTGTGGTGATCAGCTTTCTGATATGAACTAGTATCGCAAAGCAGAACACAAAATTCTGTTTGTTTAGGAACTTTTGTTAGACAAAACAGATGTCCTAGAGGTGAAAGGATGGGTGTTTTATCTTACTAAAGCAGGCCTCAGTTCTGCCTTTTTCTAAATTGATTATAAAGCTTGTAAAGATTGAATAGTGTTTTCACTTGTGTTTTGTACCAAAATAAAAGTTTGAAAGAACTGTTGCTGTTCTTTTCTGACTGGGTTGTTTGTCATGTGCTGTGATAGCAACTTCAGAAGAGAAACTGGCTCTTCTCTCCACTTCTTAGCAGATGGTGGATGTTTTGAACACTCACACGAAGCTTTAGTGGCAACTATCCTAAGTCTGTGTTTGAGAGGTTCCATGAAAAGCAAAGGAAAAGCTGCTGTGTGCTTTAAAAGCAATTAAGAAGCCAGAAGTCTATGCTAAATCTTTGTCCTTTTTCAGGTAAAACTCTGTATTAACTTCAAAGACAGTGTGCCGGAGTAAAATCTTTAGGATTGAATGTCTAGCAAATAAAGATTTTGATATTTAAATCTCTTTCTGTAACCGTTCTTTTGCTTAGTAGGAAGAAGGCAGCTTTTCTCACAAAATAAGATTTATCAGAATGACTTTGAAGTTTAAAAAATACGGATGAATACATTTGACTTTTTAAATATTTGAACAGTTAACATGACTTAAACTGCCTACGTGATGACACTTTGACTAAAGAGAGGTTCTCTTTTTCATACGTATGCATTATAAGAACACACGTAGAGTCCAATTTTTCATTGCTGTCTGGGTACAGTGTGGTGCCTCACTGACACGAAAAAGGGTCCTTTGGATATTGAGCAGCTGAAGGTTGTTTTGCTTTATAAAACTTCTCTACAAGCCCCAGAGCAGCAAACATTCTTCAAATAGAAGAAGAATGATTAAGGTACTGCAACATTTAATAATCCCCAATGCTCGAATGGTCCCTTGCAGCTGTCAGTAGTTGCGTACCAGGTGTAGCAGCGTGGGCTGGACTAGCTCGCAGTCCTTCTCAGGACTGTGCACAGCGCACAGTCCAGAGTTTGCTCTCTCATCCCCGATTCCTGACTCAGAGCCCAGCAAAGGTGAGGACTCGGCTGTGTGCTCATGACGATGTGTGGAACAGAAGAGCACTAAGGGAGTTGTTTACAAATGACTTACTGGGTTTCATCAGCAGAAAGTATTTAATCTCTTGTAGTTACTGAAAACGGGAATTATAAAACTCAGAGAGCTGTGATGTGAAAGAGTCGCTCATGAGAGTTTGTGGGACGTTTCCTTCCATCAAGTACTAGCCTAGAGTTCATAACGAGTCTGAATATACAGTAGCATAGACAGGCTTAGTAATCTACTTTGTGGGAATGTGGTGGACGGAAAGACACAGACTCCAGCATGCAGGATCGAAATCAGCTTTAGTAAGCAAGCGTGCTCTTTATATACTTTTCTGCTAGGGCCAGTAATTTTCTACTTTACTTGTTTACACCATCGCGTGCTCTAAAAGATCATGCTCCCACTGAAAAGGGAATCTCTCTTCCCTGTGAGCAGCACCTCCTTATCTAGGGAGTAGCTTCACACAACTTCATCGTCTGCCAAAACAGTGCTGCAGCTGCTTATTCCTCCCACACTTAACCCTTCTTTTGCCTCAGTCCCCACATGGGAAGATTTTAAAAAGTATTAAGTACCGCTGGGCACCCAAATTCATGCTAATTTAGGAGCAGAGCTCTGCCTTACCAGCAGGAATGTGACCTCTTGGGAGCAACACTCTTACTCAGTAAGAGGGCTACGAAGATGATAAGGTGACTGGAGCATCTCTCTTATGAGGAAAGGCTGAGAGACCTAGGTCTATTTAGCCTGGAGAAGAGAAGACTGGGGGGGGATCTCGTCAATGCTTATAAATATCTAAAGGGCGGGTGTCAAGAGGATGGGGCCAGACTCCTTTCAGTGGTGTCTGACGACAGGACAAGGGGCAATGGGCACAAATGGAACACAGGAAGTTCCATCTTAACATGAGGAGGAACTTCTTTACTTTGAGGGTGGCAGAGCACTGGCACAGGCTGCCCAGAGAGGTGGTGGAGTCTCCCACTCTGGAGACATTCAAAACCCGCCTGAACTGTGCAACTGCTGTAGCTGAACCTGCTTTGGCAGGGGGGTTGGAGTAGATGATCTCCAGAGGTTCCTTCCAACCCTGACCATTCTGTGATTCTGTGAAACTGGTCCTATTCGTTTCAATACACTGAATCATAGCAGTCAGCGTCTATACATGATCAAGCCCGCAGTTCTTATAATCCAAGTTCAGCAAGTCATGCTAAACATTGATTCCTTACATTAAATTATGTTATGGGGTCTATTTGTAGAACTTACTTGTGTTCATTATGATTAAAGATCTTTTATCTTTTCTCAAAAAGCACTGTTTGTAGTGAAAATGTTGCTGCAAGTAGTATGAGGGTTTTTGACATTTCTCTTACATTTTAGTAGAATTCCGTCAGTCATGTCTTGAATCTATTCTGTAAAATATTTACCAAGAAATCCATTTTGTTACCATAAAATCATGTTCTGTTACTTTTAAACAATTTTGATAGTGGTTTAAACAGCAATAAAAGGTATTGTGAAAACCTTTTTCAGAACTAGAAATTGGTCCAGATAAATCCTACAAACTGCAAGAAAATATTAATATATTATACAGAACTATTTTTCGGTTTCCTAACTAGTTACAATAATTTCTTATCAGGGTTCCAGTTTATCCCAGCTTTATTAAAGGGTCCTGTCCAGCAGGGTGCAGAGCTCTCTGTCTTTAACTGCAAAAAAACATTTAAACGTTCTTAGCTGACTAAATAATCGTGTTGACGTGAGCCTACAGACGTGCTTAAAGTTGAACACAAATAGTTTGCTGGATGAGCACTGGTATAATATGATAAAATGGAGTCTTAACTATGTAAGATGGAAAAAAAATATGAGGAAAAATGTTGTTCCACAATATTTAAAAATGTAAATTTTTTTAAGCATCTTAAATGCATTTCCCAAGAAATGGCTGGCTTTCCCAGGTGAGTTTGATATTGCAAAAAGATACTGGCAGCCAAGTACTCACTTGTTTCTGTTGTTCCTCGGATTTTTTTGTGAACATACCATGTAGCAAAGCAATTAGGTATGTGTCTTTTAAATATAAATGTGAACCTAGCCATCAAAAGAGAAGTATGTGACAGCGAACACAGAAAAGTTTAAACATACAAAGTGGCACTTGAGGTTTGGAATGTCCTTAGGAGCTTTACTAAATGGCAAGCTCAGTTACAAGTTTCTTAGTGGTGGCATTAAGTTGGTCCTGTTGTCCAGGCACAGCTGCAGCAGGAATGGCATCATGCTAAACTGTAAACTGTACAATGACCAGTAGGCTCATTTTATCTATTGACTCATTGAGGCTTTTCATTCAGGATATGACACATCATTTATTCTGTAGTGTGACTGTTACCGTGCTGCTTTCCTAGGATACCCACAGTTTGTCTGCCTTAAAATAACTGGGGGCTTTTGTTTCCTGCTCCTGCATTTTTATGATATGTATTATTGGCAAGCAGAATGCCTCTTGTCTTTTTGATCCTTGAGCATTTTATGAATCAAATCATTATTATTTGGAGTAGGCAAGAAGAGAGGAAAGGAGAAGAAACACAGTTTACTTAAAAGTAATGTGATGGGCTCATAGAAACATTTATTAGGCTTTTAATAATCCATTTATGAAAATAGCATGTTGGCTCAGTGGAGTAATCGTATAGTCTATTAGCCTGCCTGTTCCTAAGGAGTTCAGCCCAGCATTGATGTTCAGGTCAGTACTTCATTTTTGTGTTGAGACATAAGCATCTGAATTTTGATTTAGTTCTCTCTTGTTCTCGGAAGGGGGGAAACCCCTCAAGTTTCCAGTGACCATTGGGAAAACTCAGATAGAAAACCAGTTCAAGTTATGTAGCTTGTTGCTTGAATTCAAGAACAGAGAAGGCTTCAGTTAATCAAGTTTGTTCTCTGTTAGATATTTACATGAATAGAAGATTCATCTGAATTTGATTTTGTGAGATTTATAAGTAAATTGCATCATTAAAACAATTCCCCAAAATTGGGGAAAAAATAATAGTAACAGCAGCAGTATTCTCTTTGCTTTTCCTGGAATTAGGTGTACAGAGCAGAGAAGCCTCTCATAAATATATATACAACAGTCTATATAACAAAGAACAGGAGACTTTAAGTACTATTATGTCATTTTGATGTCCTATTCATTCCACTTACTTGCCATGCCCCACACCTAGAAACATCTAGTCTTTACACAGAGATTAAAGTAGAATCGATACAAAGCAAATAGAACAACCATTTTCATCTTTTATCCCAACTCTTTTTCGTTCGACACTAATTTCGATGAATCACTTCTGAAATTATTTTCTTGAAAGCAAGAGAGATTTTTCCTCTTGTATTATTTTCTGAAGTTCATTGTTCTTGGGAGGTGGAAGATTCAGAATGCTATAAAGGAAAATATCAAACCACAAGATGCAGATAGGGATAATAAACTTTTTTTTTTTCTTTTAATGCGTTTTAGCTAGAGATAGCGAGACCTGGAGCATAAAGATTACTTGATTTTCCATCATCAGTGACTTTTGAGCAACTTTGAACAAATGTGTATGTTCTTGCTATCTGTTAAGACTGTTTTGTGATATGAGTTATTTTTGACTGCAGTTTTGAGTTTTAACAAGTCATTTGAGGTGCGAAACCCAGATGCCAAGGGTGATGAAGAATTCTATTCTAATAGATAATAAGGAATTTTTTGTGGCTTGTTTATGGGGTAGTAGATGCTCATTCACTCTGGACATTGTATCTGGAACTGAGATGGCCAGAAGAGTTTGAAGGGGTTATGAAGTGTTAGCTGCAGTCAAGAGCAATTCATTTCTTCCCATGTCAGCAGTAGTTTAATTCCTTTAAGGAGGAAAGAGGAAAGACAATGGAAATATTTACTATTTTTAATTGCTGTCTGCAGTTGAATTTCTTCTAGATGGAAAAGTAAGTGTTAATACTTGATGACTGACTTACAACTATGGTTTTTTGCCTGGCCCTGAAGGAACTGGTTTCACATAAGGACAGATAAACCAAAATGGGTAATGCTACTGAAAAGAAGTGCTGGATACGCAAGTTGTTTTTAACAGGATATGTCACTGGTCAATGATTTGGGACACTTTCTGAACGCGCATCAGTATTATACTGTCATGGCTCTAGCACTTACAACTACTTCACTGTTCTTTTTCTGTGTTGGGGATTGATACACTATGGCTTTGAATCTGTCCCTGGTGTTCTCTGCCAGTCCACTTCCAGAATTGTCACAGGCTGTGAGAGCCTTGAGGCACGGCTCCCTTGTGAGCAGGTGAAGATCATCTCAAATGTTGTTTCAGGATACCAGTGCACACTAGCTTAGGTAAAGCCAAGTGACTCTTAGGGTGACCAGGCCTGGAACAGTCCTGCCTTTGTTTTTTCTGCCTTTAAGCTGTGTTTTTACCTTTTCTGTATAATGTCAATCTAGTGACTGGGTGTGGAGAGAATTTAGGGTATGGGTGTAAGCAAAATATTCCTGGGGAGAAGAGAGGCTTGGGTGATGGGGAGGATGAACTTAGATCACTATGTGTTTGTAAAAGCACAGTACTAGCCCAAGGGAAGGACACAAAAAGTCAGGGCAGGGTTGTCCGGTGGAATCCTTGCTTAAATTGACCAAAACCACAGTGCAATCTCATGCTCAGCATGTCAGTCCTCATATGCATCAGCTCAATTTTTTCTTGGAGACTCAAGGGTAATGCAAGGACAGAATTTAGGCTTGCCCCTTAAGGAGATGAATATTGTTTCACACTATATGATGTTTAATTGCCACCTACGGAATAACATTTTTCAATAAAGAACACAGAAATGAACTCCTTCAATCCCAGTCTTGTACATAGTCAGTGCATTGCTTAAAGAAGCAAAGCTGTTATGGACAGAGAACATGAATCCCCTGAGAAAATGAATCTCAAGCTAAACGGTAAGCTACAAGAATAAACCAGCAAAGCTGATTTGGATGAATGTTATAAATAAATAAATCTTCATTTCTAATTTGCATGAGGGATTAATAAAAAAAACCCCACACAAACAACTTTAAAAAGATGAGGTATAGATGCAGTTTTATATCATGGGATTATAAAATAGACTACACAATGGAAATTCATCTAAAATTTTGCTTACATAAGGTGATTCAGGACTGTGTAATCCTTTCCAACCCACATAATTGTAACTTTGGAAATATAAAGTTAATATTCAGAGCTTTTATATATATACTCCACTATATAGAATAGCGGAGTCCTTTTTTTCTTTTTTCCTTTTTTTTTTTTTAAAAAAAAAAACAAAGCAAGAAAACAGTGCTTGCAGGACTCTTGGGATGTGCAATATGAATGAAAAGTGGAGATTTAAATTGACCTACACTGAAACAGCCATATTGCTCTTTTCAAGTCTCTGGATTGATCTTTGAAGGACAATATGAAAAATCTTATTTTTAAATGCCTTATTTTCATCCTAAATTAACTTCTTTTTCTGTAACTCATCCTGACTATTGAATGAACCCTAGGGTAAAATGCAGATTCTGTTTTTATGTTATTTTGCATAATACATTTGAACATTGTGAGTAATGGTACCCAGAAGGAAAGAAGCAGTGTTTAATTATATAATTCTACAGTTCTGTTACCTTTCATATTTTGATTCTATTCATTTGTAACTCGTTAACAACAAAGCCATGTTTTGGAAAGTATTTGGGCTAATAGAAACGTATACCTTTCAAGGATACTAGTGTTAAGTGTTTGTAGTCTTTCAAAAATGCTATGCAATTTTGGTTTTTTTTCATTGCAGCCAGACAACGTGAATGACTACAAATATATACGCGTATATCTTAAGCAAGCATATGCATGCATATACATATTTGTTATGCATGAGATTTCTGTGGCAGCTAGAGTAGATAGTTCTTTTGATCGCTTAATCAGATTTCGAATGAGCAGAAGAAAGTGTGAAGCTGTATAAATGCTTCTCTTTAAAGCTTTCCGTATTTCAGAATAGCCAGTGCTGGGTACGTGCTTTTGCTGGAATATTTGTCTGCATGAGGTGCAGAATGTTGTCTCAGACTGTGCTGGAAGCTGAGGATGTCTGGCACCTCACGCGCTCCTTCTTTGGTAGCGTAAATGCAAAGACTGGTGTGACTGATGTGATACTAGATTGTTGAGACCAGTGGGACGTCACTACAATATACACTGCATCTTAAAAAACTGACTCAATAAAAAGGTAAGAATTTGCAAAGTATGATTAGGCTTATTCATGCGTGTATGTGCCTAAATTTGAATGTGTTAGTTACAAGCACTGAGACCAAAAAAGATATAAATTGTGTTCTGTTTCTTTGTGACTTTGGTGAGTGCTCTAAGTATGATTTAAGGTTACGCATAATTTTGAACAATTTTAACTAATGCAAGCTCTGGACCAGTTTGCTGAATGGAAGTTATTATGTCTAGGGTTCTCACACACACACACACACGTGTGCGTGCTGATAAAATTAAAAAGAAAGTTATTTAGCATAGTATGTCATATTTCAATTTAGGAAGGATCTAAAGAATTAGTGTAGTCTGATTTATTGTAGGAGCTCTGAAAAGCAAGGTTTGTATTGTCTTGTGCCATTTCGGTAGTGTTGCTGCCGTGACACTCTAATCCAAAGGACAGAATATCAATAAAGCTAGGATGTACAGGAATGTAAACAAGCTTTAGAAAAAACGTCCAACAGTTTGTTAAATAGACCACAACAAAACAAGTCCATTATCATTGCAAAAATAGCTCTGAACTTAGTATGTCTAATTATCTGAATAGCTCGGAAAAACATAATTAATCCATCAGCAATATTTGCTATTCTAATTCTGATAATACTGGATGGTGAGTTTATGTTTATTCATATCTCTGTCAATATATTGGCATTTCCTAAAGATGAATAAACATAAGACTTTTTTTTCTCCTTATAAGATTCTTAGTCTGTCTGAGTTTGGGAATGTAGTCCAAATCCCAATTTATATATATATATATATTTTAAAAATAGAATGTTATTTTTATTTAATATTGAAGAAGGACATTTTTGTGTTAATCTCTAACGTTACCATTTCAGGAAGCCTTCTCAGCTGCCTTTTCAAACATGGTAACTTACCTTTGTGTGTTGGATGTTGCAAAGTAATATACTTTATTTAAATTTCAAATATGTTAATGTAATGCGAGCCCATAGATGCTTGAGTGAGTTGTACGTGGCTACACAGTACACTATATTTCCATGCAATCTGGATTGCGTCATAAGGGGTTGATTGAGAGAGTGGCTGAGAACAGGGCTCGCATCATCAAGAGTGCTCCTTTTTGAAATCAGGTGTGAATGTAAATGGCATTTAAGCTCCAGCTGGTTAATCTGTTTCCAAGTTCTCTGTACATACATAGGCAGAGTAGGTGTTTGAGTGAAGTTCTTGAGTTCCTGTGGCACCTGCAGCGGGAGCCAGCGGGGATCACGTTGCAACTCTGGGGCAGCACGTGCAAGGGGTGGATAGCCCTGCTGCCCCCAGCCCAGCCCAGCTGGCGCCCAGCGCAGGAATGCCCGAGCGTAGAAGCCCAGTCGTCTGCTCATCCAAAACTTTTACTTTGCTCTTTTAGGTAGCGTTGGCATATGACAGGGTGAAGAAATGGGAAGGTGTGGTATCTTCTCTGAGAGTACAGGTAGTTTCTAGGACCACAAATTTTTCACTAGCTTTATACATACCTATTAAGCCTCTTTATAAGTCCTTTTAAACCTAGTCGGTATTCCAGTTGGTACATTTTTTACTATTTGTTCTTTCCGTTTGCTCTCTTTTCATACTGATAGTATTGAAATACACTGATCTCTCAAAATGCAAACAAATGTCTTTGGAGTTTGTGAATCAAATAATATTTGGGAAGAAATCAATATTTATATTTCTCCAAGTTACAAAAAATGCCAATCAAACCAATGCTCCTCAAACACATTGGAAAGGCGTTTTGGGTGCTTTCTTCTATTTTCACTTTATGCTATACACTTTACTTTGCCTCCACCATACACACATTATTGAATCTCACTGTTCTAATGACAGTAAATACGCACAAGTGAAAGTATTACAGAATAGAAGTTTATTGTGTAAATAGATTGTCATTCACTTCTCATTTGGTATTAATTACTTCAGTTTGGTGTGCCACCTATGTGTATTTCCATCTTCTGATATGATTGGCTCTGTTCTTTTTTTCCCTGAGGTGTGCAAATTTCATAGCCCTGAGCACTGTATGGTGTATAATGGATTAAACAGTTCAGAAGAGTAGCAGCTCACCAAGATTCAGCCTCTCCAAAATCAGCCAGCCATGGAGCTGTGCGTGGTGATGACACTTCATCTCAGCGAAGTGTTTTCCTAGTGGTTTACAACTCTTATATCTGTAGGAGCCTTATCTCATTGCACTGCACAGAGTATCCGCGTGTGTATCTATTTCTTTCACCCTAAGTATCTCCGCTAATGGCTAGTCCCTCTGTTTCTCAGTAGTAGGGACAACGGCATACTTTTGCCCTTTGCTGCTTGTATGATAATTTGTTTGCCCTGTGAGCTTTCTGACTGTTGTGTATATGATATCTTTAAATGACAAACCTCTGAGAGGACTGTGAATTTGTTGAGGGCATGCAACATTAAAACAAGCTTTTGCGATTTTATGATACTGTGGTCTCTCTCTCTCCTTTTGCCTTATTCCTTTTGCCTAATTCCTTTTGCCTTATTCTTCTTCCCTTATTCCTTTTGCCTTATTCCTTTTCCCTTATTCTTCTTCCCTTATTCCTTTTGCCTTATTCATTTTGCCTTATTCCTTTTCCCTTTTCCCTTCTCCCTTCTCCCTTCTCCCTTCTCCCTTTTCCCTTCTCCCTTTTCCCTTCTGCCTTTTTCCCTTTTCCCTTTTCCCTTTTCCCTTTTCCCTTCTCCCTTCTCCCTTCTCCCTTCTCCTTTTCTGTTGTTGCCATTCCAGAAACTGTATCTTGCTTTGAATTTCTGTCACATCTGTTCTTTTTGGCATTGTCAGTATGACAAGTGTGATCATAGAAGAGGAATCTATACCATGAACTGACTGGAAAAAATAAGCAACCTTCTTTTATAATGAAGAGAACTGTGCCATTTTTTTTAACCTACAGTGGTCTGTGAGCCTGCATTTTGGAATAAAGAGAAGGCCATGTATTTCAGCGAATGCATTCCTGAGGGGTTTGAGCCTGTCCACCATTGCTGATATTCTCAATGCATTATCTGACTCCTGTGCAACCTGTGGGTGATGTCCTGGCCCCAAAGCAATTAATTCAGGCACACAGCATTTTGATTGTTGCTTTGCGAAATACAGGTTTCCTGTTCATAACCAGCTCTATCAAACTCCTTCCAAATGGTAAAATTTGTATTTCATCCTGCGTGGATATCTCAATAACAAGTAAGGTTTCTCTGGCTGCATTTCTAGTATTGGTTTCCTGTAAGGCTAAGGAGCTTACCGAGGTTTTGGATGTTTCTTTTTAGGCTTTGGATTTGCCAGCTGTAGCTCCATGGTTTTGAAAGTGCGTACTGTAGGGGTTTTTTTATTTCTTACGCAGCCCATCTGAGAAGTACTGTAAATACAAACTGCATGTGGCAAATTGTTACAATGTAATGACAAACAGGAGATTTGTATGGAAAAAAAAATCACATGGCTCTGTGACTTCTTTAAGGGTAGAGTGGGGTTTTTTTTGCTCCTGTCTTAAATACAAGACAACTTTGAGTCAGCTAAGTATGCTTGTAACTTTTTAGTTTGTAAACACAGTTACATGTCAGCTGCCCTGCTTTGCCAGCCCCCTCATTTACAGTCCGCCCCTTGTCCACAGAAATAACGTATGCACCAATCCCCCCTTCATGATAATAAATTCTGCATAGCTTAGTCATGAATGCTGTTTTATAATCCTTACGTTTCTGTTACAAGAAGTTTAAACAGTATATCATTAATTTCACTCTGTTGATCATCTGTCCAGGCTTTGATTTAATTTTCTGGAATTGCCTCTTTTGTCTTAGGAAGCACATGGACAGAGTCATCCTCAGGCCTGATGGGATCCCACTCTCACTTGAAATTAGTAGCAATAACTGTATAAAACTTAACAGACATAAAATATTGACCTATAGGTGCTTCTGTTGAAAATGTTAAAAGAACACAACTCTCTTCCTCTGAATGAATGTTGTAGTATATAACCTGTGGTCTACTAGGTAACAAAGCTTTTTAAAGAGGCAGATTTACTAATTATGGAAACTGTACTGGTGTCTAAATGTGGGACGGAGGATCTGAAGTATTGTGGGACCACTGTAAAATGGAACAAAAAAACTTCAGCAAACTTTTAAAAACTAACATTGTGCACTCAAAAGAAAAGTGTATGTGTGTTTCCCAGTAACCTGGTCCCTGGCAGCAATTTAAGATTTGGGAAGTGAATCTTTTAATCTAGATGGTGGATGAATGATGAAAATACGATTCAACTTCGTTTCATTAAAAGAATGAGTCAGTGGGCCAACTCTAAAAGATCGTCAGGAGTTATTATGAAACGTGATCAAAATAATTTATTAATATATAATTTTTATCTGGCTGTTTAACTTGAGAAATATATATGCTAAAATGTTAGCATATACAGACCCACATAAAGTGCAGATAAAGTGCCGAAAGACTACAGGAGTGTGGTCTCAGCTGCTGTTTATATTCTTCATTTTCTATTCAGTGAAGTTCCTTTATTGTCTGTTTGGCAATTAACTGAACGAAAATTTCAAGTGAGAAGAAGGCAAAGTAAGTTGTGTTTTTACCTATTTGAAATAGATTTGGTGTTATTTTAAGTTATTCCTGCCTTTTGCGTAAAAATGGTTTGGCAGGTCTTTTTTATTTCAGATACTGTAAAATTCATGGAAAACAAGTATTCCAGGGTTTGGAAGGGTTTGTTCCCTGAATGGCAGGGACAGGACTGCAGCTTGTAGTGAAAAGAGAAAGTAATGGTTACAGGAATATTTATACGTCCAGGTATTTTAAGGGAAATCTGAAATTCTGTGATATCTTTTTAAAACAAAAAGTCCTAGAAGTACATTTTTGGACTGGTAACTTGGTAAATGTATCGATGATACTGATTTTCAAATACACTTTCAAGGGGCTTTCTATATTGTTTACATTAAAAGAATTCTGTAAGTTGGGTCTTCATACCATGACTGCTTTGTGATCAAGGCAAAAATACTCAGTGTAAAAGCTTTGAGAAAAGGTCTAGTCCTTTAGTAGGCTAAATTAGAGTCCTATTAACACTGAGTTTAGAATAAAACCGTGGGACATTATTAATATTTTAATTCATTTTTCACTAAGATAATAAGATAGCATGTTCAGGAAACACAACTTTTTCTTGACTTTCAAAACCAACATAATGAATAAGCAACGTCATAAGGGTTATTTTTAAATTTTGACAAAGAAATGAAGCAATCTATTACTAATCTATACCATGTGTTATTTTATTAATATTTACTGTTACAGAATTTCTTTTAACATTATTCACATTGGTGTTACATGCAAAGTTATATTATCCTTGAGGATAACTTCTATTGCAGTGTTTGCGCAAGCTTCCATGAGAGCAGTGTTTAGATATTTCTTTTGCTAATATCAAACAAAATGAAATTCACTGAATGTCATGGAAAACAATTATAACAGTAATGCACCCGAGCTGTGGATTGTAGAGCTCACCGTGTGTGTACATTTGAAGTTAATTGTTCAAACCTGTTGTCTCCAGGACCGGAAAAGGATACTTATCAATAGGATTTTACATCTCTGGAGAATATTGATAGCAGGGCTTTAGTCTTTTCTTCTCAGTTTAAGTAAAACGTATAAAAGAAAGCAAAGCAGAACAAATTGAGGCAAAGGAAGAAAAATAGAGTGAAAAGAGCGAACCGTATGTCCTTTTAAGATGATCTGGGGCAACTTTCCCTAATAACTGACTGCATGTTAGTTTTTTACAATAATGGAAAGAACCAGTTATTTACAGTCTTCTATGTTGTCTTATTAAGTGTTCATGTAACCAGTTAGGCAGATGAACTGAAGAGTGGTTGGAATTTTCTAGTTCTTTTTCTTCACAGTAGAGCTTCAAAGTAAAACTGTAGATAGAAGAAGGTTGTAAATCGATACATTATTATTCCACATATCATGTATTCTCCTTTTTGCTGATCTTTGAATACAAACATTTTAGGATTATACCTATTTAGTAAGAATGCATCGAAATCATTAGCAGCATGGTACTTCAGTTTACATGTAACAGAATTCCTCCTAAGACACTTGTTGCCATACTGTTGCACAAAGAGAAATCACATGAGCGTGGTGTTGGGATCTTTTTTCACAGAAGCACATTTTGCTATTCAGTATAGGGTTTTTTATACCCAATAATTATGTACAAACCATTCATTCAGTGTTATCCTGATTTTCAGAGCTGCTGAACACATTCTTTTTTCAGTGAATCTGAGGAGATGCTCTGTTTTCATTATCTTCAAAAGTATGGCCATATATGCACAGTAGAATGATACTGCTGTACAATAATGCACTTTTAACTCAGATTTTGCTTTTTGCAGTCACAAGTGGCTCTTGCTGGCTTATGTCAATTGTCCTGCAAGAAGATTTGAGCAGTCATCTGTTTCATAATTGACATTCTTTCCTAAATCGTTTGCATCTGGGTTGAAGAAATCCTCCTTCTCTCTTAAAGTTCTGCAGGACATGCGGTTAAAAATCAGATATTTTCATGTTAAACTGTAAATACCCACAAGTGAATAAAATCATCAATTCTCTCTCTACTTTATATCAAATCACATAGCATTTACTTAGAACCACCACCCCGCCAGGCCCCAAATTTAAAAAAAAAAAAAAGAGTATCCACCAGAACAGAAAGGAACTGTCTGTATTATCCCTAATTACATACCATGTACTTTGAAAACCACCCACGAAAATATCATACTAGTATTACAAAGAAACCTGTCCTCATTATCTCTCTCATGGAATTAAAGAAATAGCAGTTTGCACAAAAACGTGCAAATTTAAGTAGCATTTTAAACAGATCAGATGGGGAAAAGCCAACCAACTTCTTTTGTATTGTGATATTCAGAAAATGAAGAAAATTGAAAAATGCTTATTTCTTTTTTATGAGCCTATGTTTCATTTTTCAAAAGTGACTTGCATAAAAAAATATCTATGGTGTGTAAAGAATTGGTTAGTGGCTTCTCAAAAGTGCTTATATAATAACTTCCTTTGAAACAAATGTAGTCTGGAACTTCTGAATATCACTGTCACTGCTTGTCTGCTTCTTCAGAACTATCTTTAAAAAGATCTGCTCTGTGGATATTTAGAAGACTACTGCTTAAGTCATTTGGGAGGGCAGGAGGGGAAAGCTTTGTCTTCTCAGTCAAGTAAATGCTTTTGATTTCTTTCTCTATGTCAATAAATACAGTCCTCAGATATTTGTCTGCAGTACAGTTTTCTTCTGATTTTTTTTTCCCTGTTTTTTTGAGTCTTGCTCTTAAAAATGAGGAGCTTGGGCTCTGTCTGCTCTGAAACGGTGTTCAGGCTGCACAGCAAGCTTCACAGTGTAAGCCTGGATGGGAGTTAGGGAAGTTTGATAGCTAGGAGTAGGGTTGCTGATTTTTATGTTTGCCACTGTTAAAGAATTCGTAGCCACGAGGTGTGCGAGGAGGTTCCCCTATCAGTGCCTGGAGAGTTGGGCACCTTGGGAAGGGTGTCGATGGGGACTTCCACGCTAGCCAGAAGATAAGGATGACAACAAGGGCATATCTAGAACTTTTCTCCACGTGAAATTTAGTTTCTCAATTGAAGGATGAATTTATAGTAACTTTGTCACACGAGAATGGACAAGGGCATGTGTGCGAGGATCAGCTCCCGTGCCCTCTCAGAGGGGCAGTGTGTGCAAGGCCAGTGTGGTGGCTGCCTGGTTTGGCATCAGGCCTGGGCGATGAACCTGACTCTTGTAAGCAGACAAAGTGCCCCCTTCCTCTTCCTGATTCGGTTGTACACTTCGAGACTTGATGTTTGCCTGCTCTGCGACTCACATGTAGCCAGGAGAATTAATGAAATAAAACCCTAGAAAAAAATAAAAGACTGAAAATTTAATAATTTAAATTAGAAGGAATGTTTAATTAGGACATTTCTTTTTTATTATAATTTTTTGTCAACTCTTCTATAATTCTGATGCCTAAAGAATACTTCAGAACAATCTCTATTTAATCAACAAATATCCCTAAGAAAAAAAGAAACTCAGGTAGTTCTTCAGAAAACTTTAAAAAGCATTGTTTTCTAAGGAAACAAAATTAACCCCTCACAAATGTTTGTCAGGAAAAAATAGAACAGCCTTATGTGCCTTTTTTATCAAACATAGGAAAAAGAGAAATAAACATTAATTTAACTCTGTTACTTTATGGACTTTTATTTAAAGGCAATTTAATGATGAATTTAATCTCATTGTCTCTGAAGCCTTCACTCCCTTGCTGTTTTCAAGTATTTGTGGTTTTCTTTACCATGACCTAATTCTCAAAAAGGAATAGCTGTAAACTCTACTGTATTTTTTTGGCACAAAATATGCTTATGTTTGTTTGTTCAAAGATTTAGTTGCTGAATTTTGGGTCTTTATATTATATACCGTTAGGTTTTCAGATTTTAAAATAACAAGCTAGTTCAAAATTTGAGCAAATACTCCTCCAATGTAATAAAGGATGTGCAAATAATGCAAGGGTAATTCAATATACATTTGTCTCTGACAGTGGTGCTAAAGACTTTCTCCAGTCAGCATGGCTTCAAGCATGTACATCTGTTATTTTTAAGTTTTCATCTTACTCTTGCCTTTCAATTTTTATCTTCTTTCCTCCCCCTTCTTTCTTTCCATTAACAAATAAGTTAATATAGAAAAGTCACCTTTCCTGTGGGTTCTCTGGAATTATTTGGTTATAACAAGTAAGATTGTAATTTCTATTGAGGCTTTTTAGAACTAATGAAAATTATCAACATGTCACACAGCTGCATTTCAGTTTTGTTTGTCAGAGCCCAGAACAGAATTGATTTTATAAATAGATCCTAAATGTGAGCACAGAATGTGCATACTGATGAGTTCATGATAAGACTTTGTTTAGAAATACTTTTACAATTTACGCATGAAGAGGAAAAAGAATTATATGTCAAACAGAACAATGTAAAGCAATTTTTTCCACAGTCATTTATGCAACTCCATATCCTTCACAAAATATCCTACATAAGTGGTTTTTGCTTTATGCTCATTGATGAGATAGAGGAAGGTTTCATGTGTATTAGAAAGAACTCGTGTGCTCTGGAAAATGGAACATTTTGTTTTACTGTAACACAGATTCAATGAGTCTGTCAGGGGTTTTTAGATAAAGTTAATTAAAATCAAATTGATCTGGGCTCCTTTTCCCTACTTAAAGTTTTTTACAATCATATTAGTGATGGTGAAGGAGAAAAGAGGGAAAGAGGAATAGCTCTAGCAGGAGGTCAGAGGTTTCCTACGTCCTCTTTAAGAACAGCTGCTTTTCTGCCAGTGACTTTGCTCAGCAAGGAGGTGTTGTAGTGGCTGGTTCTGATGTCTGAAGAGCAATTGCTCGTTGGCGATTTGGGGGGCTGCTCAGCTAGTCAGGAAGCTTATAAATTGTTGCGGTCACACCCTTATGTAAGCCATTTTTTTCCTCCATTTGCAAACTGGTTTGAGCGCTGAGTGTTTCCTGTTAAACTGAACTCTGGAGGTTCATAACTGACAAGCGCTTTGTCTTGCCCACCACCAGCAGGGCTTGGGTACACAATACACAACTCTGCAGAGTCCGAATATGGGGTGGCAATACAGTTCTTAAGGTCATGTGAAGACTCTGCTCTTTGTATTAAAATATTCCTCCTTGGACAGCATCACTGTAAGTAGGAGTTATATTAATCTGCAACTCTAAGAAATTTGCTACGTTTATATACTCAGCCTGAAGAAGAGAGTAAGAAGAAACTAAAGGTGCTTCAGCAAACATTTTTTGCTTAGATAGCCATAGGAAGGTAGAGAGATTTGTCTGTTGCTGTGTCTGTTGCCACCCAGGCAGGGTCCCAAGCTTGTTCTGGGGTACCTGCTTAGGAAATGAGCCTTTCACTGCAGGTGGGCTGTGGTGCTCCCATGCATAGGACAGGCATCCTAGCTCACAAGGTTGTCCTGGTATTTAACCCACATATACCTCATGGTTCCAGTCTTCTCAGACACCCATTTTTTTTTTAGGTTTTTTTTTTTTTTGACATCTTGAGCAGTTGTGCTGCTCTTGAGGCTCACATTGCATCTCTCAGAATTGCAATACAGCTCTTTTTTTCTGATATTGTGAAGCCTGAAACAAACTGTCTGTGGAGCCACGTTGTAGTCCACAGAGAAAAGCTCAGAACTTTCTGGGTTTGGGGATTATGTTTTCCTTTTACCAGAGGTGTGGCTATTTGTAAGCTAGTTTGCCAGCTGGAGTTGTGCTTCCATTCTGAAGGAACTTTGCAAAGACAACAACCCACATCATTCTAGGGCTTAACACAGGGAAGACATTTGCTTATATCATGCACTGAAAAAATTTACTGCAAATGGAGAGGCTGGGTGCGTACTTGATGTATTTTCAAGCAGTTGTTCATAGACTTCAGTACGATGGGTTTGCTGGTACTGTATTTATTGATGAACGCGACTGTAGTATATGCATTTATTTCTGGTGTTATGTAGGCCTTTTTGTGACATCTATTAGGTGGAAGTGCTTCTAGGTTTTGTGACTTGATTTCATAAAATCAATGCCCTCTGTGGTATTTTATGTTAGATTTTGGCTGGCTGGTCCACCTCATTTAAGAAACAGATCACTATATCCACCACACCCTGGATCAAACTTTGAAGATGTTGGACTAGGTGACCTCCTTCGGTCTTTTCCAACCTAAATTATTCCATGACTGTATAATTCACACTGCTTGTAGAATGATTTAATTTTTAATAAGCAACAGAGGAGGATGAATACTGTTCTTCCAAAGCCTGGATAATGCAGCTTTTCCAGGACACTCTTCACAAGGTTAATACACAGACTCTTACACCTTTTTGGTATAACTTTCAGGAGTGTCTTTAGGAGTATCCAAATTCTGTGTCTGCAGTGACCTGGAAATATTTTCTTTCTTATTTTATTATAATAAACAGATTATTTTAATCATTAAAATATGAAAGCTGGTTGGATCATGATAATTTGGTACTGGTTATAAAAGCCATTTGTATTGAATGAAAACAAGCAAAAATCAGATATATACTGTGCTTTCCATCAAAACTGAAATGTGCTTTGCTATTTTGAATTATAGATCAGGTGCATGCCCACTATGTGCCATCCAACTGAATACATAAAATATGACTTTAGAGAAACCATGCTCATGATCAACCTATCAAATGGCATGGTAGCATAGCTGAAATCAGTGGTATCATTCTGAAGAGCGTGTACAATCCACCTAATGCTGAGTGGCCTCTAAAGCTTGGCTGACATTAAAAGGTTATTTTCTAAATCAGTGATTCTAAGAACCATTTTGGTTTGTGATGTTCACTAAATGATATTTGTGCCATCGAACAGTTGAGGATATCTCTGAAAAATCAACATCTGATTACTGATGGGAAAGTAAAATTAGGTGTTTAGATTCCTATGTATTGATACTTGTATTGAACATAACCATAACCAGTATTGCCGATGTCGCTACCAATAACATAAGGAGCAAAAAATTGAGATATGTAAAACATTGGATAGGAGCTGAAATAATGTTTGTAGCATGAATAAGTGTTGCAATAAAGCTAACAATTTTTGGGGTTTTTCTTGTTTTGTTTTAAAAATTTATGCTTTTGTTCTGTTTTCCCATTAGTTCCCATATTATCCTAGCAAGAACAGTCAGTCATTCATTTTTCTTTAAGTTGTAATTTGTCAACTGTATTTCTCTACTAGATTATTTTGTCACTGTTGCGCTATATACCCCTCTTAAATTGATTTACCTTTTTAGTAAGCACTCAAAAATAAAATGCATGGCAGAAAAATTTTGATTCAGCCACTCTGCAGAAGTGAGCAGTCCATGGCTTTGATTTTGACAGATTAATACTTCTGCCTTCATCTCTCTAAATATAGTGTTGACAACATAGCTGATAGATTAGCCCGTGTATTAATTCTGTTCCTAAAACCCCATTGCTAGCTATGAATTTATGTGTTGCACAAAATTAATACATAGAACAAAGGCTATCAGAGCATGAGTGTTGATCAAAGACTTACGCAGGTCCTTTTACTTTCGTTTCTTTGGAGAGATAAAATGCATCTTTATTTTTGAAGGAAAATTATTTTTAAGTGTTTATCTGCGTTCTCTTATTTTAAATATCTCGTTCTCAGTAGTTTAGCCCTGGGTGAGTAAGGGTAAATAAATGTACTGATGCAAATCCATGGTTTGATTTCAAGTTGGATTGGTCCTTGTAATTCTGTGCCACAAATTTAACAGAAGGTGCCTTATACAAATTACAGCTTGTTCAAAATGTAGCTGCCAGAATATTAATTTGAACAAAATATTCACAACCCACATTTTTTTCCAACTTCTGGATCTTTTGCTGAGTTTTCCAATCTGTTGATTCTGTGCTTCTGTATATTTCCTGAATAACTGGCAAGTTCTTGAAAAAAGCCATCTTAGGGATTCCTTGTGTTCCTCTGAACCCAGGCTGATTTCTGGCTTTTTTGTCATGCTCTTTTGAATGTCTGCTCGTTAGTCCGGCACATCGGAATGAGTGGCTGCTATGACTGTGTTTAGTTGTGAGTTATTTCATTTTGATACAGACTGAATTGATTCATTCTGGCTGATATACAAAAGATCTTTCCAGTCTCACTTAACTAGACCTGATGGCATGACTTACATTTTCCGTGGGAATGAACTGCTTTGAAGTGGCAGATCATGGAAGCAGATGTGACTCTCATATCTAAGCTGCACACACCCCCTCCCCTTCCACGTTCTCAGTAATACATTCTCCTGCGGAATGGCTCTGAGTACGGACCGGGAGCCGCATCCTGCCTTCCCGTCTGTCCAGGCTCTCAGGTGAGGGTCCTAACTTGCAGAGGGCTCACACAAAGGCTGTTTGTGAGTAAACTGAAAGAATAAAGAAGAGGTTAAAGGTAAAGAATAATGTCTAAGTATCCATTATAGGCAGACAGAGAGATACCTCTGTCTTCCACAACAAAGAAACGCAAAGTGTAACAGACCCGTCCTGGAGTTGCGTGGTCTATGTGACGGGATGTGATGTATGGCTGCTGCCTCATGTCTGCGTCCAGTTTCTTATGGTCTGTCACAAAACAGAGTTCTAAAACAGTTACAAAGTTGAAGATTACCTTAACAGATATTAATATGCTGGTTTGAGTGTATTTGGATTGCTTCCTAAAGAGAAAATGTTATTTATATTATAACTGTCAGAGAATGGAAGAAGAATTGCATTAACAAACGCATTACATCCATGTGTTTATAGATCCAGACTCCCTTAGGGAATGCTGCCAAACATGATATTCCCCACATTTGGTTTGTAAGTTGCATCTTACAGTAGAAAAATATATGCTGTAAATGCGTTATTATCCTCATAACTGAGGCCTTGATTAAATAGAAAATTTAAACACATCCTTAAATCTCACTGAGGCCAGGGGGGCATAAAGATAAACTGAAAATTAAGGATATGTTCAACATCTTTAATGGCTTGGCTATATTCTATTGCTGGGCCCAGAATTTTAAGAAATGTATTTTTGAAATTATTCTGACACAGTGCAGTGTATTTATAAAACGAACATCCTTTCTCTTCTTTTTTTTTTTTTTTCATTTTTCTCAAATATACTCATTTCACAGGTTTGATTTATTCTTTTGACTGTGGTTTAATGGTGTCCTGTTTTTCAATAAGAATAGAAAATAAATGTGTAGAAGTGCTACCTTTAGGCCAGATCTGACACCTTCACATGTCAAAAGGTGACCTACTCCTCACAGAACCATATTAAATTTGTCTTATTCTCAGGATAAGATATTTCTTAGTGTGATCAAAGACAGCAAAATCTGATGTATACATTAGGAAAATACGATGCGCTTGCAGAGTTTCATTTATGGTACCTTAGAAACATAGGGAAGTCCAAGGGGCCATCTCAAGACAAGGCTCGTAGGTCTTATTGCTTTGGAGGACAGTGTCAAGGTCCCTGGTTTTAGTTTTGCTTTTCTTATAGTTGCCTTTTTGAAATAAATTTGTCTGAAGGATGTTTCCATAGAAGACATTTGGGGAATGGCAGCAGCTGCTAAAGTTAAAGCTTCATGTTGACAACATGAGACTTAGTCTCATGAAATGTCGACCTGATTTTCCAGGGTGCTCTAAAATCCAATATACATCTGAAGTAATTTTCCACCATGAGATGAATACCAAGTTAAGGAAATACATGTAAAGAAATCTTTTTATGACATATAGTTCAGAGATGTTCCTTATGTAATTGATCTTTCCGCATTGTTTAAATAAGATTTTTGTATGTTTAATTATAATAAAGTCAAGTTTGGAAAAAAAAAAAATGGAACATGTGAGTTCAACAATAGTTTCTGTGAGAGAAAATCATATTTACACTGAAAATATAAACCCACTCTGACATAAAATTATATTCTACCAGAAATAGAAGTCCATGCTTTACAGAAATTGTGGAAGCCTCTCTGCTTTTTTCAGTCTTTCCTAACCTGTGCAGTAATTTAGAAGAATTAAGTGTTAATCTGTGTTCTGTATATTTGGTATATAAATAATTGGTTTAATCACTGTCAGGTGCTGCATCTCTGGAGGTTAAAATGTTTCTGAAAAAGAGTCCTGATCACTTGCGAACAGGTTGACGCAAGAGCAGTGAAACAGGATTCCTTCTGTTTCTGCCCTGGGTCCCCACACCCTCCATCACAGTAACTCCTGTCGCCTCTTTTGTCCCCATGTGCATCACTCTGCTCCCCACTAGCCACGTAGCGTGTCCTTTGGCTGTGTGTCCTGCTCAGCCACGGGTAATGGGCATGCCTGCCGCAGTGCAAATCTCTGCTCCCAAAGCCACTGATTCAAATTTTTCTCTGCTACTGGATGAAATTTTATGAAAATTACAGAAATATCATTATACTTGAAGCCTCAGATTTAGTCAAACTTGAGTCTAGAAACATATTAGAGATTTTGAGGAGAAGCAAAGGTGGCTGGCAGCTTTCTGCAGCTCCGTGCCTATGCGTTATTGCTTCAGCAACTGAGACTACAGAAACACTTTCTGCCCTCTAATTAGGAAGTTGTTATCTATAGCTGCTTATAAAGGAAGCAGCTCTAAAACTTGAGGGGCATCTTCTCTGTTCATCTTCCCAAGTGCTCTTTTCCTTATTTCATGAAGGGTATCATTGTAAACGTAGATACAAGTTACATGAAAATGTCTCTTAGGCCAACAGTGATGTATTAGTGGAGTCAATAGGTGAATTTTCATGCAGTGCTGGGTAGTTCAAGGTGGAAGGAAACTTATCGTAAAGCCCTGCAAGGTAAAAATATAGAGGCTTAAGGCAACTCTTAAATTTAGGACTAGAAGGTGTTGGGAGCTCTAGTCTTTAGCAATAAGACAGATCTCTATTTTT
The DNA here is from genome assembly GCA_008711295.1 of Anarhynchus alexandrinus. Taxonomy (NCBI): domain Eukaryota; kingdom Metazoa; phylum Chordata; class Aves; order Charadriiformes; family Charadriidae; genus Anarhynchus; species Anarhynchus alexandrinus. Next base: position 5,311,259 of record VUYV01000025.1, read on the forward strand.
GGTTTACGGTATGAAGTGTGTTTCAAATCATTGGGAAAGCATTAGCTGATGAATAAGCAGCTTTTACTGGAAGTTTTTAATGTGAATTTTTGGATTGTGTATTAGGAGCAATGAAAATCTCGTAACACTGGAATGCAAAAAGCAATGTACCTTATCAGCTTTTGTGAAAAATAAACCATATTACATGTATTTACACTAATTGTATAATTAGACATTCAAATTACAGTATGTAAATACTTAGTAATCAGCTAAAATTTGCTTTGAAAAACAAGATAATTCCCTCAACACAGGCTACCTTAAAAGAATGTTAAGTTGGGAGAAACCCCACGGAAGTACAATGAGAAAATTAGCCTGCAGTAATGAAAACCTCAGTAACTGGGGAGCAATGTGTAATTCCATCATTTCCTTTTGTGTGCAGCTATATTTAACAATTCGAAGCCTAATCAGGTGATGTGCTGAGTATAGTGAAATAAATAGAACTTCTCAAGAGTCTGTAATGCTAGAGCCCAGCTCATTGTAAGGGTTTGCCTTATTCCCCAAAAAAGGGGGACTCTTTTCTCTTTAGAAGACCTCTTGCTCTTTGGAAGGTCTCTTGGAAGATACACAGAGCGAGGAGTTGAATGTGTCAATGAGCCACATAGCGAAACTACTGCCAAACGTACTTAAAAAGACAGTATTAGGCCTGGTGAGTTTTGCTGAGTTAACAAAACCCTTAATATTTGTTATGGTTATTCCATCTCAGCCTAAACCTGTTCTAGTTACAGTGTGTAAATAAAAACATTTCTCCCCATGGAACCTTCCTCTTTCAGTGTTAAATAATCGAGCATCATTTTTGTAAATTGCTGGTTGTTGTTCTTGACTGACATGTTTACTCAGATAATGTAACAGTTTTTCTCAAAGAAATCTACTTAGTGCCTAGATGACATAAACATGGGGTTTTTTGTGGAAGAAAGAATTCCCAAGTGTTCTTTACAGTTCTGCCTAATTCTTTTTCAGGCTTACAACCTCATTTAATATTTTTGCCTTCATTAGTGCTAGTTCCGTTACAGTCTATATTTGCCTATATCTGTAAAAAGTGCATTTGGTGAGCCTAGGAATGGTGTCTGCCTAGGAAACACCTTCCTCCTGTGTCGACTGAACCTCATGAATCAATTATAGACTGGGCTGCTGCTGCCGCTGCCGGTTTTGCTGGCTGGCACGAGTGGGATGTGATAAGCCACACACTTTGCTTGACACTGATCTTCCCTAACGCTAGCTTGCTTTACATTTGTAAATGTGGCCCTTGCGGCAGCGAAATGAGAGGTGAGGGACTGCAGTCGCGTGACACAAATCAGCACGGCTTTCTTATGAGAAAGTGTTCTTCAAGGCTGGTGACTCAGAAAATGATGGTTATATCCTGGCCTGTGTGCTGACACTTCCTCACTTCTGTGGTATGACAGTAAATGCAAGGAGTGAAGGGCTGGGATAATTTGGAGATGTTGAGAATTTTGGGAAAGAGAGAAGGAGGTGAGTGTCATGAGAGGTACCCATGCCAGGTTTTCTTAGCAGATGGAAAGCTTTTAAAATTCAGTTCAGTATTACAACGAAATTTGGAGTGGCAATAAAACTGAGCCAGTGCAGTAACAACGAGCAGTAATACTTTACTAAAATGTTTAAACAGTTATATAACCAGTATTATTAATTTATGCTACCATAAAATAATATCTGACCAGTTATTATTAGAATTGTTGATACTTGAAACCTTTATCTTGTTGGTCCCCCACACCTAAGTGGAGAGGTTTTCCTTTTTGTGACAAAACTGGTTGATCTCAAAAGATTAAGCAGATGGGGAACAACTGCATGTTCCTTCCTGGCTATGCACATTAGGTAAGAGAGCCGGTAAATAGGGTCTTCAAGGCTGTCATCTCATTGCCTGAATTGCTGAGGAAGCCCTGGCAGGTACTGCAGCAAAATTGGGTTTTCAGCCACTGAAGGGCAGTGTGCCAGACCATGTGTTTCTTTCCCAAACATAAAGTGTGCTGGTAAAGAAATTTAGCAGGAGATGAGAAATGCTGCTTTACACAGAATTAGGATGGTAAGTGGATTAGCACCGTCCCCCAGCTCGGCTGGGTCTGGGCTGCAGCGGGAGCCAGGAGCTGAGAGCAGCTGCTCGGCCCCAGCTCCAGCCCCACCGCGAGCCGCGGCTGCGCCTCTGCCCTGGCACCTGCGCTGCAGGTCGCTGAGCATCTGGTTGTAATAGAGCATAAGATTATGTGCAGTAACTACTTGGAAATGTTGAATAGCGGTCCTCTTGACCAGCTATGGGTAGCCAACTCTTGCAGGTTATGGTTATATACTTGCAGGTTATATAGTCAAAAGCTTGAATTAGGTAAATTCACTGGTAAATTGAAGTAATCCAAGCATGGCAAGGGTGCATCCCTTGTAATCCAAACACATGATCAGGATAACCATGAATATGCTTTGCGCTGAATACATAATGCAACAGCTTAGAACATAGACTTGCTGTGAAGACAGCCGTGATGAGCAGATTTTGGACTACAGCTGATGGACGCTTAGACTTCAGTGGTTACCGAGAGGGTAGCAATGGCATTGTATTGCAAAGTTATTTTGCTTTGCTACTTGAGTGAAGACAACCTTAATGAAAACCAATCAATGACCTCGCTAGTCATAAACTAGATCCAAGTTTCCTAATTGATTCAAGGGAAGACATTTTGGGGAAAGCAATTTCTGGTGTAGGAGACATGACAAAGATAGAGATGACAGAGACAGGAAAAACTCTGGGCAGTGCTGTGATCTCAAGGTAACTTGCAGAGGCTGACGAGAATGAGTCATTCAACTGAAAAACAGTGTAGTCACTACTACTGATAAAGATACTGAAGAGATTCCTTTGACATTTCCAATATTTGGAATTTCCCACCCGTAGCTCTAAAAGAAGATCCCTAACTTTATAAAACCAACAGGCTTTTGTGTGCAATATGTTCATAGCAATATCTGCAGAGACTTGGTCAGTTTCCCAGTTCGACTAGGAAAAAACTGAATTGTCACTCTCTAAAACAAAAAGGAACTGCAGTAAAGAATTATACTATCCAAAGGAATCTGTAGGGATTTCCAGGAAACAACAATTCAACCCAACAGTCAAGATGGCAGTGGCTTTAAAAAAACTGTTCTTCGTTCCAAGATGGGAAAAATTCCCAAGACAACAGTGACAGTTTCTCCAGTAACTCAGTTGAAGGCAATTTAGATCATTTGATCTGAGACAAAAGAGCATATTTGAACATACCATAGTCACAGATACAGGTACAAAGCAAAAGATGTGTCAGCTCTAAAATCCAAGGTAATACTTCAAGGCTATGCTTCTGGAGGGTCTCCTGCATACAATATTTTTCTTTTTATACCACCAGCCATCAAGTATCTAAACTGCAGGCTCCTTAGTTCATCACATACTAGAAATACACAGAGCAAATTCTCCAATATTTGTCAAATATTTATTTAAAATTAAGAGCAATTCAACACTACAACAGCCAAATCTTGCCATAATGTTTTATTTCTGTGAATGAAACAGGACTTCCTGGAAGTATTAATTTTTGACCAATACATATTATCTTATCTTGTCAATCAAGATAATGGTTCTGTGTAGCTTTCCCTTATCTGAGGGGATATATTTGATCAAAAAAACTCTTTAAGCATTCTTATGTTAACACCGTCTGTCTAAAGGAAAACTGATAGCTTAGTTTTCCATGAGAGCTTTTTATTAACCCCAATATATGGACATTTATTAATGGGTTTCCCTTGAGCTTTGCTTCTTTTTAACATAACGAAATGCTTCAAATGATAGCAATTTGAAAAATCTGATTCTCCTTCTTGTAATTTAAGGTGTCTTCTTGTCATATGTATATTTGGACAAGTACTGTTCAGAATTTGGATTCAGCTCAGTTCTATGAAAAGCAGTGTCTTTAATATTTCTCCCAACACTGCTGCTCCATTACCTGTTTCTTCCTGTACACAGCTGTCAATGTTGCTGCTGGCGTGCTTCTTTAGGGAGACTTGATTGAAATCAATAAGTTATTGGGAAGCGCTCAATTAGCAGTCTTTCACTTCTGGTGGGGATGCCTGCTAAGCCTCCTGTGCTTTAAGCACAATATTTCTGCGTGACTTTTCAGTCCAGACGTACACATTAATCAAATGAAGAGTAAAACAAGAAACCCTGAGTGTTCTACTGTGTCTTTGATTAGGACACCCGACTGGACGACGGCAGGCTCGCAGTGACAGGCACAGGTGCACAGGGAAGTGCAGGCTCAAGTGTTGTTAATATAAGATACCAGTCACCTCAGTGGATCGGAGAGACAATAACTAGATCTGCACAGTAAAATAAAAGAGAATGAGAGGGAGCCAAGTGCTTTATCCTTTGCTTTCAGTTCAGTCTTTTGGATCTCCCCATCCCTTTTGTCTTCTGCGCTTGCCCTGATGATACCACAAAAGATTGTGGTGTAGATTTAAATCTCTTTTTCTTCCAGTAGGTTCAAGTCCACTGTGAAATGCAGATTCTTTTTCTGTGAGATTAAATTTTAGGATTTCAATTTCATGGGCACAACCATGAAGTGCTGCCACAAAGAATTCATGCCAGTTATTTGTACTAATCCCCTTCTGTGCCACTGTGCGCCCATGTTCTGATGCAAAATATTCCTTCCCAATTTCCCTTTATCAACCACGCCCTAAACCTCATTCTAACTAAATAAAAAGGACAAATTACTCAGAAATGCAGTCTCTGTCAAACTGTCAAGCGGTTACAGGAAGACAGCAATTAAGAAAAGCTAGAAGCAATTTGAAGGCAGAGTTTCAGATCGATAGGCAAAGGAGCAATCAGCTTTCACAGACCTTTGGCTGGCCACGATGTTAGTGCTGTGTGCAAGGCGAGCACCTGCTTTACGTGTTTGAACGTGCACTGTCTTTCCGTGCTTCTTGGAGATGCTCATCACCTGGTGTCAGGTGCTCCATCTCATGAGATGTTTGGTTGACACATTGTTATTTTTTCCAAATTCTACATTATATAGTACATGTATATAGCTTCCCGTGCTTGGATGGGAAAAACAGAGTATTCAGAATGAGTTATTCACAGTTCCAGCTGTTTTTCACAGCACTGACTACATTTTTTTTTGAGTATCTCTTATTACCCCAGACCTGGAGAGAGCCACTAACTGCTTATTTGTGGGTATGGTGCAGACTCACCTCAGCAGCATTTGTTACTAGAAAGTACACAGCACTTGAAGAAAGTAACTTTTGGGCACTATTAAGAATTAAATGAATAAAAATAAAGGCTTTCAAGCATCTACGTGTACTTGTTTAGCTTATCAAAATATTAGCATTGCCCCGGTTTTGGCAATTTCCAAATACATTGCTGTGAAATGTGTACCATCTGCTCACTGTTTTGTAAAGTACTGCAGTGAAACGTTGAGATTGGTATGAAAGGTCTCAGCTTGGCTTCTTCACCAGTGCTGCTGCACTCCAGCACAGCTGTCCTCCGAGCACTTCCCCGGGCCGCCCTACCGGCCTCCAGGCTTCCCGGCTTCCCGGAGCCGTCAGCGCACGTGCCCTGCTACTTCTTGAGTGCCTCATGATGGCACTTGTAGGTTTGGGAGAATTGGGGATTGAGTGAGAAGCAGAGTCATGATGCCAGACTGAGGAAGAGCAGGTGTCCATTATACCTTCTCTGACCCGATGTAGTTCATCCTGAAAGCAGTAAAGACAGGGACTATGTGTGTATCTTCTTCCCGGAGTCCCACCCCAAGGGTCTGAAAAACAGCTGTTCCAGGAAGCGTTTCTGGTAGCAGAGTCTTGACACAGCCCAGCTCTCAAGGCCAAAAAAGAGATCACACATTTCAGAGTTGTTGTTGCGGCATAAAAATCATACAGGTATGTCTTGGAAGCCTCAGGGATACCCCACAGGTTTTCTCATGGTTGGGGTGAAGGGAGGGAAAGTCATAGTGTTTTCTATGATGAATTATATTTGCACTTCTCCTCTAATTGGAAAATGTGAGATTATATGTAGGAAGAAATATTCTAAGAATTTATGCTCAGTGGAAATGAAAGATGTGTTTTTAATTCAGATTACGTACCACTGTAATTTCTCCCTGCCACTCTGTACTTCATTTCCCTCTGTCTTTCTCACTCATATGTCAAAATTCCCTGTTTAAAATTTTAGGATTCATTCTCTGTTCTACAGTAACCCCTCCTACAATAGTCTGTCATTTTCCAAATTGATTTTTCTTTCTTCTTCTTTCATTACAATGCAACATTGTTTCTTTGTTGATGTTATTCCTGATTTCTCACCATCCTTTTTTCCTCCACTTGCCATACTGTGCCAAATGTTCAGTAACATACTTATGCTCACACACGCGCTCTCTCTCTCTCCCCTTGTTTAATTGCTATTCCTTCTGAACTCTTCCAATTCTCACCTCCCTATTCTGAGTTCCATATTTCATCTGTGCCAATTTTTATTACTGCCACTTTTATCTGTGCCTCCTTCAAGCTTCCATCACCCTTTGTGTTACCGCAAACTAATGATCAAGTGGGAAGTGTATCTGCTCTTTTATTCCTTCTTCTTTCAACACCAGTGTGATTAATCCTAGTCTTTCTGATTGGCCCAAGCAATGATGATTGAGCTGTCACTCAGACTTTCACCCTGTCTTACCACTGGTATGAAATTGAACTTCAAACTGTCAGAGCATTCAGCACTGTCAGGAAAATGTGAGTCAGTAATTTACAAAGTGGCTCTGCGTTTCATACACTATCCCAACTTACAAATGCAGAAAATACTCTGTAGGACTTACTAATGAGTCAGGATACAGCAATGCCACTACATTACGTAATCTTGCCTCCCTTGAGATGAATGAATTATGGATACAAAACCATTATCACTCCCTTTTGGCAACATTTTCACTTTCTCTCGTACTGTATACCTGTGATTTGTTGGCAATGCTTTATTTCCTCGCTCCCCCAGTATATTGCAGAACTCCTTGAAGTTTTGTATTTTTATTATATTTGTAGAAGTGCTTTTGTTGTTTTTCCACTGAAATCCCTTTCCTTTTGCTATTATGCTATTAACCTCTTAAAGGTTACATTTATTGCTTTATTCGTTTTAATAATTTTAGTTTGATGAATGCAAAGCATCATATAATGCAAAGTGTTTTCAAAATCATTGACAAATAAAATTTATACTGTTAAGGTTCTTCAGTGTTTATATTGGGATATCCAGTGTGGAAAATTCATAAATTCAGAGACACCACAAGGAAAACTGCCTTTGTCAAAAGTGTGGGTACCTAATCTGAAGTACGAACATGTGGTGCAGGCCCCCTTTAAAATTCTGCTTATGATACTGGAAGAAGAATCTTACGAAAATGAAACTTCTCTTATTAATAAGTGAACTAAATTTTTTGATGTCTCCAATTTTTTTAATGCTAATGTCCTCTTTTTCTGATCAAAAAGCCTATACACCCTCCCCATGCATGAAGTTCCTTTAATGGCATCTTTTCAAATATATCATAGTGCATATTCAGTATAATTTGTAAATAATGTGGTGTGTTAGGTCAAATCATCTTATAATGTTACATCAAGAAATGGGGATGTGGCAACCTTCAAGGCAGAGCTCCTGTAGAGGAAAGGCACTGTATTAATCTCTTTTCCTTTTTGATTTCCACTCTTCCCTCTCCAGCTTTATAATCCCCTTTCACAAGTGCAGTAACTGAAATGAACAGAGAATGGGAATATACCTTTAAAAAGTACAGTGAATCGGTTTCTATTAAACCTCACTGTGTAAGAATGGGCCGGTGAAACTGGCACAAAGTCGGATGAGAGAGAGAGATTAATTCATCTTCTGTCACTTCTGAGAGCAGAGTTCAAACCAATCCAAGGAGACAAAAAAGACTTTTTGCATGTGTGCTTAATGGGTGTAGTTGTCAGCAGTGAGGTACTTCAAACTGCTCTGCCCTACTTTCCAGTTTATAGAAGTATCACAACCCCAACTGCAAGCTTGGTACTTTGTTAGCAGCACGTGGGTAAATTAAGGCGCCGCTGGAAGGGCCTGATTAAGGGACGCCGCGCCAGCAGACGAGCTTATTCTGAAATTAATGTTTAGGAGAAGGGTTTGGATGCTGTGTGTTGGGAGGATGTGCGTTTTAAAGAAAGAAAGCTCAGAATAAAGAATAAAAGGTCAGACATTTGATAATTGTCTACTTGTTCACCATCCTAACGTAGCCAAGTGCGAATGTAATGTAAATTTGGCCATGGATCCTTTACAATTTCTGAACAACACGATCTCAGTTGTGACTCTGACCTGGGGCCCTGGGAGAGGTTAAAGAGAGGATTACTGAGCGCAGAGAGGTCTCCCATGGCACAGGGTGCCTGAGGCAGCCTCAGTGGGCCCCCAAAGAGAGCAGCAGGCAGCGTGGCTCTCCCTACACCTTTTTTAAAACTGTACAGGTTATGCTTCTTTATATGTGAGACCAGACTGGGGAAGTTAGTACTATTATCAGCGCCAGGCTAATGCAGGCTTGTGTGCAGAGATTATTTCCATTCCCTGAAAAAAAGTGCTTGAATGTGTGTATAAACAGAAAAGGTTACACGTGTCCTCCAGCTTCCCTGTCTGCCAGAAGAGATCAGGTACTGTCAGTACATGCAGGAATTGCCTCAGCGTTGCTGAAATTCGGTTTCCTGCAATTTTGTGATACAATCCTATAGAATTTAATGCTTCTTAATCAAACAGCGTTTGATAAAATGCATTTGATAGAAATGTTTCTAACACCCATAGAAAGCAATAGAAATGTTATTTTTAACTTTTTAAACCACAAAACATATTTCTAATATTGCTAAAGCAATTTATTAAAGTTTTAGAAATAATTTCTATAGGTTCAATTTTTTACCTTTTTCCATTGTTTTCTGTAGAAAGTTCGAATAAAGGCAGAAGGCAAGTTGCCCACTATTTAATGGCAGTAATATGGCAATTTAGAAGGAAAAATAAAGTGGAGGTTATGTCAGTAGGATTTAACTGGATGCCGTGAGTAGCAGGCTAGCTTTTCTGCAGCAAAACAAAGGAGATGAAGCTGAATTTTTTAATTACAGCGATGTTAACATTGCCACTTTTTGCAACTCCTACACAAGATGTAATCTGTAATGACAAATATCTCTAATACTCTGTTAGGACATTAGTTCAGTGTAATTTCCAAGAGAAATATGCTATTCACTGAATTTCTGTAGCAACTTCTGATAACAGTTATTTCGGTTAAAGCAAAAATGGAGGCAAGAAAAATCAGATTTTCATAGCGAGCAAGACCAGTAACTCACTCTGTACAGCTAAGGAGCTGGGCTGACACAAAGCACTGATGCCGCTTTCATTAATGGTATGTGAGAAGACTGAATGATTGGTCTCCATATTTTAAATCCAAAAATTCCGGTTCTTTAACAGCCTTGTAAAGAGTGATTGGTGTCTTTTATTCCAATTTTACATGTTGCAGACATGAAAGCACAAACAGAAATAAATCTTGCATTTTTATTATTGCCAAAAATGTGTAGGTTTTTAATCTGCTAACTGGTTTAGGTATAATGCATCTTGTATGTCCAGTTGTACTTTGCTTGAGCTTGGCTAAGGAGGCTGTGACAAGGCTAAGGACCCAGCAAAGCTCCAAGAATAGGGAAAAAGCACATGATTTAGTCATAAGGCATCTGTTGGACCCATTCTTGCTTTATTCTAAGAACATCTACCTCTCTATTGTTTTCCTCTTCTTTTTGTTACATTCTTGAATGATTACTTTGCCTGCGTTCACAGAAGTTGCCTCACCAAGTCTTTCTGGAATTACTTTGTTCTTTTACCAAGAAGTGTTGCATTGTGTCAAACAAGTTCAGCAGTGAGTCTGCATGGGTATTTCTGCTCAGCGTTTTGCCTGTAATTTTTCTTGTCTCCATCTGTTAATTATTTGTGGTGGCTTATGAAGGATTACATTAAAACATTTTAAATAATTGGTACGATAGGAGATAGTATTAGTCACCATTGTCACCAATAGGTGATAATTTTCTGCTCTGTCCCTTCTGTTTGGGGAGAATGGACGGCAAGTTTGCTAACAGGGAAAAGAAATGCTGAGTAGGTTAAAGAAATGTTGGACTGAATTCATTTCTCACACAGACTGTATCTCCACTGATTTCACAGAATTGCTCCTGATTTATATCACTGTAACGTAGAGGAAAATGAGTCCCTTAAACTATACTACATACTACTGTATGTGATTCATTTTGTGTTTTGTCATCCTATAATGTATATTTTATATTTTTATGTTAAGCTACACATCTTTCAGATCACAATCACATTATATGCAAACTCCTAACTACAGTATTATCTCTCATAACACAGTGGTGTTTCTTAATATTTTAGACTTCTGTATGATATGATTTGAAAATATGATGGTCTTCATCTTTTCTGTTTTCTGAAAGACTTGAGATTTTAAATATATATATAAATCTAATATTCCTTGAGCAAAGTATTTATTTATCTGTATGCATCAGACATTCTGACTAATGAGAGTAGAGTTTGGGACTTCAGAAGGTGCGGTCTAATATACTTGAAAATATAGAATGTAATACAAATATTGTTACGTAGAAGTAGAATTACACTTTTTAGAAACAGAAGGATTTCTAAACAAGAACAGGTTATAAAGAGAGCTCTGTAGAATTGTCTTAAGACTCTGTAACAGGTGGAAAATGTGAAAATTGCATTTGTGGATGAATAAGTAAACAACTATTGCACACTTTTCCTTAAAAAAACCCAGACGCTTCCCCCTTAGGTTTTACTCTAAAAGCGTTTCTAGTTAGAGGAGTGGGTGTGATCTTCAGCTGTTGAAGATACCCTCAGAAATAATAGGCACATGGAAAGTGTCTTGGAAAATTCTCCTTCTGAAGCCATGGTAGATTGGTCTAGGAAGAAACTCTAAAGCAATTGTGTGTGCATTAACAGCCGTCCAACATATCAAAGAGCTTAAAGAGTGGGAATAGGTTGGTGATGTATTAGATGTCACCATTTAGTTCTTAATTCCGCTTGCCTTTTTCAATAGCATAGCAGCATTTGCATAGATGTTTCGTTCACATATGACCTTGAAGTCCTGAAGGATCAGGTTACCTTATGTGGAACTTGAATGTAACCTTGAGGGTAGCCCTGCTTTCAGTGAGGGTCTGGGCCCGATTATTTCCAGAGGTTCTTTCCAGTCTGAATTATTCTATATGATAATATGATGCAAAGACTTGTTAATCAGCCTCTGTTGCCCAGTTCTATGGGCAACATAATTATTAAAGTGCAATGTGCCACTGAAGAGCTGAGTACATAGTGAAAAACTAATGATTAATTCACTAATTCTTTCTGAAATACAAATTGATAAGTATTGCTGTGTTGATGTTAATGCACAGATGTTCCCAAACACTTCTCCTGTTTGATGAAAAAAGTCTCCTGATCCTAAAAGCACCCTAAATTTTAGCATAGTTACTAAACTGAAAGCATACAGCAGCCTTGACCTTAGATTACTTATTGTTTAATCACCTGGTTAACAAAAAAATCATGTAACGGAAGTGACTGGCTATTGAAACAGCAAGCATCCTAGAGTTTGGGAAATCATAAGCAGTTTATGAGAGAGTGACAAAAGAGGGATACATTTCTAATTAATGCTGTTCACCACAAAGAGCTTTGACAGCTCCAGTGAAAAAAAAGAAAGAAGCTGTATTTAGGATAAGGGTTACACAGAACCAGTATACTCTACTTAAATACTTCTAGTCTGCCTTCCTTATTCTTTTCTCCACAAAAAAACCCAAAAAACAAACCCAAACAAAACAACAAACCCCACTAAAACCAAAAAGCCCCTCAAAATTCTTCAGCATCTTTGGAAAAATAAAACTGTACCTGCATAAGAAGAGAGTAAAATTACAGAAGCGGGGATTGGGTGGAGGGGATGAATCTGAAGAACAAGTCAGAAAGATAAAGGCTCCAAATGAGGTACCATTAGCAAACTATGTAAAAGGTAGAATCATAGAATTGTTTAGGTTGGAAAAGACCTTTAAGATCATTGAGTTCAGCTGTTAACCTAGCACTGCCAAGTCCACCACTAAACCATATCCCTAAGTGCCACATCTACACATCTTTTATATACCTTCAGAGATGGTGACTCAACCACTTCCCTGGGCAGCCTCTTCCAATGCTTGACAACCCTTTTGGTGAAGAAATTGTTCCTCATTTCTGTCCTAAACCTCCCCTGGTGAAACCTGAGGCCATTTCCTCTTGTCCTATCAATTGTTACTTGGGAGAAGAGACCAACTCCCACCTCTATGCAACCTCCTTTCAGGTAGTTGTAGAGAGCAACAAGGTCTCCCCTCAGCCCCCTTCTCTCCAGACTAAACACCCCCAGTTCCCTCAGCCACTCCTCGTAAGACTTCCGCTCCAGACCCCTCACCAGCTTCATTGCCCTTCTCTGGACACGCTCCAGTACCTCAATGTCTGTCTTGGAGTGAGGGGCCCAAAACTGAACACAGTATTCGAGGTGGGGCCTCACCAGTGCTGAGTACAGGGGGACGATCACTGCCCTAGTCCTGCTGGCCACACTAGTCCTGGTACAAGCCAGGATGCCATTGGCCTTCTTGGCCACCTGGGCACACTGCTGGCTCATATCCAGTCGGCTGTCGACCAACACCCCCAGGTCCTTTTCTGCTGGGCAACCTTCCAGCCACTTTTCCCCATGCCTGTAGCGCTGGATGGCGTTGTTGTGACCCAAGGGCAGGACCCAGTACTTGGCCTTATTGAACCTCATACCATTGGCCTCGGCCCATGGATCCAGCCTGTCCAGACCCCTCTGTAGAGCCTTTCTACCTTCAAGCAGGTCAACACTCCTACCCAACTTGGTGTCATCTGCAAACTTAGTGAGGGTGCACTCGATCCCCTTGTCTGGGTCATTGATAAAGAGAACCAGCCCCAGTACTGAGCACTGGGGAACATCACTTGTGACCGGAAAGAGCATGCTTTTAAAATGCATAAGAAGCCAGGGAATAACAAAAGGAATTGTTGAGTCCTCTACTTAAGAGGAAGGAAGAAAAAAAAAATCGTACATAGAAAGCTGAAAAGCTTAATAGCTACTTTGCGTTAGCCCTTCACTAAAAAGATAATAGTTGCAGGCTTAATGCACTAATAGTAGTAACATAAAGGTGAGATGGAATCAGGAAGGAACAGGTTAAAAAGTGCCTACCAATTTAAGATGGAACACATTAAAATAATCTCTGGAGAGCCAGGCAAAATTCTCCCTGGAGTGAGGCAGCGTCAGTATCAAAGCCATTGGCAATTTAATTAGTGAATTCATGGAGGGGAGGGAATTTCACTGGGGCTGGAAATGAATGCCATAGAATGAAATCAAGCAGGTGTAAGATCCTTATAGTCAAATTCTGCTTTTTCAATTCAGATCTTTAGGCCCAAGGGAATATTCTGCTGCTCTGAAAATCTATTGTTCAATATGGTATATGGCCCTGACTGAACAGCCTGTGAACCTGGCTTGCTAATTAGTACTTATTTTGGCAGTGGTCGTTATATGGCCAACAGCCAGCCTTACAGGCTGCAGGGACGTGTTCTGCAAAGTTGTGGACATTGAGTGGCAAACACTACATGATATCATTTCCTACAACAGTAAGTCAACGTCACAGTCTGCAACAGTACTATCTGATTGATAACTCGCATTATTTTTTAAAGTTGAGGGACTCAACAATATTGTGCTAAACACACATGAAGAGGAAGCATGAAATCACTATGGTTGCTGTCCAATCTTTTCTTTATAATTATTTCATAAGCTGCCATCTGTAATTAAGTTTAAACTGTCAGTGGTTCCATAGCATAGTGGTGTCATTGATAATAACATGTACACAATTATATAATCCTTCCTATTGGGAGACATCAAAAAATCATGGCTGGGAATGCATAATGCTTTTTTCAAATAAGAGAGCAGATAAAACAGAAATTTCAATGGACTCTTATAAGCCCACATTCTTATTGTTGTTATCCTTGCTTTTTTGCTTTTTAATCTCTGCAAGCAGGATATTTTTGGATCTAGAATATTTCTACATTTTGTTTGTTAAACAATCATCCTCAGTTAAGTTCAGGTTCTGATTTTAGAATGGGAAAGCAGACGGCAGCGGAGTGCAGGTAGGATTTTCCTTTCAGAATATTACATGTGTCATTTGCTTCATGAAAATTCCTGGAGATAGTTCAGCCACTACTTGCGCCCTTTCCAGTTGTCCTGATGTGAAGGAGGTATTAAAATCTGTCCCTCCTTTGGGCGAAGCTTATGCAACCAAGTGCATGATTCTTGTGACCCCGTAGACCGTCTCTGTTAAAATGGTCCATCAAAGCCTCAAGCAGCTGCGTATCAAGCAGAAGTGTTGCTGGCCCTCCTCAGAATGAGAGGGCATGTTCAATAACAGGAGAATGACGAATTTCTCCAGGCACTCCTCTCCCCTGGAGCCCCTGTGGGAAGTCTGCCATGCAGGACTGGTTCTCACTCTGGGGGCAAATCCCCCCGTTGATCAGCAGAGCACAAGAGGAATGACGTGTAATGCTTCACTCTATTTCTATAAAAGATGATGTAAACATCCTGGTTTTATAGCATATACATAACATACCTAATTACTGTATATTTATGTATGGTATAGATGGGTATATATTTGTACAGTATCAGTGACTGCAGTCTTTCGTAGTTTCTGTTGAAACACCTATATCACGCACATGATTCTTCCTCCTCCTTCCCACTGTCAAAATCTCTGGCTAAGAATATTTGCACTCATCTCACCCAACTCTAGAGGCCACATATTGTCATATCCCATAGTTGTGATTCTGCTTGTAGGTGGGAGAGTTTATGCTCCCTGTCCAAATAACAGAGCAAGAAAAAAACCCTCTTCCAGGCTGCCTCTAGTGACATCTCGGTCTTGTGTCCTCTTCTCAGCAATCATTTCTGTCTGCCTCTCATTCTGTTTGTGAACCCATCTGGGATTATGTGTTATGTTAACATAACACACAGTTATATGTGTGCCAAATCCTTTCCAATATTTCTGTAAGTGATATAATAGATCTTCAGCTGTACAGTGGCAGCTTGGGACTGGATGGGATGCAGCCAGGGGTGTGGAGGGAGTTGGCCCATGGCATTGTGAGGCTGCCGTTTGCTGTCCTTGAAAGGCTGTGGCAAATGGGGAAGGTTTCTCATCGCAGGAAAAAGCAGATGTTCACCCAACTTGGTAAAAGGCAAGGAGGAGTGTCCCCTGAGGAGGATCTGGGGGTCCTAGCGGAAAGGCAGTTGACTACTAGACAGCTTAGCCCTTCTTTTAAAAGGACATTTTAGTAGATGATGTCAAGGTGACCTTCTAACTTTAATTTTTCTATGGCTTTTGCATTTCTCTGGTATGTATAGGATTCCCAGCTCTGGCCTCATGAGTTTATCCATCCTTACGCGCTTGTCCAGTAGCTCCGACATCGGCCATTGGCAATCCCAGAGCTGCATGTGCTCTGCAGTGAGCCCCGGGGAGCCCCGCGGAGGGTGGCTGGGTTGGTTCCTTGCTGCCCAGCGGGGCTGCGGGGCCCATGGAGGTGGCGTCAGGAACCGCCTGCGCTCTTGCTTCTTTGTATGCTTCTGCTGAAGGTGCTGAAAAAGCCTGTGGCATTTTTCTGTGTGCACGGAGAAACTGTCATCCCCTGCAAATGGTCTCTGAAGTACGGGGGTGGGGGAATGTTCAGTCATTTGTTGCTCCGATTGGATTCATCTGTTATTCATGTTTGCCGATACCATAAATCGCGGCTGTAGACATTCGGCTCTTTGACTGCTACTTGGCTGCGCACTTGTGTCGCGTCAGGGGAGGTGCATTCCAGAACAGGAAGTTTTCGAATTTGGTCTGTTGAATGTTTGTCGAATTTTCTGCCAGCAATATACCATTTTTTGACGAATGTTCTTGAATATTTGGGGGGTGACTGTGGTAATGCTTCCCATTTTTTTAAAGAGGTAAAAGCAAGAGGTCTCGTCTATCTGCAATCTGTCTGTGATACCAGATATGTGAGTTACATGTTGCAGCGTAGATAGCAATTTCCCTGGAGGCAGAATGGGCGACTGCGAGGGCAGGGTGGCCTCAAGATAAGGGCTATCCGCTATCTCGGCGTGAAATATTACTAGCGAGCATTTAATGTGTTTTTGCTTTCCCACTTTATTTCAAAAGCAGAATTAAAAGATTTAGTTGCATTAAAACAAAACCTTCTACAAATTAATATCCTTGTCAATGCTTGCACTTCATATAACTTTTCCAGTCTGACAGTGAACAATGACAATGAGGGCAGATCATCTTTAGGATGTTGCTTTAAAGAAAAAGCAGAAAAAGAAACCTTTGTAATTATAAACCCTGATTATGTAAAGTAGTCAGATATGGGCTTTTTTGTTTGGGTTGTGTGTTTCTCTTTTAAGATGTCTTGTTTAGAAGTCCAAGCGCTGAAATGGAGGATTTTCATTTAACGTTTAAAATGAAATCAAATATCTGCTTCCTTATTGTGTAGCGCTCTGCTTATAATCTTTAGAGTCAGCTTATTTAGATTTATAGCAGCATTCCTGTATGCTGTTTGGGTCTTTGAACCTCATTTCTCCCCCTCCTCATTTTATTATCATAAAATTCAAAATCCTTGACAGGGGAAAGGACTTCAGAGACTACAGCACAATCATACTTCCCCTACATCAAAGTGAGAAAAGACTGTGAGATGAGCCATCTTGACCAACATGAAACAGGACTTTGACATTGTAATGCATCGACATCACTCTCGTTTAATCTTTTTTTTTCCCCATTTTTCCATATTTTTTTTTTAATATTTAGTACAGTAAAAAGAGGATTTTCTAAGGACACTTAGGACTTACGCAACCTTTAAGTGAGCAGAGGTGTAAATGTAAAAAGCATCTGTAGCTCCACTTTCCTTTGAAAAGAGAATCAAATCTACCAAACAATACAGGGATTGCCTTGCTGAATGTCACATATAATTCTCAACGCTCTGTTGTTTTCCTTGCTGACCACGAAAATATAAAATAAGGAATTGATTTATTATACCAGCTAAGCAGCATATAAATAGCAGTTGATGCTGATAATACACTGGAACCTAAAAACACACAAGCCTTAGGGTATGCCAAGTAACTGTGACTCTTTTTTAAAATTATTTTTAATAATGGCAAAAACCGAAAATCCTATTCTTTGGTATCCTGAATTCAACCCCAGTAAGCTAATGCCATTACTACTGAAAAGTAGTTCCTTAAATATAAGTTGGAAAATAGTTATTAGAATCATATTGTCGTTATAGGAAAATGTAGTTATTTAGAACCTGGGAAATATGTGTGTTTGAAATGCAGTTCATGGAAGGCGTGCATTTACACACTTAGGAAAACGCTGCTTGTAAAACAGATAAGTGCTTTGTACAGTACATCTTATAATTTCTCAGCTACTGGAACATTATCACAAGTTAAGTGTTGTGTTAGCCTGCCTGAGGACAAGAGCTCTTTGCTAAATTCTAAATTATTTCACTTATTGTGCTTAAATGTATTTTGTTGTGATTATTCAAGTCAAATATGCAAAATTGGTTTTTATGCTCAATGTGACACTGATAAGCAAAGTCTATGTGCTATATTTTGCAAGTGTCAAAGTATCAAGAGTAAAATCTTTAAATAAAAAGAAAAATAAATTTATAAAAATGAAAAAAGAAAATCAAAAGCCTCTTGCGGTATTTTGCAATACTGTCTGCAGCACAGCATAATGTTGTGCTGTTACTCTAGGTAGAATGTGAGCAGAGCTATAAGCAAAAATGAAGCAAGTGCTTCTGAGGAAAAAAACCAGAATTTTAGAATTATTGTAGTTTTAGTGGTTTTACTTTTTTTAACATTTAAGAAATATGTTTAATGAAAATATAGCTCACTGACAGTACGTCTTCGAGCTAAAGTATGTATTTATGGACATAATTGTATTTACTGAATATTGGACAGAATAAATTAATGGACATAGTATGACTGGTGTTATAACTAGATTATTATATTTTATTACTGTTAGGTTCCTGAAGGTTTTTATTAAATAAATATTTCTTTATGAATTAAATATAAGTTTCTTTTAAGTAGAATATGGTTTGCTGTATATTGAATAGGAAGTCAAAAGATTCACAGTAAAATATGATTCCTTTAAATAAGAATGTAAACAGCCAGCATAAATCAGCTTTGAATGTGCAACCCTTATATCAATAAGTGAGGTATTTTTTTCTTGACTGCTTTGTCTCTGAATGCATCTCTCTAGCACAGTTGTGATAAGTAATTATCTATTGAATCATTTAGAGCTAGGGCAGTGAAAGTAGCACGTAGTGTACTTACCTGGCTAAGCTGATAGGGAATGCTTTCTGGAAGTAAGGCATTGCAGAAAAGTAATCATATTTATGCTCTATTTTTTTATGACAAGCAGCTGTCTTTATCTCACCATGTCCTCATCAGAATCTTTATTTTATATTATCCTATGCTGTAAATTAGACACAGTGCTGTGCATTATGACAGGCTGAAAAAAGACAGTAAAAGGGTATGAAATTAAGACAACAAAATATTTGAATTGTTAGTGATTACTGCAAAGGGTACTACACCTCCTGTTCTCTCTGATGTAGTCAGGAATAAGCAAGTTCTGCTTTATTTCTGAAATGGCGTGCGTGGAGAGAAGACAAGCACGCTGATGTATAGACAAGCGGTCACTGATTTTGCTTTAGAAAGGACTTAGAGCAAGCAAAGGAGGAAAGTCTTCCTGCGGTAATGCAGCGAAATCTATTGTTGCTATGGTCTCAACTGGGTGCCTGGAAGCACTGATGTACGTGTGAAATGTTTTCATATCACAAACATATTAGCAACTTACTTGATACCAAGCACAGAAAAAGAAACCCATACTGTTCATGCATAGCCTTGTTTTCCTCGGTTTTGTACTATAGTACAGTGAGGGTGTTGTTGGCAGCCAATTTGATGTCAGGTCTTTCTCTGATTCTTTCTTAGTGCTCATCAGGGTGCCGATAGACTAAAGCCATCCAGCATGAAGAGATTTTTCACATCGCAGTTGCAGAAGCAAACTACTTCTTGCCAAGCACAGAAAATACCAATAAACATTACATATTCACATTTCCCTTTTGTTGTTTAATAAGGGAAAGGTGTCCTGGTGATTGCTCAGCCATCAAGCAGGAGAAATTACAACTTCTTTTCTTCTCTTTTTGCTCTTTTGTCAACAGAGAGTCTCCTTTCCTCAGCCTTCTGCTGTAAACTATAGAGAGCATATAGAGAGTCTCAATAGGAAACATAATGGGAAAATATGAAATTGCACAGCTCGGTTGCCAATCGCAAACGAAGGCGCCTCTCCTCTTGGCTGTATGTGGGTTTCTTTGTCAGCCAGAATTGTTTCCCTGATTTTCAGAGGCCTGTTTATATATTTGGGATACATCTGCTTTTTCCAAACACTCTACTGTAAGATCTTAATGAGAGTTGTTTGTGTGCAACCTAGATTTCCCCCTTTGTCTTTTTGGTAGAGGGTTTTTTTTGCTGTAACAGCTACCTCTTCTGTTGTGTCAGGTGGGGTATGGCACTGTTCTGCAAAGTACCTCCCAAATACAGAAGAGTCTGAGAGGCTGCTCTTGAAATAACCAATTAATAAAGTGTGTGTGTGTAAATGAAATTTTTTGCTCTAAAGTTCCATTTACTTAATTTTAGTGCCACCACCAAGGACTGTCATCCCCTCCTCACTACTTGCACTCTAAGTTTCTGCTCAGTGTGAGAAAGAAAATTTGCCCAAGGTTGTGTTGTTTTGTTGTTTTTTTTTCTTTTTTCCCCTAAAGATGACAGAATCCAGATCCTCGTGCAAAATAGCTGTGGAAATTCCTCCTGCATTAGGCTTGAAATGTCTTTACTAATCTTTAAGTCTACTAATTTACTCTGTCTGCCAACATAAATTTGGCTCAGTTCCTTATGTGACACTAAACTACTACTAAACTACTATCTTTAATCTTTTTTTGTATACCAGTAGTCACAATAAACCAGCAATAATAAATACGATCAGTAGACATAAATACTAATATTCCAGCATTATTTTATCTTTTTTTATTTTGTTTCATTCATAGTAACAAAGAATGAAAACTGAAATAAATATGTGAAGCCTTCCCATTATTCCGAAGAATTTTGCTCTTGGCCTTTGTGGTTATTCAGTAATCTCTGTGGTAGGCATGTACTTCTACTGCTTACATACATGAACTGAAGTACATAATATATATATGTATACACACAGTATATTTTTTTTATATATATATATATATATACAGAGTTTGTCTTTCATTTAAATGGTGACTCCAGCATAAAATGCTCTGGTCCTTTCAGGCACTCGATTTTTTTCCTGGTACTTTGGGGTTAATTTATGTCGTATAGACAGCTAATTGTAGATGTGGAAAATAAGACAATGTTCCAACAGTGCTGTTCATGAACAGTATTCCAGTATTTTACTTAGTAGCTGCTTCTATGTCTCCTTAAATGTGGAAGTCAGGCACCGCCTCCATTGTTGGCAGACCCTTTAGGAAGTATTACGTCTTAATGCTTCTAAAAGTACCTACGTACTTTTACTTCTGTAGCAAATGTAATATATTGTATATAGTATATATAAAACTTATCTTTTTTCTTGTAATGCCTCCAACAAAAGTATCTTGGAAATATGTAAGAAACATATAGATCCACTTTCAGGGAGTCATCTAGTGTGCTGTATTTTTCTCAAACTCCAGTTTATTTTCACAATGTTTATTTATTTGTTTCCCAATAAATTCTGATAGTGTTTTTTGTTTAGTTATGCTAATTTAGAAAGAAATCGTACAAAGATTATATACACTAGTCTAAATTTAGGATACTGGGAAGGATCCTTCTGTAGCTCCATATTAGACTACTGTCTGATTTCTCTTTTCATTCCAAGATATGAATTTATATGACTGGCTGCTCTGGGAAGTTCTGGAAAGAGTTTTCTAATATATTGCTTGGCAAAATAATCGTACTGTATTGAATGAATTCATACATTAGCATGACTCACATACAAGGCTGAGCAGTTGCACAGTTAAGCCAGCCACTTCCAGTAAATAGATTTCAAAATCTCATGTTTATTTTAATTTTATTTACTGTATTGCATATGCATATTTTCATGTTTTTCCAAGAAAACCTGATTGCTTCTCCACCCCACCCCCGCTCACTAATTGGCAGATCGGAGTGACACCTTCTCAGATGGCTAAAAACCCCCCAACTCAAACATGTGGAGTCATATTTTTCTGAAATGACATATATTTTAGAAAACAGGTCCCTGTATGTAAATCAGCATGGAAAAACAATGAGGAAAACCTGCCTGGTAGAAAACCATTAAAGCTGTTTGATCAGGAGATCTTGTCAAAATATAATTGTTTTGTTATAGGTTTGTACATTAAAAAAAATAAATTAAAAAGTTAACTTAAAAAAAAAGGCAATATTAAGAGAGAGAAATTTCTGCAAATGATGTCAACGCATTCAGTCTCTGAAACTGTCCTATGCTCTATAGGAAATAAATGTAAGTCTGGTTGAAGGAAGTGCTTTTCATATCACTGTATGTAAAGAGGATTTGAATTTCAGATACTGAATTAAAATCTAAATGTTTTTCAAGATACAGATTCAAACTAAATCTCTTTAATTTTTGATATCTTAAAATTTCTGATTTACAAAATTATTTTAAAGTTGGCTTAAGCATTTACCTTGGACATTTCTCTTTCCACTACATTGGGCACAAAGGGTTCTCATACATCTTCAAATATCCAATTTTTTTTCAGTCCATTCTTGTACGAGGTGTGTTATTTATCTTGTTATCATGCACTCTTACCATCTGCCCTGCTTGAAGGAGAGCTACAGGTCAGTATATGGCAATTCACTGGATACAGACTTGGATTGTAAAATTATATTCTGTGTAGGTAAGTATAGCTAATGTGGGGGTGAATTAGGGTGAGAGATAAATAAGTCACAAGACAGCACACTTCTCTGGGATTACAGCCGTGCAGATTTATGTTTGGTTTTTTGTTTTCAGTAGTTAAAGCAAAGAGCAGTAAGGAGGTGACTTTTTACCTTCTGTGAAGTCTTTCATCATATTCTGGTGGGATTCCTACACATTATTCTTCTAATGGACTTTTCCTGCTGTGCTGAAAAGCAAGCTTGATAAATAAGATTGTACAGAAATACAGGACAAGTGGAAATTATTCTGTAATTTTTTTTAATTGATGGGCAGGGAGAATCTCTCACTGTAGTGCACTCTAGAATAATGTTGTAGAGTTTATGACACAATTCCTAACTGACGGGGAGGTGCAAAATAGCACTGGAGTAGGGGAATCTGTAAGTTTCAGGGAAGGGAAGGTTTTCCCAGTATAACTTTATCATAACTGGGGATTAGAAACTTGCATTTTAGTCTCCAATCAGAGCGTTGTTTTCAGTTCAGCTGCAGGTAAAGCTACTTTGTGGCAGTAAGTGTCATAAAAAATATGGATTTTTTAAACTTGCGTCTTGTTCATTTACCTTTTGCCATAATATCTAGCATCTCGTAGGTTTTTTTGTGTCCATCTTTGGAACACCAGATAATAGCATCACAGGGTATTTTAGGGTGGAAGGGACTCCAGGAGGTTGCAAGTCCAAATCTCCTGGTTAGAGCAGGGACAGCTCTAAGGTCAGCCCAGGTTGCTCAGGGCTTTCTCCAGTCTGGTCTTTAAAACCTCCAAGGACGGGGACTGCACAACCTCTCTGGGCAACCTGTTCAGTGCCTGAACATCCTGTGACCCTGCGAGGTTCTGCTGTCCCTATTGAATAAGTAGGAATAGAAGAGAGTCTGACCTTTCTTTGCTGAAGTTAGCGCAGGTTACGGTGTCACCTCTAACTGAAGGCTCCTTGGCAAGCAAAAACCTTATTTAAGAAAGCGGTTGTATCAGGATATAGAAGATACAGATCAAATTAAGAGAGTCCAGTAAGAACATACCATATAGGAATCAAATCAATTTGTGTAGGGTGTTAGTTTGCAGCGTGGTTGTTTCACTTGAACTTAACTCTATTGGAGTTGTTCAGATCGCCTCTGTAGTGAAGTTGTAGCCCAAATGACTACTCCTGGATGACCTAAAAAGCCAGGGACAGAAGGGAAAAGGCATTTTCTCATTAAGAGTCTGAATTAAGTGTCTTAACCAATGAATCAGCGTACCCCTTCAGAGCAGGAACTCTGATGGAGATTCTTGGCAGGTTTTGGCTGTCTGACAACTTCCAAGCCTTCTCTTATCAGTGAAATTAGGAGCAATTCAGTAGTTCCTAAAGGAATTTGTACTAAGAACTGATAACTATTGTAAAGCCTTAGGATGAGAGGGGAAAGAGGAATAAGAGTAACAAGTAGCCTAAGAACTATGCAAAGAAAATGTATATGTGAAAAGTGGTTTCCATGTTAAATATATTAAAATGAGTTAGCATATGCTTATAACCTCATCCTTACAAATTTTTTGTCTGTGTTATCTTATTACTTTTTCATACCAGAAACTCAAAATGGATGGACCACTTTCTTACAGCAGCCCGTATCACAGCGTGCGTTAGAAATGGTTTGAACTAGCTGGAGGCATCAGTCCTTAACTCCAAGTCCCAAAATTCACCCAAGGTGATTTATGAGCAGCCAGTTGATGCAAACCCGTCCTTGGGTGCATCGTTGCTGTAGCACCGGAGCGTGGGTTATCTGCCAAGGTAGTTGTCTGCACTTCACCTGTCAGTAGCCAATGCTTCTGTATTTCTCTTTCATTTTCAGACATATTAAAAATTTATCACAAACATTTAAAGAAGAAAAATGCATTGACTTTTCTGAAAGCAATTTGTTAATTAACATCAAAGGGATGAAATTTGCCTTGCATTGCCTGGTGAGTGGCATTCTTCCATCGTCCTGGTTGCTATGGCGATGAAGGAAACTCGTTTGTTCCGGGTCACTCCTAAATTTGCACATGAAAGCATTAGAGATTACTGCTGTCTAATCAAGTTATATGGAAAAGTTTAAAGGGAGGTACAATGTTTTACAGCCAGCAACCCTCAACAGAATAAAACACAATAGCTGCGAAAAAGGATTATCTCCTGCTTTTAAAAACATACTAGGAAAGTTCAAAATGGTATGAAAGCTTTTTTAGCCCAACATCTTGATTTTTTAATGCTATTTTCTAAATGAGGAATGTAGAATCACATTTCTAATAGAGAATTAGTGTATGCATTGCCCAACTCCAGGGCTGGATTCAGCATAATGAATAAGGCATGTGCTATGCATTCATTAAATGATTTTACTTTTGAACTCCAGATTTTTCTGTGTCACAGTCCCTGGTATCATCACATCACTACTGAAGTACAAAAAAAAAATTGTTACTCTGAGTATGAATTAAATTCTCAAAAGCAAAGAAGTCAGGACTGGCACTGAACTTCCGATAGGAAGCCTCTGGAGAAGCCCACATCTTGCTGCAGATACTTATTGGCAGCAGAGTCTGCATGCAGCACATGCGGACTGTATTGTGTCTGCGTGTTTGAAGGTATTCTGCAATGCTTTGGGAAATACCAGGAGCATACCGTGGTAGAGACTGCATTTTTGAATGAGCTTGTATTTTTATGTATGGATTAGGTTTTTTCTGGGGTTTTTTTCAGCCATTGTTATATTTATTTTGTTGATTATTAGATTTTCATGACTTGCAGTTTCCAAAGAATGTGTCAGTCACATTAAGTGCTGTTTAAATAGAAAAGTCTAGAGCTTTAACAGCAGTTATGCAAACAGCTCCCTTACAGAACATTAAGTTACCTTAATTCTTAATATTTATTATTTAACAGTAGTGTTCAGAGAACACAACTGAAGAAAGCTAATGAGTTCTTCAAGTTATCTTTTAAATTCAATATAAACAAGCATATAGCATCCTGTATCTTAATTATATATGATGAAATTCTTGCTATAAAATAGCATTGTTGTCATGGAAGCAATCAAGACTCAGCAACAAGGAAACTGTGTTTGATTGACCGAGCGAGGCTGTTTTTAACAATACAAAGTATAAAGTAACTGCTAAAGAAATTTATCTGCTTAAATGTTGGCTTATTTTTCAGTACTAAACTGGTATTTTTCACTAGTAAAGCCAAGGATAAGATGTGTTTTGTGATGGTACAAATTAGTACCACGAAAATGTAGAAGGAGACTGTTTATACACATATGTCCTTACTGAATAGGGATTAACTACAGTAGCAGAACATTAGGGTATAGATCCATCTTTGCCTATATGTGAGGAAGGATCAATTCAGAATGATGTATCAGTGACATACATTTATAAACCTGTAAATTTTTATCATCCCGTACTGCTAGGGGACTCACATCTATACCTTTTGATTCTACTTCTGACATTTTGTTCTCAATTTGAGATTTTTGTGTGTGGCTTCTCTATTTGTCTGTTCTGTAACCTAAGTACAGGTCCCTGACGGTGTTTAAGGAGCATACTCTATAAACATGATGGAAAGTGTTAGTATATGTGAGAGTCTGTATGTGTGTTAGTCTGTGTGACAGCTTTTTCATGTCTCAGGTGAAATACAAAATTACAAAGACTTAATCACATACTTTGTACTCAATTTTTTTTTGTCTTCTCTCTTCGACTTTGTACCAAAAGATTTATTACTTCCTAAGTTTCTAACTTTTAAGGTATAAGAAGTGCATGTATCCTGTCTTATGCGTGAGGTATATAAATTCACGCAGGATTGCACGTGCAACATGGAAGTCCATATAGATATCTATTTTCTGCATATTTGCCTACTGAAGAAATCTGCCGTGTGCCAATATTGACAACTCAGTAGCCTAAATGCAACCGTTCTGCTCTGTGGGCTCTCGCAAGGAAATGCCGGGGAGCTCTTACCCTCTACCTGGCAGCAGAGCCTGCCACAGAGGGGCCAGGTAGTTCAACACTGGTGTTCTCCATTACTTTCCAGCTTGTCTAACCATCACTTCAAGATTATCAGGTTCCAATATATGGCAAAAAGAGCATTTTACCGAAGCCAATAGCAATCTTCTCAGCAAAGTGATTAAGCGAGTGTTTAAATGCCTCGCTAGATCAGTATCTTCAATATCACTGCTGACTCCAGTGGAGCCATGCTTAATCCTCATGTGCTAATATTTATGTGGAAGGGGACTTCTGACTCATAGTTCTCAAAAATCAAACTTAGGTTAATAAAAAAGAGCAAAATGAATGTGAAAAGGAAGGTTAGCTATGTAAATTTTTCTCTCAAGGCTTAGTGGTGACATTATCCATCTAACAAAATCCTACATGACACACATGATGTTACCCATTTTTTAGGACTCATTATTTGTAATTACATACAAAATTGCAAACAAGGCTGTTTAAATACTGAAAAAAAATCACAAACATTATTTGAATTTGAGAGGGATTTTCTGTTCTTCACTGTATTGGCTATTTTTAAACTGGGTTTGTTGGTAGAATGACTGTTCTTTGTATAAAAGCGGCCCTAACCACTTACAAGCAGAGATATTCACACATGACTAGGCATATTTTCTATTCTTCAGTTTAAGTGTGTTTTGTCTACACCAGGAACAAAAGTGATACCGTGATTTTAACTGACCAATTGCACATCATGAATAATGCAGTGTAAAATGAATAACTCATCAGCAACTCTGATGCTGAGATATGTTTTCACCCAGGGTCCACTAATTGTGATCTGATTCATATAAAGTAGCCTGCTTATAAATGCATTGTGAATAAAAAAAGGAATACATTCTCAACAAACAGGATTTTCAATAATTTTGCCAGCTTCAGTCACAACTTTTCATTTCAATTCAAAATCCAGCTCCTTATGCTGTGCCCTATTTTGATCTGAAATGATAGAATTAATTTCTTTCCTTATTCAGCATTTAAAAAGCATCCATTTCTTAATTCAGCTTTACAGCAAATCTCTCTGTTGGTTACTTTTTAAGCATAAAAGCAAAACAGTACTTCATGAAAATGAAGTAAGTATCAGAAGAACTAGATATTTACTGTGATTGTGTTCCCATTCTCTGACTTACTGAAGGGAGGAAAAGGGAAAAACATGTTATGTTCTCTTTAGCCCTTTTAATGTCCTTTAAATATACAATATTATATAATAAGCTGTTGGCAGTGTTAAGAAAATACTGTGGTTACAGATGATGAACAACCATTGCACCATGTTGCATTTTCATTTTTATTTCGGAATTGTCATTCTACCCTCAAATCTGAGTATAGAATGGACATACTTATAATTTATAGGAGATGAAAATAATATTTTTTCTCCTAAACAGTGCAAGAAAGAATCGTTACTTAATGAATGACTTTTAGAAGATGCATTGTGAAGGAATGGAACCTGAGCAGCTTCCTAAACAAATAGAGAACAAAAGAGATGAAAACGTTATTGAGAAGAAAGGTGGCTTTTGAAATGTAAGAAGCAGAAAGCTGACAGCTGAGGGCCCAGGTTTCCGTTCTGGGGGCCTTCCACGCGTGGCTTTGTGGATACTCACATGGGAGAATGAGCATGGCCTGATTGCCATCTGCCTTCTCTCTGCCTGTGCTGTTTTCCATAGTAGCAGCACATGGGGAGATTTTTGAGAGGTGGGGGTGGTCTCTTGGGATCATTCGCAGCACCCAACGGTAAGAGACTTAGCTGGTGAGTCTTCAGAGGCTGCTCAAGAATCAGTGGAGTAAAGTAGGTTCCTCCAGAGGTCACTCGGAGTATGAGTGCTTGGCTCCTCTTGCGCTGAAGCTGGGTGATTGTCTTTCCACAGAAATTACTTACACCATTTTAAGCTCCTTTCATCCCCCTTTGTCCATATTCAGAGCAGTTTTCACAATGTCAGTGTGGATATATCATCAGAAAAAAGTGAGAGAATGTGGACACCTTGTTACTGTGCCGAACGACACCAGCCTCTGCTGTCCTGTCTTCACACCCCCTCGTGGGTGCTCCAGCTGGAGCAGCTCAGTGTTTCATTTCATCTTGCCAATATAGATGGTAGTGCTCCCCACACTTACCCTATTCTGAAAGTAAAATGAAGCAAGGGTAGTGATGTTTAGAGGCCTTGGTGACAAGTGACAGGTAGAAATGTAAGGATTTCTACTTCTTCATTATTGTTTTAAAGCTGGTACAGGTTTGCAGCAAAGTTCATTCCTAATAGGCAAGTGCTCACATCCCAAGCCTCAGGCTACAGTCAGATATAATTAACACCCTTTGACAGTCTCAGAAGGGAGTACAAAGACCATCTGAGCTGGGGAGGTTGAAAAACCCTGTTTCCGTTTCAGCTGAAATCTTCAAGGCTGAGGCACTTTGCTGAGAGAAGTGTGGAGAAGTCAGCGTTGCTGCTGTCTGAGCTTTAGCTCTTCTGCTGATCATCTGGATACTGGGGACTGTGACTGTGGAATCTTTCTGTAACCTAAAAAAACCCCTTTCCCTAATGTTAAGTGAAGTATTAGAAAAATAAAAATGTGGCACTGAAGTATCAAATGCATGAGAACATTCACAGTTCTTATTTAAATTAGTTTTGATTCTCTTAAAAGAAAAAATAAGGGCAGAAAAAAATAGAAACAGTGCTGTCTTACAGCATGAAATCTTTCTGGCATTGGTGGAGCAGTCTGTTTTCCACCTCTCCCAGTACTCATTGTTTGTTCCAGATTCGTTACAGTAATATTGCTTTTGCCAGTGCTATATTGTTGTGATAAATGCATGCGTATTTTCTTCAGCCCTGAGTTTTGGCTTCAAGGAATCGATTCAGACTGGTATTTTTCACAAATAAGCTATTATAAGAACTTCGGAGAGAGAAAATAATTTTAGCTTTCAAAATGAATTGGCTGCTGCGATGAGGAGCTGGAAATGTCAGGTGTGGCACCCGTACGTACCCTGGGCTTTTGGGGGCATGTGCAGGCGTGGAAGTGAGAAGGGGCCTGCCTTCCAGAGATGCTGGAATTGCGCCCGTTTTACTTCTGGTGATTATTTTAGGACTGAATTTTTAGCTTTTGAAAATATTTTATATTCAATTTAATTATTGAAAATAGCATATAACTTAGTTGTTTGTTTTCCTCTAAATGTTAATGAATATTGGGAGACATACAAACATTTCTTAAATGCTCAGAAAACCAAAATAGTCTCTAGTAGCTGTTTGCCTTCTGAAACAGTTATTTACCTGCTAAAAATCAGGTGGACTGACCAGTTTTCTAAAGGGTTAGTGGAATGTAATCACTAATGATTCATTAATTTTTCTTTTAAGCACTTGGTTATACTTCTGTGAGAATGAAATCAAATGGAAATATATATGTAATATAAGGGAGTGCTGTGAAGTGACAACTGTTGCTAT
Organism: Anarhynchus alexandrinus; assembly: GCA_008711295.1. Lineage (NCBI taxonomy): Eukaryota > Metazoa > Chordata > Aves > Charadriiformes > Charadriidae > Anarhynchus > Anarhynchus alexandrinus. The sequence goes on from VUYV01000025.1 coordinate 5,340,719, forward strand.
ACTGTACTACACAGGTGCATACTGCGCGTGTTGAGTTCACTGTCTAGGAATTTCCTGACTTAGGTTACATAGTTCAGTTATTTTGGCTTCCTTAGTTCATTGGTCTGAAAAGTAGAAGTAAAGCATCCAGTTTTACATAGGGGGAACAACAATCGTAAGTTGCAAAATACTACACTAACTTTTGAGTTACTTCCAGCTATGCCATATACATGCATCATTTCAGAGGTATCCTCCAGGGGTTTTTTTTGTCTCTGAACTCTTCTCATTCCAAATGAAAATTACTAGAAGTACACTCATGAATGTTAATAAAATACAATATAGTGTTAAGAGCTAATCCAGTTAAGTCTCCATTAGTCTCTGTAATTCTATCTATTCGTCATTCATGAAAAAGCAGATTTCACTGGTGTATCTTTTAAAACGCCTCAGATTCGTTTTACACCCTTCCTTAGCTCAAAGCCCCAGAATAAAGAAGGAAAAGTGCTGGTAATGTAGACCGAAATGAAATGTGTTTGTTTCTCTCAGCTTTTTTCTATACTGCGTGGCTCACAAACTGCTGTGTACTTGGCACTAAATCCACATGAGAAAGTAGAGTTATATTGTGAAATGGCAGCAGTTACTGCAGCATGGTTTCAGGACAAACTCACAGCTGTCAGCTTTTGGATCAGTCAAGTGTGGAGTTAGTGCAGGGAAAATGTTTAGCCTCAAGGGGGAGAAAGCCAGCTGCCATGTCCATTAGCACCCTTTGTTGACCATCCAAGAACACCGGCGGCATCCAAGGCAGCTTTGTCCCAGCTCTCTTTGCTGGAGGAAATTATTGGAAGATGCCCAGTATGTGGGCCGAGAATGACATGGGTAAAAATACGGGAGAGGTAGAAATGCATTTAGATATTGAGGTATAGGTTCTTTGGTTCTTTGGGCGTCCTCAAGTAGAGACTAAATTTGCACCTGTCCTTTCAAAAAGAAAGGGATTAATGAAACACGGCAGAAGAAAGGACAGTTAGCCCCTTTGCCTTGCATGGCGAATACAGGAAAAACAGGCCTCTCAAAAGGATAATCAACGGAATGTGCTAATATTTCAGCCAGCACTTTCAAAATCCTCAATTAATTTTGGGGCTGAGGATATTGGGTGCTCAATCTGAGCACTCCAGCTGCACTTGAATTATCTGAGAGTGTAGATGCTTGGGATCTCCTAAAATGAGATCCCAGCTGTTTCTGGTTGATAAGTCTAAAATTAGTAATCACTTTTGACAATTTTATTTTAAATTAAAAATTAAGTGCTTTCATTCATTATTTGTATTGCATCATAGCACTTGGGAGCCCAGTCACAAATCAGGACCCTACATTATTCAGTGCATACAGACAACGAACAAAAGATTGTCCTTGTCCCAGAGATCTTACAGGTTAACTATAAAACTGTGTCTAAGAAACAAAGTAAAGGGTACAAGGGTACTATGGGACATGATCCAACACCATTGCCTCAATGTAATCAGCAGCCTAAGCAGTGGAAATTTGTTGCTTTGTTTGTAAAAATAAATATTAGGAAGAAAAAAGGGGCAAAGGTTTAAAGGAAGATTGAAAAGAAAACAAAGCAGCAGCACTTTTAGATTACTGTCGAGCTATGCACTTCACATCCACTGAGTATACACTGCTGCAATTGGTATGGGAAGTTATTCTTATACCTGCAATGGATGGATGTCTCTTTCTTAGTATTTCAATATACTACAATTTATTCATGTTCTAAAATTAATTGTTTCCTTTTTTTTTACTGCTATTCTTCCTGAGACTATAATCAACAGATAAAACATTATTTCTATATAGATTATAGTTGCTAGTAACATATGATAAGGCAAGACAGAGAAATTACTATTGATGTCCAGATGAATATCACCCAATGAAAATTCTCGACTTTAAGTGTTAAGAGAAGTTAAGTATTAAGTAGAAAAAGATATGGTTGACTGGGTGATGAAAACTCACACAACAATGCAGTGCATTTGTACTTTATACTAATTTCCTCATGTAAGCTTCTCTGTGTGTGTGTGTGTACATACAGTTGTGTGTTTTCCTGTATTGTGTGGATGAATGAAAATAAAACGTACAGGGAAATATCTGAGTACTTTGTTCCCTTTTGTATGTGCGCTGCTATTATTCCCTAACTAATTCTTATTATAAGGCTGAAGCATTGTATTTCAATCTATGAAAAATATGCCATTGTTTAAATAAACAATGCAGAGGCAGGAATTTGTTTGAGTCATTACAGAACGATGTATACACAAAGAACAGAATCCTTAGCAGGTAGCTTGAGTGTAGTTATGTCAAGTCTCCCTAGCGTGGATGGTGCATCCACAGTGCTGTAAGTAGATAAAGAGTATTTATGTGTGTACTTCTTCGTGGCAGAAGGAGAAATCATATTGACAATGCAGACAAAGAATTTTTGAAGAGTTGTTTACAGTTTGCTGGAGTAAAGGAATAGTACAAAACCAAAGATAGTAAATGTATACACTCACCATTTCTGTCAACATTTTTACTTTTAAATTCATTTTTATTTATGAGACTAAGCCAAAATCCTGAATCTGATCATCATATTTGGATGAGACTAGGAAACAGATGTGAATTTTAGCATTCAGATATATCCTATCTATCTGACTGGCTGTCTGCTGGTTATTTTTTATAGTTTTAATCACTTCCTCAAGTACATGACATATTCTTGATCTGGGCCACAAACGTTTTTCCATCTTGGCATTAAGTGATAAGGAATTATTCCTCTGTGTAGGTGCAGGTGCAATGAAGAATTATCCTGACTGCTTATGGCTTTCTAATTCAAATGAGATAATCATAGAAGGTTGTGTAAATCTACTAACAGCTGAGAATACCCCCAAAAATATCCATGCAAACATCTTTCAGGAAATGTTCTCTCATGGCCCCCAAAAGATCATTTTTTTAAATGTAGAAGTTTCTTGCAAAGCTCCATTTAACATATTATATTTACTTCAGACTTTCTTGTCTTCTGCAGGACCCTCTAGCCCTGAAAACCTTTCTTATCCTCCTACACTCCATGTTCAGCTTGTTCTTGATTACAGTTATTTTACCACTGTAAGAATTCTACTTCCCAAAATACATATGAAAGCTTTTATTTCTGTGCTATTCAGCAGAAAATAACCACAGCATGGAGGCCACAGAAAATTGTGGATCTTGTTTCCTGTCTACTTGCATTAAACAGTAAAGAACTAAAGCCACCAAACCATTTCCATCCACCTGTGTGTGGATCTCCTCTGGAGACCTGATATCGAGCTTTCTATCTCAAATAAGGACTTCCACTTGGTTTACAAAGGCTGCTCATCTCCACACTCCAAAATAATATTTTGTCTAATTACTTAGGCAAAACCAGACTGAATGTCTTTCACAATCACTTCCAGTGAGGGACTTTTCTTGTTACAAAGAAAGAAAAAAAAAAAAAGGAAGAAAAAGGGGGGGAAGAAAAAGCCGTTCTGGTTTTAAATTCCTTGCTTTCACAGGCAGGATGGCCACAATCATTTTAAAATAATTCTCTCCTAGATTATCAAGGCTTTTCTTGCAGTCATGGGTGGTGAACCTTTAGCCAGTCTTAAAACATTTCCAGGAACATTTACCAATACCCCTTGATTTGTTCAGTTCCCCAGAATTTCCAGAGGAGATAGTAATCCCGATTGTTCTCCATTCATGGACGAGGGGACAGTGATTAGTTACAATATTAAACTGCCAAAAGGGCAGGTTTATTTATTTGACCCTTTTTTCTTTTTCCTTCAGGAATTAGTATCTCTAGATTATCTTTAGCAGGTGAATCAAGGAGGGGTACTGTTATAGAGTTTCTCGGTAGGGCTGAAAGGAGACATTCTGTATCCTTGATTTCCAGAGAGTGGTTGTTATTAGCTCAAAATAGAACAAGTGTTAACAAGAGGACAATGTGTCAATAGTTAGATATAACTTCAGTGGAAGTTGTTGTCAGTTAGGTGATTGGACCGTTTCAATTTGGGTACGCTTTAATGGAATTAGACTTAATTATTTATTGTGAAGGTGCTCTTAATATAACAAATGAAAAGAGACTAAAGCTGCATGAAAATGTTGCCATGCTTGTAATAATTAATGTTTTTATAAAGTAGAGACATAGTAAGTAGGTATGCCTTTTTTTTTTTTTTCCGGACATTTAGCCAGCCCTAACAGCAAACCCGTCTCTTTTAAACTTTTAAAAATATCGTTATTTTGCAGCAGTAAAATGAAAGTAGTGTTTTTCTCTATGGAGATTAATTTTCAGCAATTTTGTAATAATGGATGAAAGGTTTCTCTCCGCATGGATCTTAAGCATCATTGAAGCCCGGTTTTAAGAGCGCAAGCATGATTTGTGACATTTACATCTCTTAATAGATAGAGAAATTTTGTGTAAGATCATTTGGTTTTTCTACTTGCATTATTTTGAAATGTTCACAATTAGTCACCTTTGGAGTGTGTTACAGACTTCCCCTTGTTCCACAGCTGTTTACCGGCATTTCCAGAAAATTAATATGCTCCCCAGCCTTACTCCAGCTCAGGAACGCTTCCCCAGCCGTCACAGTCCTTTCACAACACATTCACTGCTCTGTGTTTCACAAATTAACGTAGGCGCCACAACAATGCAGAGGGTATGATGAATGAGGCTTTCTCTGGACTCCACTTTTCTGCATGCTTTGTTCATCATTTTGATGGAGTTAGATACGTGAATGTATGTCAGAAGGGTCATGTAATCTGATTTCTAGATCTGTGCACAGAGATAGGTCTTTATCTAATTACTCCTGTATAAGAGGAATGACTTATTTTTATGAATAGTATATTTTGGAAATCCGTTCAGTCTGGGTTTAAAGATTTTAGGAAATGAGAATGTACAAATTCACTTGGTAGTTCTTTCCAATGATTAATTGATGTTAATGTAACATGTCATTGGATTAGAAAAAGAAAAAAAGATTCTGACATGACTATAATAGGAAAATTCTCAGCTTCAGAACTGATAGATATTTCATTGTGTTTAATTTTCCTTTCATTTATGAGTTACTGGAAATTTGCTGATAAACTGAATAGGAGTTGGAATAGGTTCTAATAGCTCAAGTATTTAAAGAATAATAAAGTCTGTTAACTATTCTGTTTACTGCCTAAATAACATTAGAACAAGGTGGCTGTGGATTATTTTATTTTATTTTTGTTATTTTATTTCTGGGGTTTGGGTTTTTTTCTTTTTTTGTTCTATGTAATAGGTGTTACAGAACTAAGTGATATCTGTGGGGGTTTTGTGTATTTCTGTATGATCTTGTAGATATGTTTTCAATATAAGGTTGCACATATACACCAACAAAGATGTATATTTAGGAAACTGCCGTTTCCGCAGAGCAGAGCCCTCTGAGATTTCAAAATCTAAGTGGGGTGTTTCAAGTAATGCTTAGGTTTTGAACTAAATCTTTGCACTGGATAAAATTCACTGCCAGAGATGTGGAACTCCAGGTGGAACTCCGGTGTACATCTAGGAGTGTTTAATAAATAAAATAAAAAATCTTTATTGTGTCATTCATAATTTGAAAAAAACCCCACAGTGTCAGTAGAGTTTATTGCATTAGATTTCCTGATGTCTTCCTTACAGACTGTTAATTTTTTCATGTGAAAAAATATCATGTATTCCCCCAATTCAAAACTTGTGAGACCAAGCAATTTTGTGGATTTTCTTCATCTTCTCATCTTTTAATAATTTTCTTGCTGCTGTAGAGAAGATGGTAGTATAATGGGCAAAATATTATGGGGAAAGCATATAAAATTTCAAATGGTGATAGAAAACCCCTGAGGAAAAATATTTCCATCACAAAGTGTTCTCTTTTCAAGGGATCTTTGAAGTCTGTCATAGGACTCCACATTCAAAAATCTTCCTGCTTTGTTTCTTTTTTAAATTAATCATTTGAACATTTTTGGGGGCTTCAAATGTTTACTGGGTGATTATTAAGACACTGAAGTACTGAAGAAGACTCATGAGGCTACATATTCACCCTCATAGCCTTTTTTTATTTTATTTTGACAAACCATCAATTGGAATTTTTAATTCAAACTATTCTCAAACGTTACAGCATTTTTACACAGTATATTATCAAAGTATCAAGTCCTTTGATAAGGGTAATTAAACATGCCAAGTTTGTTTCCATAGCCCTAAGTCTGCAATTGCTTAGTCTTTCATTATGTTACATGACTTACTTTTCAGCTCGCTCTGTTTATTTGCAGCAAAGCCAATGGCAATGCTCCATCCAGTTCTAAATGGTGGTATATTTGTCATCAGTGTTAATGATAACGTATTATTTTGGAATAGATAATAGAACAATGGACATTAGAAAGTGCGATCACAGAGAAATAAATGTCGGTTTTACATTGATTATTGGTGAAAGTTGTCTGGATAGAACAAGAGTTTTATATGTGCCCTTTATTAGGAAGACAGAAGAAGAAGTAAAAAGGGCATCCTTATTTCTCAGCAAAAATATTTTAATGGGTTATATGAAATAATGTTTTTTTAAATTAAATGTGGTATAGACTTTGTGGATTTCAATGTAGTTTAAATGTAGATTTTGCAAGGTTTTACAAACCCATACCTGCCACACAGTAAGTGTCATGACCTTCATGTCCGAACAGAACCTGAAAATGCCAACGCAAAGTAATACTTGCTTTTGCATGGGCACCACTGTTGGAAGCTGGAAACCTACTGCGAGTTGTAGCTATCCTGCAGACAGCTTCTGCACCTAGTATGAACATTTGACTGTGGGAGAAAAATCGCATTTCAAGTATTCTTCACCACTGGTAATAAGAGCCTATCTTTGTTTTGAAACCAAAAACCAAAAACCAAACAAACCAAAAAACTATCAATTAGATCCCAAATGTTATGCTAGTGGGATCACTTTCCCTGTCCTCAAGTTGGCACCAAGTAAGATGGCTTTCATCTTCTTCTAGCCGGAGAATGAAGAGGAAGTCTCTTAATATTGTATAATTGTCGTGGGTTCACAACAAAATATCTGCTTTGTGACACATGCGCTGTCTGGTCCTCTTTATTTTCTTTCTCCTTGTCTGAGACTGCTGGAATTTCCCACTGTTGAGCCCTTGATTTTGTCATCGGAATACATCCTAGCAGAAATTTCAATTCGCAGAGCAAGGTCGTTTCTATTTTAGATTTGTGTAAAAGTTAGCAAATTACAAGTATTTTAATAAAGGTAATAGTGATAGCTCAGGAATAAGGTTTAGACTTAATGTCTGTGCCAGGGAGTACATTAACTCTAGTCAAAAATAAAAGCATGTGAAATGGCATACTACTGACATGAGCTGATTATGATAATGCCTTAGTACAAATTTTTGAAAATCAGATACTATAAAAATATACCATTAACTTTATGTTAATAAAATATTTTGCTTGATGCCTTTTAAATTATTCATTTGAAGTAGTCTAAAAATATAAAAGAACTCTTATTATCATTCAATTTACATGATTACTTTAAGTTCACTTTTTTGGTTTAACATAAACAGAGTATAAAATTCCCATCAAGCTTTTGGATATTTAAAATGTATCATTTTTATGCAAAAATTGGAGCCTGTTAGGATGTTAAGGTTGTCATTAGTATAAGTATAACTTCAATTTCTGATTTGAAACTATTTTACACATAGAAATTACTGTGTTTGCTGATTTGACTCATTATTTCTGCTTTGATTATTCATGTGCTCTTTTGAAAAAAAGCCACAGTTTTAAAAAATAAAAGCTAAAAAGCCTATAAATTGACTTAAAATATTATTATGATCATTTCTTGTAAGTAATGCAGGAATCAAGGTAGCCATGAGACATGTGGCTTATTAAATATGAGAGTTGTTATTTTTTTAGTAAGCTGAGCTTTGTATGAACAGTGGCGTCACTCCAGGTATGAGTAAGGCACCTTAGGACTCCCCAGAGCAATTAAAGTGAAGCAGGTCTCTTTGCCCGAGATGGGAGCCTCCATCAGCCCCTGCAGGGAGGCTGAGCGACCTCTCCGCGTTATTTGCCGGTGGCTGAGATTTGGAGAAGGTGTTACCCGATCCTCCGCTGTCTCTGGCTGTGAGAGATGACAGATCCATACAACTTTCTGACCTTTACGATCACTATTTCTCACAAGTGATTGTGGGTCACTGGGTCACTTTAATACCATGGCCCACCTGGAGTGTCCTCCTCAGTGCCGCATTTAAACGTATACCTGAAGTGATCCCCCCCAGCTCGGGAAGCTGCTCCCCAGTGCCACAAGGACACTGTGTCATGTGAAACCAGAACTATGGAAAAAGGATGGTGGTTGCAAAAGTCAACTCTCGGCACTAAGCTTTATGGTGATGAAGGGAATTTTATTTGGGACTTCCTACAGAGAGCTGTGTGCCCAAAGGATTGCAAGACTGGGGAGATAAACCTTGGCAACTGGAATAGGGCCACAAATGAATAAGCCAGCTTTTCAGTCATTCACCAGGGATATGGCCTGAAATCGAGTCAGCCCTGGATCGCCATCCGCCAGCATATGCAGGGGATTCTCACAGCTGCTCTGCTCAAGCCTTGTTTATTGTAGGAGGTCACAGAAAATAGATGGTTTCATTTCTTATTTCTAAGAGTCATCTCCATTTTCTGTGCTACAGACTTAATCCACAGCAAAGCCACTCTGGCTGAGAAACACTAGACAATGTTATTTCCCTCTGATTAGCACTTTTTCCCAAATGGTTGTTTAATCTCCATATCTAGGTTAATTTGAAATAGCAACTGAGAACACAGAGACTTCCAAGAAGGAAGGAAATATATTGTACTGCTTTGCTAAAAAATGAGCTTGACAAAGTAAAAGCATTTGGTTGTGGTGTTTGCTGTTAAAAGGCACTTTCCATGGCTGATACCATTTGCACGAGTGCCATACTGTCTTAAGCTGTCTTTTTAGAGGTACTGTGGAAACTGGGGAAAGTTGGTATGATGGGAGCTTTGCAGGTAGCCATAGAGTCTAATTTTAGGAATTCGACTGATGTTCCCAAGATAGGCAGCTTGTGTCTTTGGCTATCTCTATACTCAGGGGCAGGAGAGGAAGATGATTTTTGAAGCAGTTCAGGGAAGTCTAGATAAAGTAATTTCTAAGTTAAGGCTCTTTCACCCTTTTTATTGCTCTACAGGGGAGCCAAGGGTTAATTTAGGTATGTCTATTGGATATAAGACTAGGTAGTATAAATATTCCTCCCTCCCCTTGTGGCAGTTTAGCCATGAAGCACAATTAAAACAGCTGATTTTTGAAGCATCTTTCACTGATGCCCTTAGAGGTTTGTTAGTGAAAGAGAAATTCCTTCGTTTGACAGAAAACTTGTTGCATGAAAAGACTTAAACCCCAAAGATTTCAAGACCATGGGTGCTGTAATGTAATAATCCGTGTCTTGAAAGCTTTTGTTACCTTCAGTAGCTGGCAGAGCACAGAACAAAGCCAATAAGGATTGCAGATTATCCTGTATATTTTCTGTGTAATTATATCATTGTGTTTCTCTGGTTTAAGTTGGTAAATGGCTGCTGGGTTTGATGACAGCCCGTACCTCAAATGTGTGAGCTACTACAACGTAACTTAATTTAGAACTGGAATGTTTAGAGAAAGTTTTTCCCCTAACTTGTAAATACAGTAACCCTAGTAAAGGGATTTTTTTTTTTCTAGGTACCATTATATAGGCATCCAGGTAAAGAAGCGTCAGCCAGATGCTTGATAAGATGCATTTTGTTTATTTCCCCAGATTTTTTAGCCAAAACTACAGAATATAAAAGCAATCTTCATTGGCATCTTCGCAAACAAATGTATTGTATTATATAGAAATATGACTGAAACTTGTTATCTGGTTGCATGTTTGAAGATTTAACATAACCAAAGCATTGGGGATTTGAAAAGATTTGATAGAGGTATAACAATAATTTTTCACTATTTGGCAGTTTGGCACGATTATGTTTTTGGCTTTCTTGAGATCCATACTTTCATACGCAGTGTGGACATTAATGGGTCATGGCACCAAGAGGGCAAAATTTGTTTGGAACCTGAGGCAGTAACTACTCACAAGAAATTACAGACAGAGAAAATGTAGCCTACCTCTTTCTACCTCTTCCTGGCAGAAATTCCAAACAGAAGGGTTAGAAGCAAGTTTGTGTAATATATGAGGCTCTGAAACTGATAAAGCCTGTGGGGGATGTTTTCTTTCTTTAAACTGGTAAGTCATCTTGTGATGCATAGTATCAAATCATGTCAAACAGGTGATGTGACAAAATGACCATCAGTTCAGCAGCATAAAACAAAGTGGTTTTCTTAAATTGCCTTTTGTTTAACCTTGTTAAAAGTAGTGATATAGAGAAAAAGAGCCTCCATTATTCAGTCTTTTATACAGAATCAGACTAATTTTTTGTGTAATGAAATTCAGGCTAGAGCTATTAGCTGCTTCCGTAATTGTAGAAATTGCTTGAAATGTGACTGTGCTACTTGCAACCATAAAATCAACTTAGAGATGATTGACTAATAGATATGTAACAGATGTCTGTTGAATCAGCTGAAGAAAAGTGCTATGACCTGCCAAGCGTGCATCAGTAGAGCTCTCCTTTCTCGCAAAATAACATACCTCCTTGCAAAATGGAAGAGATAGGGGGTGCCTACCTACCTCTTGTCTCCTAAATACATTCGTACTCTTCATTTACAAATGTCAGGTTTCGGTGAAGGGTGTGCCACAAAACTCTTCCCTCTGAGTTCATCAGTGCCTGTCATTGAGCCAATGTGTGCCCCTGGGACCTCCTGGCTGAGGAGGTCTAAACTAAATTGGCTGAGGTGAGAATTTGCCTGAATCACTTAACTTTTCAGAAGAACTAATTATCATGGCTCTTCAGGGGTTCCGGGGCAGATGCAGTCTGCGGAGTCAGAAACGCAATGCACGGGTCAATGATAAACCTGTCCTCTCCCAGCAGCCGGAGTGGGAGCACTTTCTGGACAGCAGTTACTCCCTTCTCACCAAAAAACAGGGAAACTTGGGAGACTTTCACAGTTCTGACTCTTAGATGTCCATTATTCCCTGCGATACCAGTTTGGACCCATCAGCAACTCTAAAAAAAATTGACATCATTAGAAAAATAGAAAATCTTCAGCAGTGGAATTTCATACCTATTTACACATTCCATTTTTATCTTGCATTGTACAAAAGTCTTAGCTGAGAGTACAAAATGCTAAATTTGGCACTTGTGCACTTACTGCGCTGTCTGGTACGAAACGTAACCTTACTAGCTGGAGACAAAGCAATGCATTGTTACGCAATGGAAGTGGTTTTACTTTGTGCATTAGTTTCTAGTTTTAGGGTTTTTTTAAGGTTTAGTTTCCTTTTTAGCTCTAGTTTCCTTGTTACTTTATTCTCCTTTCTTTTGGTCAGCTCTCACAAGACTCATACGCCAAGGTGTGAAACGTTCTGGATTGTTTTGCAGCAGCATTTGTCTCTCTGGGAGGAATCGGAGTTTGTTTCACTGGCAAGTATGAAATCACCACTGGGTCTGTCATGTGGTTAAGCTGCAGATGGTTTGCATCAGTTGCTTGTTTCCACTGCATGAAATGTCCCTCTGGGCTCTGCTGTGATTCTGAGGAATATATGCACTATCAGTCACACGAAAACAAAATCATGTTTTACTTTTCTGTGACATTAATCCTCACTAGCCATAAGTTCAGTTGTACAGTGCAGCTGCTTCTTCAGGTGAGGGAAGGAAGACGCAGTGGTGGGATGCAATAGTAAGCTATAACGAACCTTTCATAGGCATCATACAGCCTGGTTTAACCTCAGGAGATACCATTGCTGATAGTCAGGGATGGATGGGAAAGAAAATCCTCCCGTAGAAGTTCCTGTCAAGTATCATATAAGAAAGGAAACTTTTTTTCCTTCAGTGCATTGTCAATACACAAAGGTTTCAAATAAATATAATAAACAGTTTTCTCCTTTACAGTAATTTTTAAAAGACATATTTTCTTTTTCAGAAGAGTGTGTACAAAAAAGAGGCAGTGGTGGTCAAGCTACTTTTTCTCAGCAATGTAATGTTTTTGTATGCAGCCATGCTTGATGTGAAAGCCACGGGCAATGCTGCAGCTTGTTGTTGATGGTTTGTCACTCATCTAGTTTCCCTGGCACAATTTATGTATATGCAAATACAAATTCTTGTCATGCCGTTAGATATTTTAAATGTCAAAAAACTCTGGTTACCCTGTACAAGAGTAAAGGCCTGCAGTGCTTGCCTGCGCATCGTGGTTCAAAAAGAGATTACAGATCAGCTGGAATTGTAGTAATATTTCCCATAGAAAATACTGAATACATTGAGGAGGAGAGGTTACTGTCTTTATGAATTTAAGGCTCATGAAAGGTGCTCAGTTATCACATCTGAAGTTTCATATCTAATTATTGTTAACCTAAGACACCAGCACTTTGTGGTTAGACACAGCAGGGCAATGTTTTCAAAATGTTTGTTCATCATTTAGATGCTGAAAGAAATGGCCATACTTTCGAATACTCTCATTATGGGAGATATTGACCTCTTTCAAATGTCTGGATAGAAATGGCAGGAGGGGAATTCTTGAGTGCTGAACCCTTCTGCAAATCTCTCATTTACTGTTATCAAACTTAAAAAATCCCCAAATACATGGTTTTGTTACTCATATTCATTATTTAGTTGACTCATAGATTTTTAATTGAATCATGTTATACTATTTTAAAAATGCTGAATAATATTTTAGATTCCAGAGATTGATGCTCTAACTGAATATTGACATCCCATTAAAATGGGATGTTTAATTTCACATAACGTGCATGGATGGTGTGAACCCTAGGACAGAAGGCTAGACTGGTCAGCCTCTAGGTAAAAAAGATGATAAAGTAACTACAAACATATCTGAGGTGAATAGGGCTTTGATATGTCAATCTCAAGTTGTAGATGAGATGCAGAAGTCTATTACTAAAGAGTTGCTGTCATGAAAAGGAAGCAGCTTTAGGGTGAAAAACTGGAGGCCAGCGTTGTTCTAACAGCTGGCTTTCCTACCTTAAAAAAGTTCACTTTCATCTTGTGGCACAACACTCAAACTGTAAGACTGAGTCACATTTGCTCCTCAGATTCTCAGGCGAGACCCAGCCCGGTGCTTTCAGCGTTGGGTATCAGCTGTCTGTATCAGAAGGCGAACCGTGGTCAGTTCTGTGATGTTCTGGTGAGAGGATATGAAACCATAGGCTGTAACAAATTGCAAGATATGAATGTTGCATCTTCCCTATTTCCTCTTTCTCTACTTGAAAGACAAAGTTACAAACTAAAAAGAAAAAAGAGAACCTCTGCATTTTCTTGTTAAGTAGAAGTTCCTGACTTGAACTCTTTAGTTTGTGAAAGGGGCGTGGGGTGTGGAAGTCACTTTGAAGCGTTAAGCTTTGTCTTCCTGGGGAGTAACTATATGTAAAGGCAGAGCTGCGATATTGGCTTGCCGAGTGTCGTGCCACCTGCTCTCCGTGTAAGTGACCTTGGGATTGTAACACAGTCACACAGCAGTAGTCTGACGCTTCAAGTCAGACTGTTTGCCGATGGCAGCTTTATTTTATTTGTGTGGAAATTGCTCAGCTCTGACATTTATAGTGTGATTGTTGCTCTGCTCAGATCCTTCTCTGATCTATTCATCTGTGCTTTCTTTTCTACTGACAAAGTATTCCGTCCTCATCTATAAACCCTTGAAATTAGCAAAAGTCATCACCATAATATTTTGATATAAATTGGACATTCACAAATTGCTGAAAGGTCATGATGCCGGTAGGAAAAAATGTGACCCAACCCCCAATCGTAGCAGCATTCATCGGAAAGCAGAAGTACCTTGTACACAGACTTGCAGTACAGGCTCACATTCTCAATTTCCATTTTGCCCTTTCATTAGCAGGATTGGAAAAGTAGCCAGATTTGGGAAAGAGCTGTCTTGCACAGTGCTGGAGAATGCAGCGTTTGATTCCATCCCACACTCTTCTGGTGTGAAACATGAGAGGCCGATACTCTCGCCCGTGAGCTGTGCTCAGCTGCGAAGAATCTCCTGTGCTGTACTGGCACTAGGCTCAGCGTAGGTAGGTCTGGCCTGAGGAAGGGTCCTGGTACTTCCCTCTTCTGCACCAGACAGCAATGTAGAAAAGCAGATCATGTGGAAAGTAAGCCAGCGGTTTGCATGTCTAAACCAGTTATACTGTTCAGTATAACAGTAAATCCAAAATAAATTTTTAATTGATAAAAGAATTGATTAATAATTGCCTGCAGAGGTTGCATCAAATGCAGGCCAAGTCGGCAGTGGCTAAAATTTTCCAATTTGAGCCCTTGAAATGTTTAGTGGCGATTTGAAATTGTTTTGGGAGCTATAGTCCATGTCTCAGTTGATTCATGTCTATATTACTAATCATAATGACATATATTTTTTCATATTTGCCAAGAATAGAACCAGAAAAGCGCTCCACAGTGAGAGAATGATTTCCATTCTAACTTGCATACATTATCCTTTCACTTCATTTGGAGAAATGAAATTTCTCACTCATAAGAGACCAGGCTGTTGGGACTTACAAAATCTGTGCTGATCATGATGATAACGTACTGTGCAATACACAGAAAAATATTTTGCCAAAAGCTTCACTAGCAAAAAGAGATTTGCTTCATTTATAAAGTTTCAGACCTAAGACACTACTAGTGTTCACTTCAGAAAGGAGAAGAGAAGAGACTCTGTTTGAAATACAACATGGATTTCTTCAAACAACGTGGAGGGTTAAGACGGTAGGAGAAAAGAGAAGTTTTACAGGAACTGTTTACTTATTAACCAAGGCACATAGCCTTGCTCGTGTACTCTGGAAATAGATCAGACATGCTGGCGAAAGATCAAGGATCGTATAGAAGCTTAATATGATTTGCCATTTTTATATAGGATTCTGTCTCATAACTGTTGAGAAGTAGTCATTGATTGCTACCATAAAGGAAAAGAACAGCCACTCCCCATGAAGCACAAATTAACAGTAATATGCAGAAAATATTGGAGTTCATGTTGGACGCCAACAAGTAAGAATAACAAAAAAGCATGACTGCATGAATAAGACCTTCTTATTGCTCTTTAAATAACACTTTTAGAGCAATTTGGAACTGAGTTAGTGTACTGACACATGCTTCCTGGACATAGTCAAAATGGTTAAGGTTTTTGTGTTGTCGTTTAAACATGTCTAAATTTTAAGGATAGAATGTATATATGAACAGAAGAATAATTCAAGAATTAATGTACAGAAAAAAGAAATAAATTAGGAAACTGGTGCTGAAAAGAGAAAAACTCCTGAGAAGTGGATTGAAAATGTTCTTTAGCCTTTACCATTTCTCCTGGGAACTTACCATTGTTTCCAGCTGGTGTTTTTATTAAAGGCTTTGCACAATGCAAAAAATTGGGAAAACTTGCAGGATATTTCCCCACTGTTACTCCTAAAGTAGTTCTTCAGTCAGAAACAGAAAAGGATGCATAACATCTCCTCATACTTTAGATAGCAGCAAAAATTGATGATCGGAAAAATTCTTATAAAATTTCTATCCTCCACCCTCGTTTCCAGAGGATCGATAAAACTAAGGAAATAAAAGAATCCAGTAGCTATTATAATTGGTAATTAAAAGACTTTTGTGTCTCTTATTCATTGCAACGGTGACTGTCAAGTGTCAGGTGCATAACAATTTCTCTCTTTCTCAGACTAATATATCAACAGTTGGTGTTTGTAGAAGGATTATATGGCTTGCAGATCAGGCGAAACACAAGTGTAGACATTTCTAACCTGGCTCGACAAATGCCCTTATATCTTAAAAAAATCAAGTCCAGAATGAGCTTCCCCTGGTGCCCCTTGGTCTGGGGCAGGCTCAGGGCCCCCAGCTGTCCGCATTCGGTAATGTCACAAACTTTCCCTCCTTTACCTTTTTCATGTCGTGGTTTTTTACATAACTTGTCATGAATGAGAGGGATGGATTTCACATGAGTGATGGATGTTATCCACCCCTTTGGATAATCCAAGCTATCCTGCCACCTGTATTGTCTTAGAAGCTTGTGGATTAGTTGCGATGCTGTGGTGCCTGCAGTCCGTTCTGCTGTCATTGGAATAGATGTTGTGTGTTGCGATGTAAAATATTCTAAAGGGTATTTTTGTCACCTTGGAGTGAATGTGGTGGGTCCACCCCGTGTTGGAGAAGAAAGCCCTTATATAAATAACAATAGAAGATGCAACTGTCGTTTGAATAAATTCTTAAATAAAAACATTTGAAATTACACTTCGTGTTAGCTACAAAATACTTCCCCCACTCTTAATGTTGAAGTTCAGCCACATATGGCATTGTCATTTCTTCAGAGAAGATTCTGATTCTTCCAGAAAGACTCTGTATTAATTTTTAAAGTCATATTTACAAGTAACCTACATAAGACCTGCTGATGTCTTGAATTTTCATAAGGCATTCTTTTATGAATTACAGATTCATAAAATGTCTCGACAATTGTAGCTTGGGTATTTGAATGTATCATGGCTACTCCTGGTGCAATGCATTTTCCATTGTAAATAAGATTCTCCTTATAAGGCCTGTCCCCTCAGAAACTGCATTAAACAAGATATTGTCTCCATTTGAAAAACACCCAGCGCCAAAACGAAATGGATGATAGAGGCCTGCTTGNGACAAAATTTCTTATGGTTTATTCTTCAACCACTCCTAATGAAGCTGACTATTTTAATTTATTTAAGGCTCCTAAAAATACTGAATTGCACAATGTTCAGAATTTTTAGCTGAACACAGTAAGCAGAAGTCTCTACTTGAATATATAACTGAACATACACTGCCAAAACAGTAGCAGTCAGATGAGTGTAATAGCCAAAAAATTACTTGTGCTGTTACAGTTCATAAAGTCTTGGTCATTTGTTGAGGAAACTCTCATCATGAACTTAATACAAGTGGAATATAAGCTATGTAACATTACCAGGCCCTTAAATGCACTTTAAAGACGCATCTGCTTCTTTAACTGTCTCATACCCTGTATCAGAATTGAATAGGCACACTCATGGATGTTCAGTTTCTGCTTGGTATTTTCACTCAATATATTTGAATGGGGTTTATATACATCGTAAATAAACTGTTTATCTTTTATATTCCTTTTGAAGGTTTGGTTTTTCTTTTTACAATTTGAAACTCATTCTTCAGTATGTTGAGGAAGAAAACTTACATAATCTGAACGCAGTTACTTCAGTTACATATGCTATTGTCATCTACTTGTATGCAAGTTAATTTGCAAGAGTATTTAATTGATAATTGAACTTTTTTAAACAGATGTACATATGCTGTGTGTATGGCATAAAAAAAATCGAAGTCCTCATTCCAGTTCTTGGAGAACTGAATGTGTAAATCTTCTGTCTGATTCAGATGTCCCGAATTTTCACATGCAAGGATTCATCAGAAACCTCATGAAATCCTTGAGTTCCTCTGTAAAATGTCACAAATTAATTTTCTTATTGTAAAACTTACTGATCCAAATCAGAATCTCAGCTATTTATGCTCAATAAAAGGACATTAAAAAACTCAGGTTATTAAAACATTGTGATTTTGGGGGGTAGAGGGTGATTATCTTTATGAGGGAAAGCAGAAAAACTATCCACTGCCTCCATATTTAGTTTACAGACCCTCTCTCTTAAGATGAAGTATCCTTCTCTGTTAAAAAAAGAAAGATCATTTGTCTAAAAAATGTGGGAAAGAAAGAAAATGATCAAAAATCCTCAGCTGTTATTACATGTGTAACTAGAAAAAAAGGATCAAATTCCTACAAGTTCCAGAATTTTTATTAAATCTGCTAATGTCTTCTCTATTTAGATGCATATAAAATAAACCAACACATCAAATTTAATACATATATGTAATCGGTGATCTGATAAAAACTGTAGCCCTTATGCCAAATTTATACACATTAATTCCCCCTTTTATAATTATACTGATATTCTCCATTGTGAGAGAAGCACAATAGGAACTCTCATATTAAGAAAAAAAAAACCCTATCAAATTTGTAGAACAATTATTCACTGTAGTTGCCTGTAATCTTTCAGAATCTTTTTTCTTTCTGTGTAGATACTTTCTTAGAAGTACATTAATAAAGAATAAATCTAAACAAGATAAGAAGAGAAAATTGGAAGCCTTCTCAATACGTTTTCTTCCCCACAGTAGGAATTACAAAATAATTTTGTTTCTTTTTTCCAGTTCCTTGCTGTTGCCCAGCCAACACCTGAGGGATCACGAACAAACCTGGGAGTAAGTAATTAAAATTCAAAGCTTCAGCATTCAGATACTTTTTACACTTTCTTTTGCTTCCAACTAGCAAGGAATTTTTGAGACAAGCTTTTAATTAACAGGTGAGTTTAATCAGTATGTGAGTTTTCTGTAAATGGAAGGGATAGCAGTGAGAAGTATGGGAGGACTCTTTCACACTCACTGTTTAAGACCATTAGTTTATTTGCACATTGATGTTTTTATTGAATCAATTTCCTTTAGTGAATAAATAAGCCAGAAGATGTAAATATTGGAAGGAGCTGAGGAAGAAGCTCCACCTCAATTATACCTGCTAGAGATGAGGCTGCTGTCTCTATTAAAAAATAAGAGTGATAGAAATTCATAGGTGCGGTAAGCAATCTGTTGTGCTTAAATAAACTTTATGTGATTTCATTAGATTTGAACTAATTTCACCTAACTTTGCCAGGAGTCAACTGGACTTGTATTCCAGTGAGTGGAGAGTCGGAAGTGGTGTTGAACCCACCTTAAAATCAGAAGAGTCACCTTCTGAAGATGGCTAGAAGCCTGGCTTCAAAATGCCTTGATTTAGACAGCAGAAATTAGTGCCCTAATGTTTAACATGGATCTTCCTCACTGCAGTTTAAGACTGTTGGGTTGTTTATGGCGTTTGGGTTTTGGTGGTTTTTTGCTTGGCAAGGGTATGGAATTGTAAGTGTGGGTTGGGTTTTGGGGGGCTTTTTAAATGTTTGATTTCTGAAAGCAGACCAATATATTGTGAAATCTGATAATGTACTCTTTGTTACAAAGTCAGCTATTTCAAGAGACTAAGCCGTGCTGTGCACCGAAGGTTTTTTATGAGTTAGAGAAGCAACCAGCCAAAGAGTTTCTTCTGATTAAGATAGTAGTGGGACAGGGGACGCATTTGTTAATGAAAACATTTATTTCCTCCTCCATCGTTACTACTCTAGTTCCATATGAGTCTGGTGGGAGACATGGGGAGAAAACAGTAGCAGTGTAACTAACATGCTCATTACATTGAGTTCCATATTTTCATCTTACTGCCACTCTTTTTGAGTATTTGTTGCCATATTTATTTGACTCAGTATACTTACATGTATAAGCAAATGATTTCCACAAATCAAGGAAGATTTCAACAAATCAAAGCAGGAGTGATCTAACTGAGCATTTAATATAAAATTGTCTTGTTATTGGTTTGAGCAAGATCCTACAAGAATATTTATAAATTCTGTGTTTATATGAAGACAGCCTAGCTTTTCTCTGAGGGTATTTGATCTCTCTTTGTGAAATATGAACTTTCAAGGAAAAAAAAAAGTGGGGATTATTGTGTTAAAAAAAAAATGTGGTTTTCAATGAGGTACATTTTTCATAATAAACATTAGAATAACTCCAGCCTTTCAAATAATTTTTAGAATTTCCCACCTTGTGAACATTATATAATTCCTTGCAGGTAGAATTAAGGATATGGTTAAATATGACATTTACTGCATTTGTAAGGAAAGACCAAGCAGTTTTCTGCTGCAGAAAATACTAGGTATACCTTTTAGGAAAAATGCCAAGCTGTCTTTCCAAAGGTATGAGTGTCCCTTACAAATGTCGTCCCCCCTTTCTATGCAGACACTGAAAATGAATAGTCTTTCCTGGGGGCTTTGTCATGTGATGGAAACAGGAGACAACTTTTCTCCGTGTGTGTTAATCAGTAAAGGGCAACATCTCATATACAGCCCACTTAGGCTCTCCTGGTATCATATTATTCTGGCTGTAGGGTAGACTTTGTGTTGGTTGCACTTGGCATACTGTAGATTTGCTGGTTACGTTTGGCAGTGAGGCAGGGGGTTTTCGTTCTTTTAGGGTTTTTTTTTTTTAGTGTACAGTTGTATCTGTGGATTACTGGGAGTCAGCAAAGGTGAGAATTATGTTAATTTCCATTTAAGACCTCTGAAACATGGGTTTAGGATGTTGCCTTTCTGTCTTGATGGCTTTCTTTTGTTTGGTATCAATTAAATTCATTTTTTTTCCTGTTCAACGTGTTTAACAAGCTGCTCAGAAAGAGAGATTCTTTTATTTTTCTTTAAAAAAAAGCAAAGTAGGAGGAAAATGGCTATGCAATGTAATATGCTGATGCTACTTAACTCCATTTCTCAACATATGAAAACCTGCCTGCTTCATGAAAAAACTCATTTAATTAAGCCCTCATTTCCATGAATCTCACAGTCCAAATGTATCCTCTTGTCAAATGGGCTTGCCTTTGTAACCTTGCCATCCATCATGGCCATGCTAGAGGAAGGGAAGGTCTAGCTAGAGAAGCATTTTGTTCTCCAATTCCTAGTGCCTGCTAAAAGAACTTCCATCTTTTTCATTTGCTACGTGTATTTATTTCTTTAGAATTAAACATGAGCAATGATCCCTACAACAAAGCTGTACATGTATAATTAGTGTTGTATTCGAGTACATAAACTTGAAAATTTGAGGTTCAGATAGGAACTTGAGAACTCAACTACCCAGCTAATTACCAAAACGCTTGTCTCCGTGCACTGACCAGCTAGGGAACATGCCTCTTTTTTCTTCTAAAACAGATGGTGCTTTCAGCCTACTGTAAGGTCACCAAATTCAAGCTGTTACAGACCAAAAACCAATTCCAAAGTTTTGCAGCTCTCGCAGAGATGGCTTTGCCAAGCAACCCACTCTGTTATAATGTGAAGGAACCGGTGTACTAGGCACAGTGGTGGCAGAATGTCACCGAGCATCCGGGAGGCTGATCTAAGTCACTCTTTGGGACTGGTCCAAGGATCAGAGAGTAAAGGCTTAAAGCCACCTTTAACTTCCCAGGAGCTGAATCAGGCATCATAATACTAGCCCAAAGAGCTGGCTCAGAGCTTTATGAAATTGTAGAATATGTGAAAGCAAGCTGTGAAGACTTAATCCAGATAATATCACAGTGGTATAACGATGGGCTGGGGCAGCAACTGGGAGATTTGGCAGGGGCTATGTCGCAAAATGGCCAGCATTTCCTCCTTCAGGTTTATTATTTTTTTTGTTAAAATAAAAGATAGATTGTTAAAACAAATATTTTCAAAGTATTTCACCGTATACTGAACAGTGAGCACTGCTGTACAGTGAGAAACAAATTAATGAATCAAACATTGCAGCACTATCCACAGGGGCTCGTTTAAAAGCAAATGCATGACAGAGCTGGAAACCAGCTTAAATGCAAATGAGCCAATGTGATGAAATCTGTAATGTTTGATTCATTAATTTGTCTCTCATCGTACAGCAGTGATCATTGTTTAGTGTGTGCTACTAATGAAAGACCCTTAAAGACAAGGATTTCCAACTTTCTAGATGAGCTTTACTTTAACAGAGAAGTTCTGTCACAAAACCTTTTATGTCATGTGAGATTCTTGCAGCATCTGTACTAATTAGTTTCATAAAAAAGTACTATTTAATATATATTTCAGTTTTCTTATGATGCAGGCTAGCAGATGGAAAGAAGGAGAGCCAGCATCATATGATCCGCTAGCTTTCCAAAGGCCACCAGCAGCTAATATGTTATAGTTAAAAGGAGAAAAATACTGGAAAAATAAAATCTTGGCTATGTGATGAAACAGGAAAGCAACCCCACCCCACCCCCCATCTTTAGATACAGTGACTTTCCAGAAGATTTAAATCCACTGTAAAAAACATGATTGAATGCCCAAAAGGGGTGGGAGGGGGGATGGCCAACTTTATTCTTTACCTTTTATAGAAGTTAAAATATTAAATGTCAGTTTTGATAGATATTCTGGTAATGTATATTCAGTCTTATATAGCAGTGACATCAGCCTCTATTTGTCAGCTCCTTAACTCTCAACCTATAGTTGTGTTTCTGTTCTCAGTCGTTCACGTGACTATAAGATTGGGGAAGAAGGACAGAAAAGGGTTAACAAATTAAATGGCCACTGTAAAGCATATCATAAAATATAGCAATCTGGGCTCCAATGATGAAGAAAATTCTACCTGAGTCAGTGTCAGCATTTACAGCCACAAATACAGAAATTTGTATAGGTTTGTTTTTGTTAGGATTCATCAATATGATGATGGCATGATTAGCAAGGACCTCCACGTTCATTTTTGAGAGATGGGTGGCACTAGCCTCACAGTGTACCAGGAAAAAAGAAAGAGAGAAGTCTTTTGTAGCTTAGCAGCAGCAGCAGCACATAATAAAAAATTGGCTCGGTTAGGATTCACATTTTTGAGATTATTGTTCCAAATCCAAACAACATGCACTAGGCCAATCTGTCTATTTATTTCCATTCTGTATTTACAATGTGGTGACATTTAGGCAAGTACAGTGCTAATTGCCTTGCAGGTACCCCTAGGTATTGACATCCACAATTAATCACAAAGCAGGTACACTCTTGGTTCAGACATACCACTTTTTATCAAGTCACCATAGAAATGTGATTTATTTACCAAATTCTGAGGCCATTTTTTCTGATAGGAGAGTTTGTGTTCTCTTGGCTTTTTCTGAGATTGCATCTAAGATGTCAAATATTGCCTGCTACAAAGCAGCTGGGTCTTCAGGGCAACTAGAGAAGGTTGTAAGGTCATTAATAATGACATATAAAGGATCTTTTCTGTGGAAATGACTGTCTAAAATCAAATCATGGAAAATCTGGCCCTGCTGTAAACAGAATTTGATTTTCATTGGCAACCAAATCAATACGCACTTTTTCAATGGTTACCAAAATCACTTGATAAAGGGGATTGAAATAGGTGTTTAGAAGTGTATGAATAATGGTCAAGATTTTCTCAGGGAGAAGTTTCTGGAGTCTGCTGTCCTTAGATGTGGAGTAAGCTGTCAGGATGAAATTTTGGAAAACCAACCAACCAAAGAAAAGAAACCCACGTGCAAAGACATTAGAAGTTAAATTCCACGAAGATTTCATTTCTGTTTTCATCAAGCATTGAGCATGTGTTAGACTTTGATTTTTTGCTTAAATCTGTTTTTCTATGCATTGTTTTCTGTGTGGTAGCCACTGAGTTTTCAGCTTCCCCAGCACCATTTAAACTCCATTTCTGCCTATCATCCTAGATTAATGGTGTTATATACCTTCTCTGGATTCAAAAATATTTTTAAATTCCTAGGAAGAAAATAGCTATTTTTTTAGTCCATGAATAGCTAGTTCTGTTCTGCTAAAGCCAGTGGCAAAAATCCTCCTCGTGTCAGTTGGTCAGAACCAAGACCGAAAAATGCTGCAGTGCATTTTGCATAAAGCCATAGCTTTACCTGCCTGTTTTCCTTCAATTCAGATAAAAAATAATTTCTGCGGGTGTTTTTGAATTTAGCAAACCATTATTTCTTGTAATAGGAGCATCTTCCACCCTAGAACCGATATGATATTTAATTACCTATTCTTTGTCCCTCTTTTGAATGCATTGTCTCCTATTCTCTGTGATTAGAAATACGATACTGAGTGGGCTTTCCACCCAGGGCACGACGATTTGTGTGGCTCCTTTCTGAAAAGGCAATTGTGTGTTCTGTGGGTAGGCGCGGGAGCAGCGTGATAAAGAGCTGGGCAAGGTAGCTGTTGTGCCTTCCAGCCGAGAAGTAAACTGCAGGTGTGCTGCTAGAGATACACAGTAGGGCGAAACACAGGATGGAGGGTTGAAGAGGCAGGCGCAGGAGAGGAACTGCGGAGCTGACTGGAGGCAGCCGACTGCTGCGGTGTTGAAATATTCATTCTCTTTAATCACTAAACTGGTGCCACAGTGTCAGTACCAAAGGGTTAACGGAGTAATACCGGGGACATAGAGTAAGTTGATCTTGTGCTTAGTGTGATTTTTTTGGTCTCTCTTCTGTTATATTTTTTATATTATTTATTTCTGTCTATTAGATCTTTTCTAGTCTTTGAAGTCCTACCTAGCATGCTGTTTTCTTCTTCAAAAACAATTTTTGCTTATCTTGAGATTCACAGCTTTGTTGTGGCTCTTACGTTGATGAAGCATTTTCTCATGGTTATGTTTATTTCCATTCACAAACCATTGTGGGTCTATTGCTTCACTTCTGAATGTCGTTCCATTTCTTATCAGCCTCTTTTCACCATCTCTTTTAGCATGTCCAATCCTTTACATCAGTCTTTTGGATGGTTTAATCCCTCAATTCTTCAACTGATGGTATCAGACCTGTTTATGTTACTAGGCACAGCCAAAGAATTATAACTTGTATGCGCCGTTCCGCTTCATGCACATGTTTATTAGTAAGCTAGTAATGTTGTAAGAAGTTGCACTAGCCATTGCCTGATGTAGTGTACAAAAATTACAGTATAGTGATTCAAGAATGTGTTATTTCAAAAGAAGGTTGTGCTTAGGAACTTTTACTCTCTATTCAAGCTACAGCAGGTGGTTTTAGCTAGTTAAAGAAAACTTTAAAAACTTTCTTTTTTAGGTGATTTTAAGCATCAGAGGAGCTGTACAAATCAAAAGGCGTTGTTGCTAAACAACTGAACTAAATATTTCACAAGCCACTAGAGATTTTATTTCAGCATTTTCCAACGTGTTTCTGTTGAACAACAAAATGTTACGCCTTACGTTCTATTTTAATGTTATGTAAAATAGCTTTCAAAAGTGACAGTCACTGCTCCTAGTCCACAGTCTATATCCAAGAATGTTTTTAGTTTTTCCCTTAAGTGTTTAGGAAGTAACTTTGTAGTTTAAGTATAGGCATGAGAAAACAAAGAAACTGGAGATAACAGAAGAGATTTAAAATTAATAAAAAAGTTGCAGTTGCTTGAAACTATTTCCAAGGTCACTGACCTGTATGTTTAAGATCTTGAAAGTGCAAGCGTTGGCATGGTTTGAAGGCTCGGACGGGGTCTGAACAGTTCCCTGGTTACTACACTACACTGCAGATGTGGTCAGTCGGAGGAGCGCTGTGCCGAGATTCCTGAGCTAACCGAGTGGGTGTCGGTGAGCGTGTGAGACGGGGGGATTCCCGGCAGGGCTACCGCCGCCTGTGTACAGCGATGCAGCAGCTTGTTAAAGGTTACCCAGCCGGGCAGTTCTAGAGTTGGTGACAGCCAACACATCTCCTGCTTTCCAGTCCTTTTTCCTTTAACATGGTGCACCTATTTGTGTAATTGTAGAGGTGCATGAGCTGGTTAAAGGCGTGTTCCTGAGCCACCCGGCATCGTACTAGAGACCTAAGAGGAGAGCAGCTGCCGAAGCACGGCCCTGTGTCCATGTTCACACATACTGCTGTTCAGCGGCGCTAATTAGTTTGGAGGCGGCGTGAAGCTGACACAGGCAGCCTGGCTGTGGGGCTGGGGCTGGCTACCTGGGGCTGGGGTAACATGGGTCCGCTGCACCGTACTCAGTTGTACGTCCTGGACTTGCCTGCTGCTTTTCTGTGAGAGGAGCAATGTAGTTTTGTGTTCATGTCAAAGAGGTTATTAGAATTTTAGTATATTTTTCAGAAAGTTTTCAGAGAAAGCGTGGAAACCTGATCAGTATTAAAAAGAAACTCTCCTGTCTGTCAGAGAAAGCGGAGGAGCCAGTAGCGGCCTCTGAACCAGGCAGCTGAGAAGCTTAAACTGCATGAAGAAAACACAAAGTAAAGTCCTCCATGAAGTTTATAAAACTAAATGAGGTGTAGTGCTCTGTCACGTTATTCTTAGCGCCTTCTGGATGTTTCAGGAGGGCGCACAGGAGCTACGCCGTGACTGTTAGAAAAGCAAGTAAGTGCTCGCAGCAGGCGAGACTGCGCTAGGATGAGTTACGTTTGGTGCGTGGCGCTTCTTAAAGGCCGCTTCGACCCTTCGTGTAACTTATGTGCGTTATTAGCGATAGAAATTGATCCCTTGAAAGTAGCATAACATAAATAGATCAGTTCTGAAGACTCATTACCAGGATAAGCGAATATCATGTATTATGTTGTGTAATGTATTCTTTTATTTCGTTTTTAAGTACCGCATAGCTGATTAATCAAAAAGCAGTAGTACTGCCCGTTTTCCTCTTGTGTAAAATGTAATTTAATTCTTGTGAAGAATCTTTAAGAAATAACATCAGGAGTTGCAGTAAATGTTAAAAGACATCGTACAGAAAAACCTCACAGACTTCCTAGTTAGTTAACTGGTCTTTCTTTAGATCTGAGTTTCCCCTCTTTGTGTTGTAAGACATATGACTAAACCAATTTGGTCTTTAATCCATAGAACATGCTGTCAACCTCGCCTGTCTGTTTTTGTGTCAGTGCTTACTTGACTATGACTACAGATGTGAAAAATTGAATAGTAATAAGTCTCTTGCTTATATTTGATATGCGATTTTTAGATGTTTTATGCTATTTCCATATATACATTTGCTGAGAACTAGCCTTTAAAATTACTTTTTACTTATCTTCATGACTCTAGACTTTGAAGTAATACTTCAATGACAGCTGAACTGAGACATTTTAACAGTTTCTGAACAGGGTCTGAACAGACCTCTCGGTATTCTGTACCACGCTAAAGAACTCCTTCCCTCTTGAAAGTTTTATCATGTAGGAGGCTATTAAAGTTATGAGTTTAGGCTGAGGCATGAATAAATCCTGAGTCTTACTGATGATGTCATTATAGTGGTCAATAAAATACATAGAAGCAAACGCTTTTCATGCTACTAAGATCAGCTAACCAAATCAGGATACACGAGCAATTAACTCTTTAATTAAGATGAATGGATGACATTAGCCCTCCTTAAACCCTGCTCGTCAGCATTTACAAATAGAAAAAGACGGATGTCTCCTTCCCAAGAAATCTAGCTTTTATTTTTCATTCTTTGACAGCATCTCATTCTTTCCACTTTGTAAACAAATTCACTGATGAACACTGCCAACCGCAGAGATTTAAACAGCCCTGTTCAATCAGTGCAATTTCTCATTGCTCAGAGGTAATGTATATGAATTTAATTTATTTTCTAGGCAAGTTGCATTGAATCTAGTTTTTAATTAAGAAAAATAAAGGGCTTTTGATGCCCAAATATATAAGATCGTATGAATTCAATCAGCATGACATGTTAGAGGCCACATAGTTAACTACTATGAAACTTCTTGCCTTTCAATTGGGTAATTAGTTCTGACAAAGGTGTGTATAAATTGAAGGAATAAAGTCTCTCAGTTCTCTGTCCTTGCAAATCAGAATAATCTGTCTGGAAGCAGATAGATTATCTCTCCCTACATTTAATACACATATTGCAGTGTATTTGCAGAAACATTCAAATTTCCCAGTAATTGAGGTGTTATTGCCCTTTTGTAGCCCTACAAAATTGCAGGCTTCCCACTAATAAAGTCAATTTATTGCTACTTTCTATTTTTAATGATATATGGTGCATATGCAAATTCTGGAAAGGAGTAGTCTGTTTTCCTACTACATGTATTCAAATAGCATACCCCACATGTGTAGGACACAGATGGGAATCAACCTAACTGTTGAAAACAGGAATTTAATATTGTTTTCACTAATAATTCTACATGTGTGTAATGTTTTGGGTACAGCTTCTATCTGTATTGATGTTGCTATTAGAAATTTTTGTGAAGCGGAATTTTGCAAGGTAATATTAGGATATTGCTTTCTACTTCTGTAACAAGTCCTTTGTTCAAGGAGTCAGAAATGCTGAACATTTATTTAAAGCCAGCCTCTCTGAAGAATGGAGAGTCTGTGTAATCTTTCCTCCCGTAGTTGCACCATCAACTGGGAAAAAAAAGGTTCACTGCATCTATTATGTTCCTGGTACAGTAGTACAGGGTTGCAGCAAAGAAACAGAAAAGTTCTTCTTTGAACATAGACAGATTTTTGCGTAGTCATTGGTTTAACAGCAGTTAAGAATAATGACATTTTCAGCTTCCGTGTACACTTACCCGCACATTAAAAGTAGGAGTCCAAATGTTTTTCTGAAATGTGTTTGCTCTCTGTCCTGACCTAACGCGTCTCTACCCTGCTGCTGGTGTCACGTACATGAAATTATTCAGATAATTTCCTTGTCCCTATTGTGAGACGTTCTGTTAACCACAAGCCCCATCCACAAGATGATTCTTGCGAGATGCTTTGCCAAGACTATTTTGGTTTCTTTTTATTAAAAAAAAAAAAAAAAAGTTCAAGAATGTGGAGACATATATATGGGAACAAAGTGGGAAGTAGAAGAATTAAGACCATAGCTAAGATTAAATATATGATTACACAACATGTGTCTACCAGGACGTGGAGAAGTTGCCAGGAGTCAATGTCCTGGTGGCTTTATAGCAGAGTGTAACAGGGGGTCTTCCCATCCAAGAAGTCCTTAATGGCTCAGATGCATCCAGAGAACTGGCTAGGTCCAGTGAAGGAGAATTGTAATTTTGCCCCAATGAGTAAATAGCAGAAATGGAATGGCATCGTAGCAGAAGAGTATTCTTGACTCTGTTTTTATGAAGCCTTTTATGAAATCGTGTGGCTTTTTGATCTCTGTGACATGGTTACATGTAGTGAGACTAGGGGGGACTTGGGGGAAGGATAAGGCAAGGTGCGCAGTGGTGTCATTTACATGTAAAGAGAAGGTCCAGTTCCCATCTCTTCAGGGTTATGATTTCCCCGGCAGTCTTCCCCACAGCGCAGCCTCCAACCGGAGGGGAGAGATCCCCCTCTTCCTGCAAAGGCAAGTTCTGGCTCCAGTGTTTTTCCGGCTGTGTGGCTGCTGCCATGCAAGACTGGAACGTGGGGACGTAATCCCTACAAGCTGTTTTTGTCATGCTGTACTCATGGCAGAAGGCCCGGTGGTACCTGTGATAGATACGTCATCGTTACATGCAATACCCAGAGCCTGAGGCAGTCACCCAGCGTGTTATCCAGTGGCGCACTCTTCAGTAAGACATTCTCATACACGATCAAAACATCTTCACTTCGCAATTTGTGGCTCTGTTCTCTTAAAGAAGAAGGTACAAAAGCTTCTCTACTCAGGGGAAACTGTGACAGAGAATGAAGTTGAAATGGTGAGGAGATCAGCTGAGGAGCTAGATGATGACAGGGAAATAGCCATCTGTGTTTCAAGCAGATGTTTTGGCTTCCTGACAGAAAATTGCAATAATGCAGCTATTCGAACTGCCCCACGATTGCCTTACCCACAAGTCCAGTCGAGTAAGTTATTCTTTCAAAAGCTTTGGATGATACAAATCTACGTGTGCAGAGAAAAATACAGGGATGTAATGAGAAAGGGCACAAGCCCAAACAACACAGATTTTATAAGTGAACTCTTGCAGTTTTTAATTTTTTTTGGCTTCGTAACAGAATACAAATCTGCAATTTTGCCAAAACCTAGATGCGAGGCTTCTGTGGAGGTGATGCTGTCACTTGTCGGAACTTTGGGAGCAGTTTGGCATGCGGGGCGCTGCCTGCCCGGCGCCCAGCTGGGGTGGGCAGAGCTGCCCGCGCACGGCCCCCTTCGCACTGGTGGGGTGCGGTGGGGAGGGCACCGGGGGGCTCTCTGTTTCCTTTTGTTGTGCCGTTGCAATACAGACTACTGAAATTTCTAGCAAACATTTTAAAATGAGGAGTGGAAACAATGTTTTATGAGTATTAGTCTCACTAGTTCTGAAGAAAGAACATAACAAAGGACGCAGAGGCGGCGGTTGGAAAGCGTACGGCTACGCAGCAAGTGGCAGGGCTGCTGCGTGCAGTAAATCAGCACGTGCAGCTCTTCATGTTGCTCCAGCCGGTGCTTGTACCCAGGCAAGCTAGTTTAAAGTTAGCTTTGCACCTCTGTGTTACGCTGTTGCCCGCTCTTTGGTGCATCCTGAGAGCTCGAGCGAAGTCCTGCGGACTTCAGTGCGGGTCGGACTGCTGGCTGCACAGGACAGGAGAGCATGGCTCGCGGCATCACCGCCGACTCACGCGGGGCCGGGCACCACACGGGCATCAGCCCGCACCACTGCGCTGCTGGCAGCCCAGCTGTGCCTGCCCGACCCGGGGGGGAGCGGCCGGGGGCCTCCTGCACTCGCCTCTCACATGGCCGTGGACTCCTGGGAAAGCTTCTTACCCGCTGCACGGGATGGGGAATGGCAAGTCTTTACTTCAGGCAGTGTTTCTGGTGTAGAGGTAACTTTACCGCATGTTGGTATGAGAGCTTTTGATACTTTTAATGCTCATTTATAATTAAACTTTCCATCAAGTTCCTGTATTTTAATTATAATTTTAGTCATTTTGGTTTTAGAAGGTTTGTGAGGATGCTTTTAACCTCCAAGTCAGCCTTCTAGGGTGCCTCCAAACCTTCAAATTGCTTGTACGTTTGCAGGGGTTATCCTTATAGGTTGGTCCATGTTCAGTTCTGCTGAAGTAATACGCTGACCACTTGCCACGGAGCGGTGGTTACCTGCATTGATATATCAGCTTTATTACTGATAGCTCAGGTGTAAATACTGGCGAAGAGCGAATGGCCCGGGCTGGTGCCGGCGCAGGCCGCTGGCTCCCCCGCACGCGGCACAGCCATCGCCCCGCCTGGGCCGGGAGGCTGCCGCCGGCTCCGCTGCCTCCGGGTGCTTCACCTGTGCCGTCCGCTTCCAGCACGAACACAGACGAATAATTCTCTGTAGCTGTAACTTTGCTTTGAATAGGAACTGCCAGTCACTGCTTCTGATAGGGACCACACCTGCAAGGTGAATTTGAAATGTTACGCCTCTGTATCCATGTAGGCGTGTACAATCGCTAACTTCAAGGGGTCAGGCCTAGGAATAGGTGTCTAAATAAGAATTTAATTCTTTGCTATCTCAATTTGAAGTCATTCTGCTCCGTAAAGTCTTAATAGGAAAATTATTGGAAGTTTTTTATGGAAACCTTCTTTAACAGAATATCATTGCTGGCAATTAAAGATCGAGATGGGACTGTTGAAGCCCAGGCAATTTAGGCAGTAAAACCTGTTCAGAAATAATTGTAACTTATGCATTTGTATCTTAAACAATTTTTGACAACTCCATTGCATTTTAAAGCAGGATTTAAAATTATTTTCATAGATACCTATATATGTTGATCTATAGAGATGTAGATAAAAAATTATTTTCAAATACATATATATATATATTTGTAGTTATGGGGGAAAGAAACTGAACTCTTCAAATTTTGCATCCAGCTGGTTGGGAAATTAGTGCTTATGAAAAGGCAGCACTCACCACTTACCTGTTTGTAAAAAAGTAAAGTAGTGCTATTTAAAAAGGTAACAGGACATTAAGATGGAAGACATGAAGTAAATAAAAAGTCCATAGTGGAAACGGAGAATAATCAGAAAGAAAGTTGATTACTTCATTTTACAACTGACAGTTCAGTGAAGTTTCTGTTTTAATATTATGTGCAAGCCAAACTGCCAGGTTTTATTTATCATCTGCTATAACTCTAGCTCTAGTCCAGGATACTGGAAAACCTCTCTTGTAGAGTTTTACCTCTTTAACCTCAAATGAAAACTGGCATTCCATCTGGATAGTGTCCAATGTGTCACATTTTGGTAGTCATCAACCAGCTCGCCTTATAAATCAAGAGCACTGATTAAATAATCAAGATTTTTGAAATGCCTTGAGGGAGCTCTACGTTTTTTGCATCAGTGATTAGTATTCAGTGGTAATACTGAAATCTATTTGAGCTGCAGATATAAAACTGCATTTTGCATACTAGGCATAATCAGGGAGATTACATTCAGAAAGTGTGCTTCCCCTAAGACAGCAGAAGGTTATGACTTTTGCCATGGCTCCATTGTTAGTTTAAGTGAGCTTTGTCCTTGCTGTTGTACAGCCCCTCATTCACCAGAATAAAATCTTTTCTGCAGCTGTGTACTGGGAAAATGAAAACTCTAGGTAATAACTTTCATAGGGCAGCTGGTTAAATAAAACGCTAGCCCCTGAATGGAAAGCAATTTTAATTAAAGATCTTTTCAGTTATTAAAACTTAGCTTATATTGTATCATTTCTTTTGTTGTTACAAGTAAGCATTTTGTCATTTAAATCATTCCCCCAAAACACGTATTACTGGCAACAAGGGGGACTGCAGTTTACAAAAGAGGCAATAGTTACTGGTTGCAAGAGAGACTGGTTAAGAAATAAGTTATTGTTCATAACAAAAAATAGAACCTAAGCCCTAAATCCAGTAGTGAGCTTAAAAGAAGCATAGCAATATAAATGAAAAAATGCTTTTCTGAAAACCCGTGCTCAGATTGAGCAAAACTTCGCAGGTTGCATCGGTTGTTTTTACCCCCCTCCTCCTTTCTGAGGTGCGGGGTGTGCGGCTGTGGACACGCAGCCGGCTCCGAGTGACCAGAGCGAACTCCGCACACAGTGTGGCGGTGACTGAGGGCTAGGCTGCCTGGAGCCTCTCAGTTCGGGTGTATTCCCCACGCTCCTGCTGCCAGCTGCCGAGT
Source organism: Anarhynchus alexandrinus (assembly GCA_008711295.1). Taxonomy (NCBI): domain Eukaryota; kingdom Metazoa; phylum Chordata; class Aves; order Charadriiformes; family Charadriidae; genus Anarhynchus; species Anarhynchus alexandrinus. Next base: position 5,373,453 of record VUYV01000025.1, read on the forward strand.
TTTCCTGGGCAACACGGAGCAGTGGAACGCTCTCCCTCCTTGCAGGCTCATCTTCCCAGCTCCCAGACCGACGAGTTTTAGTGGAATGGAAGTGTATCATGTCACCCTTTAGTTAGGCTGGAGAGAATGCCTTGGAGAGCGCTACGTTTCCCCGGGTTTGAGACCACTGATTTTGTTAGGATAGCATGCCCTGATGTTAAGCAATTATGTTTAAATTACCCTTACCTCAAAAATTTAAACAGTAAAAAAAAATCCTTGCAACTGTCAAAAGAATGTGTGAGCCTCGGTGGTGGAGCCTTGCCATACATCGATCCATGTATTTCATATAACCTTGCAGTGTAATGTGTAATCATACTTAATACAGTCTGCATAAGTGGGCTTAATGCATGCTCATCACTGGCCTGGAGGTGATTAGAGATGATGATGTATAATCATTGGAAGGGGGAAAGGAATGATGATTTGGGGGTGATCTGTGCTGCTTCCTAGCCCTGTCCTTGGTGGATACTCTGACTGCCTTCCGTATTCATTCGTAGCCCACTGGAAGGCAACAGTAGGAGCTTGTCCTGCCTACTAACAAACCTCCAGACCTGAAAACAGGTGGGCTTTTTCTCTCACTGCATCAATTAGCCTTAGAAAGAGAGTAACTTTTCCTTCAAACTTTGCTTGTACCCTTAGGTTATTGTGACTACAACAATACCCTTGCTTTATCTGCTGTAAGAGAGGGCTCTCTCCCAGGAAATGGAGGGCCTGAGTTCCTGGTCTTTTTTAATGGCGGATTTCCATCTCACCTTTTTCTCACACTCTGTTTGAAGTTCTGCTATGATGCAGAAGGGAATTTGAGCTTTATTCCGCTGGTGAGAAAGGGCACAAGAAGTAGCATGGACTGTAGTGCAGGAAGCTCTTCTTTTCAGCTTTCATATCTCTCTACTGTTTTTCTAGTCTATGTTACACAGTTATTGGATAAAAATCTGTTACGTGAGGATAGGGTTCTGTGTAGTAAAGAAAATGGGGCAGAACCTGGTGTGCCATTGTTCTGATGCATACAGCTAGATTTTCTTACATCCAAAACAGGCGGGGTGGGAGCGGTCCTTGGCCAACGCTGTCACCTCAGCTGCCTGCGGGAGTTGCCTGGGAGGGTGCTGGTTGACTTAGGCCAGAAGCACGTTAACATCAGGTTAAACACTCGTGGTCGTGCCTGGCCCAAGTGTAACCTCTGCCTTCCTGTCCAGTCAAATCCTTACAAATTAGGTGTGTAAGTACTTTGCTGAATCTAGCCTTAAGGCAGAAGGCGCTATTGTGCACACTTCTGTAGATGTGAGACTGAATTAAAGCATGTGAAATATTTTCAGATTGCTGGATGAAGTCAACCCGAAGCTGACAGGTGGTGTTGCTGCATTGTTTTGATAGGTATAAATGCATAAAAACATTGATATAGACACACACAAAATAGTGGCTAAAACCAGGAAAAGGCTTAAGAGAAAAGTGTGGCTTTTAATAGGCCTCCCTTCTCCTTGTCCCATGCTAGGGGGTGGCATTGCCTAATAATCCTAGTAGTGGTCAAAATCATATAGTCCAGTATCTACAGTACTTAAGCAGAACTTGACATTAGGTGAAAAAAAAAAAAAGGATTAGGATGTAAATGCAGATATTCTGTAATTTTAAGCACATACTGTTTTTTTTCTAGGTCAGATTCATAGCTAATTCCACTGACATTTAATGTGCTAGAGTATGTGGAATGTGATCTCCGCATGTTCCAAGTGAATGCTTCTTCATTTCGTACAGTAAATTGGAGATTAAAGATGTTTGACCCTATCACAGCGTACTTGTTTTGGTGTTTGATGAATATACTGTCCTTCAGTTGCTATGTTAGTCTGTTATCTGTTATTGACGCAGGCTTTGCTTGTCTTGCTTTTAAAGACAGCTACATTTTTACCCCCCGTTTCTCACTGATTTTTAATAATAAATAGCATACCTTGTGAGAAGTTCAGCTGCTTTCTTTTTAAGTTCAGTGCTGGTAACTTCTAAGCTACTGCAATTAGCAGCTTCCAGTTAATTAGTGCAGTATCTCCTAGTATGACTAAATCTTACTCATCTTTATTTTCATGAAAATAATACTAGAAAACAATTTGTTATTGACCCTGGTTTCGTAGTATTGCAAGTCCCTTTTCTTTGGTCGATTTCATCCTGATTCATACTGTTGGCGTCAAGCAAAAGGTTGGGCCCATTAGCTCTTAAGGTAGGTATTTTGTTCAAATATTTTTGGGGCAGATGTCTACAGATTTGTCATCCAGCTACTCTGCAATGCCACTTTTCTACATAGCGGTTCCTTTCGGTTCCTGTTGGTCCAGTAGATCCGCTGTCTCCCTTACGGGCTTGCTACTTGGTAGCCTGGAAGCATTTCTTACTGGTTGTTTTATGGCTGTGACTAGTTGTTTTTCAAGTGTTTCCACAGGCCTCCAAATTTCGGTCTTCTATTTCAGCTGAAATATAAGCACTTCTTGTTGGCTTTATTTGAGTCTCTTTATTAGAGACTAAATTTTTGCTTTGCCTTAAACTGTGATGTTTTCATTGTTTAGATTTAATAGCTGGAGTTATGTCTTGGCATATATCTAGAGGTACAGTACATGGGCAGAGAGGATTCTTAACAGAAGAAGGAGGGAAAGACAGTTTTGTGCTTTGGTAGACAAAAATCAACTTTAGAGATTGAAGGGCTCATTTGCAGGGTACAATACATTATTAGCTGATCCTCTCAGGAAAATTCCCTGCTGAGGTTTGTGAATGTTTTGGTGGGAGTGACTAAGGAATACTGAACAGAGCCCATTGATGTGGGTATTTTAATCCATGTGCCTCTTAACTTAATACAGAACATTAAATTACTCTGCTGAATAATTAGGCATTTGTCAAGGAAAATAGATACTTATTAATGGCTGATTTGCCGTGTTTCATCCTCTCCACAGCAGCAATGCTTACTATTCTATTATTTAGAGAGTGCAAAAAGTTCTCTGTACTCATCTACTTAGTTATGAACCTGCAATCTCATTCCCTTCATTTAGTGATGTTTGTATGTAGAAATTTCTGACTCCACTTTTCTTAATTTTTTAGAACAGTAAGTTCTCAGGATTCTTTCACATGATGCTTTAGTTTATGTATTATTGGGAATAAATGTTTCCCAGACTTGATCCTTGCAGTATCTGGAGCACTGTGTCCAGTACTGGGCTGCCCAGTACAAAAGAGATCTGGAGCTACTGCAGAGAGTCCGGCAAAGGGCCGCTAAGATGATGAAGGGACTGGAGCATCTCACATAGGAGGTAAGGCTGAGAGAGCTGGGACTGTTCAGCCTATTCAGCCTAGAGAAGAGAATGCTCGGGGGGGAGCTCATCAGTGTGTACGAATAGCTGAAGGGAGGGTGTAAAGAAGATGGAGCCAGGCTCTTTTCAGTGGCGTCCAGTGACAGGACTAGAGGCAATGGCCACAAACTGAAACACGGGACACTCTGTCAGAACATCAGGAAATGCTTTACTGTGAGGGTGACTGAGCACTGGAGCAGGTTGCCCAGAGAGGTTGTGGAGTCTCCATCCTTGAAGATACTCAAAAGCTGTGTCTGGGCTTTGTCCTGGGCAGCCAGCTCTAGATGGCCTTGCTTGAGCAGGGGGGTTGGACTAGGTGACCCCCAGACATCCCTGCCGACCTCAGCCATTCTGCGCTTCGGTGTGATTGTGGATGATGATGGTCAAATTCACCGGACATGGACAAATGTAATAAAAAAAGCTGATGCCACCTTTACGTGGACATGCATGACTATATTGAGTACCTGCAATTCACAGTAAAATATGGCCACACTGCAGCAGTTAATTTAATAAAATACCAGTTGCTAAAATATCTTTTTCTAAAATCAGCGTAAGAGATGTGGTGTATTGTAACTAAAGGCATAAGAAAGCCTTTCACAGTGATATCATAAATATTTCTTGTTACAGGAAAAACAGTATTTTTTGCGGATACTAGTGATAGCAGAAGCAGGAGGCAGTGATAAATAGGATTTGAAAGAGTTGAAAAGGAAAACAACAAAAATAAGTGGTCTGAGGTTTTTGGATTTCTACCTATTGGTGGTTACATGTAATGAATTCTCTAAGAAATAATATATTCAGCAAGTGATGTAAGTAATTGAATTATACGAGGATAGAGTGCTCAGTTTCATCAAGGGTTGAACTCCGTGCCCACTGAACGCAATAGCCAGACTCTCACGGGCTTTAGATCAAACCTCAAATAAAACAGTTTGATTAGTGCTGTTTGACCAGTATAACAGCAAGTCTGTGTGAACTTAGTCTCATGCTGTGTTTTTAGCATATTCAAACTGATTATAACATAATGACCAACATGCTGTATGCCTTCAGTCTAATAATCTCAGTGTATGCCAGTTTTAATTAATGAAAAAGCCCTCTTGCGCTTCTTTTAAATATTGATGGCTGTTTGGATCTCCTTTTTTAATTCACGTGATACTGATTTTTATCACCTTGCAAACTAATGTTCTCTGTGGTAACCTGACAAGGTAAATTGTAAACATGATGTAATGGGAAGTTTCTTGTCATAAACGTAGCTGCTGAGGACACGTACAATTCCCATCCATTCGGTCTCCTGGCAGAACCAGGAGAAAATTCTGCACGTTATACCCAGACAGTTTACTGACCACACAGCTGGAACTGACACCCATAAGAGGGGGAAAAAAACCTCAACAACTGATCGTGTTTATCAAAAGATTGCCGTGATAGAAGACTAAACTTTATCAGTGTGCTCCAGACTGGCCAGTCGCTTCTCTGGCAACGCTGCCATAAAGTGGACTAACATGTTTCTGTCTCCGAGAATCATTCCAGTAATAAAATGCCATCCCATTTTGTGCATTTATGCTCACTTAGCTGCGTTGTTTCTCCACATGGCGAGGAGGGATAGCTCACCTCCCTCTCAGAACAACTGCACTCCAGCTGGCAAACACTGCTCTAGCTGAACAATTCTGATAAGTATTTATAATAAGCTATTGCAGCTGCTCCAACTCATTCTTTGCTTTTGTAGATCAGATTTTGAGTTTAGTATTTTATGATTTCATCTGTTATACTAGCTAGATTCCTCACAGATTCACTCTAAATAGTAACAACAAATTATACTACCATTAGCAGAATTATATTCTGTTTCTACTAATAATGGAATATTTTTCCGCAATTTAGGCTACATAAAGTGGAATAAACAGATATTCTGCTGTGCCTTGGTGGCCTTGTTTCTTCTCTATAGGAGGCAGCAAGTCTTTCATTTCAGCATGCTGTCCTCAAAGTTCATGCCATTTGGAGGCTGAGCTGCGGATGACAAACTGCAAAGCTGACAGGGAAACATGCAAGGTTGATATATAAAACAAGCTACGCTGCTCGTGCTTTGACTGTCATCACTGCTTTCAGGAAAATAAATAATACTGCCTCAATCTGGGCAGTGCTGCTTAAGAGTTTCTTCAGCTTACATGGGGAATACTGCAAATTTCTTTCGTATACATTTGGAAATGAAGAACTGCAGTTTTCTAAAACAAATTCAGAAAAAGAAATATTTTTTCCCAAACAAATTCATAAAAGAAAAAAGCTTGTATAACATGTTCTGAAATTGAACAAAGCTAACAGAAAAGTGATGGTCCCTTTCATGAACTGTGAAAAATGCTGCAGATATTTCTCTGGCTTAACAACCAAATGAAAACATTCTCTATTCACCACTTGCTCTGCAAATTTTGCCGCAAGCACCAACAGCTTTACACCAAGAAGACCCAAAGGAATTTTCCATCAAAGCAGAAGTGTGTACCACATGAGCAGGTGAAAATGTGATGGAGAAAGGTGTGATGTCTCCACGTTTGCTATAAGCTTAACCCATGCCAGCCTTCACCTAATATACAACATTTTGTTTTATTTCCAAATTCCTGTGGATTTAGCAGTTTAACATTCTTCTTGTGAGAAAGTTGTTATTTGGCATTCATGTACATAATGATATGCTAATATATCCTTTAAAAAAAAACCCAGAATTTGTCTTGTCTGTTAACATGCTGCAAAACGTACGTGTAATAGAAAGGGATATTTAAAACATCTTTATTTCATTATCTCATTTATTATGTTGTAGGTTGGCAACTAATTAGTATAGATATTTGAAGTTACAGATCGAGAGAAACTAAATTACTGCGCTATAATATAATTAATCATAGAAAACTTTGGTTCAGCAGCTAATCTTCTATTAGCTACTTCTTCGCTTCTTGTTGATACTCATAACTTTGATTAAGATTTTCGGTGCTTTATTTAACATCATAGCTTGTTAATATGAGATTCAGTGAAGTATCTGCTGCCTCTGGAATAACATTCCCAAAAAGATGTGCGATGAAAATCCTCCTGGCGCTAGATTTCAACAAGAAATAGCATATATAAAGCACCGAGGGTCAATGTATGCTAGCAGCCCATTGGAGAAGCATGCCTCGGGGGATCAGACATTCGTCTCGTTTATGCCCTTCCTTCTCATTATTCTCCTGTGCTTTCAGATGTTCAAATGACTAAGTATACAGCCACAGCTAAAAGCGATGGAAGAAAGTAGTAGTCCAAGCCAAGACCAAGATTCTTGCGAGCCCCTTTAGAAACCTATAGCAGAGATACTGCAAGGGCGGAACGCAGTGGTATTTTGGGTACGTGAGAGAGTGGGATAGGGTCTGCATACTGTATCTGGTTTAATATTGAAATACTTCATCTTACTTTACTCCTAGAGTTGGTATGCTGTTCAGCACTATTTCCTATCCTTTCATTTACTTAGACAAATTATCTCTGAGAAGCAGAAATATCTGGTAAGGTTTCAAAAATGAAAATAAACTATCCCATAATAGAGTTCAGTAGAATTATCCTGTTGTTAGGATTTTCTTTTCAGGTGAAAAAGTGACAGGATACATAGATCTGTGTTATTTCACAGGCATAACCTATCCTTGAAAAAAATTTAAAGCCGCTTTCAAGAAGCACTTGCACATACTTTAGGATGTGCCCGTATTCTGGCTCAGATCATTTCAACACTCTTGCTTTTGATAACAACAGGAATGCAGGAACCTCTAAGAAACTTTGAATCGACAGTCGCTGCTTCCTAGAATCTTCCTGACTGCAGCCCCTCTACCGCAAGGACATCATGGAGTCGTTTCCTCCTCCTTACGGTTACAGGCTGGCTTGGTCCGTTTTTGCTTCGCAGGGTCTCCAACAGGGCTGCAGGTTTATCATGCATCTGTGTTCAGGTCTGTATTTCTAAAATGTTTTTAAGGCAGATCTGGTCATAAATGCCTTTGGAAATATGTGGCAAGCGTACGCAGTGAGCTGTATACTGTCATGGTGTGGAAGAAGGGATAATCTCTTGTGTTAGGTCCATGAGCATTGTTAGCTTTTGGTGGTTCGGGATCTGAGAGAGAGACTTGTATGTCCACAAGCTTGTCAACTTTTTCAAATAATGTTTGCTGGTCTAATCGAAAATGCTATTTCAGAAACAGGCCTTACCTTGCCTGTTTTCATTGCCAGTATAATTATAAAGAGATATTAAATTATGAAACTAAAAATGTAAATGCTTAATCTGTATACTGGTTAATCTATAGGCTTTTATCTAGTCAAACGGTTACCAACTGCAACCTTCAACATATGAATAAAATACCTGAGCAACCCTTCAGAAAAGGCAGCTAACCAGGACAACAAGCTATTGACCAGTCATCTGGGAAACGCTGGCTAATCCATTTACTGAGTGTTAGAATATTTAAAAAATGAATTGTTTTTACTGTAACATGGCATTGCTCAGAATACACCAATGGAAAATAACTCATTTTAAAGTACTACCTTTTGTTGGGGTAACATTGGTAAACATTTTAAAATTCCTAGTTTTTATTTGATTTCCCTGTGTGTATGAATCTTTTGGTGCAATTTGACACAAATATAACCTCTATTCATACGCTAACTGTGTATTTATGTTAGACAGTTATTTGCAATTCATGCTTTAGTGGTCATTCATATAGTTTTACTGATCATGTCAGCCAGCTCTGACATTATCACATGACTCCAATTTGTTAAATGCTTTAAATAATGAATATCAACTAGGCAAGGACGAAGCAAAGCAAACACCGTTTTAAGAATACCAAACCATAAACTGATACAGTAGTAGTAACGTATGTATAGCATACATATGTATAGCATAGCACTTTCTTTTAACCAAAATCCACTTCATGGGATGTTTGCAAATAGGAGGAAAGAAAAGTTATTGGACCAATTGTCTTCTAAAAAAACATTTATGGCTCAAATAATGATACTAATAACATTGAAATGGAAATTTGTTACAGAAGATAAAAAAATATTTAGAAAGTAAAACCAGTTTTCCTCATTTTATTTTAGTAAGTGGATGATATGTTTTCTGGTATATACCTGAAGAGGTTTTTTTCCCCCGAATATCATTATACTGGGATTAATTATAGTAAAAAGTAAGAAATGTCATATGAATAACAATTCTGTACTGGTGAACAGCTTCAGGTATCTTTCAGGATTTTATTTTGAAAATGTGATAATGAGGAAAAGCTGTTAAAACTCCACACCCAAAATATTTGTAAGAGCAGAAAGATAAAATATAAATGCAAGATTTTCTCTTCTATATATTCTGATGGATTTTTAATTGCATTTTGTTCTTATCCAAAATTAAGATTTGATATTAGAAGTTTAAGTGACACAGATTTCTTTAGACAACGGCTTTATATATGTACATATAAAATGAAATGCACAAGCGCAGAATACTAGGCTCTCCTAGGCTATAATACTTTATGGTTAGTGCTCTATGGTATTTATATAGTAATTTATTACTTCTCTTACTTTCTTAATGTTGCTTGAAAACAAAAAGCCAGCTGCATCATTTTATGAAGTACAAAATAAATGTCCATTTTACAGAATCAGGAGTCAGAATCAGAAATGTGTGAGCCCTGGATTGTGGTCACACTGTATTACACCACTTGATTTCTTTGCAAAAATGTGTTTGATTTGCATGGAGATCATCTGTAAATGGCTATGAGTCAACACATTAATGGACTTTTTCTTACCAAAATTCCAGTGATATCACCAATCCAACTCTAGTGAGAGCTATGATGTGGATGTTAACACATAGACAAGTGCCAGTATTTGGTGCAAGTCTCTGAAAAAAACATTTTTTGGATGTTGCAGCGACACACCTGGGACTTCTCTGTTCCAGCTCTCTTTGTTGCTACAGAGAAGCTGTACTGGTAATAACAACAGTGGGAAACAGGGAACAAGAAAATTCACTTTATGCTTTCCCTTTAGGAAATTAATATTCCCGTTCTCCTCCTTAGGCCTTGATCTCACCACGAAATTAAAAACATGCAAGTCATAATTCTACTTAAACACATTTTTGCTGACATAATTCATGGACAAATACCGTGAATAATCATGCGCAGGTATTATTACTGTGTATGGTCTCTTATAAATAAATCAATAGTGGTACATGAATTACAGACATCCAGCAGGAGTAGGGTTTCACAGAATCACAGGCTTTAAGGCCAAAGGGGATCATTAAATTGTGTAACCTGACCTTCTCCATAGCATATCATATAATTTCCTCCATTTACTCTGTACTGAGTCCAATAACTTATGTTTGACTAACACATCTCTTCCATATTTGCCTTTATATTGAGTTTCATGGCCAAAAATCCATTACCATTTTTGTGAGGTCTACCATCACCTAAAAGAACTTTTGAGGATTTCTTTTACTATATTAGAAACCTGTCATTGGGAATGCGGTGCTAAGTTCCTTTAAATGGCAGTGATTATCCTAGAGTCTACAGTTTTGCACGATCCGTAGTGTTTGTGTTGGGCTTTGGGATTCTTTTGAGTGAAATATATATGCAGAATAGACTACTGCCTCGTCTATTTCTTATTTATAGTTTTTTTGTTAGGAAGTTTTAACAATTTTTCAAGAAACTTAGTTAGTAAAAAACCAATGTTTCTGCCATTTTCAAAAGAAACATTATATACTAAAAATGCATTCTAACACCATCCAGACCCTTTCTCTCAATCTTTTTTTATCCTGTGTAATTCATAACAACACCTGATATGTTCCTGCTAGCATTGTAGCACGGACTATCAGAGAAGGATTTTTGAAAGGAAAGGGAGATTTGGGAAGACATACATTTGAACTGCGTGGCTGTTGCTCCCACGGTGGATATTGCCAGCCTTCTTCAGACTCCCAGACGTAAATTGGCACACTGAAGTAACGGTATCGTATTTAAATCGTCCATCTCCTCTAGGCTGTTAGAGATTTGCATTCCCAGAATTTATTGTTTGCTTGTAGTCATCTATTTTTTCAGTAGATCTTTAAAGACATAGGCTTTACTTTACATCACAGATTATTCTTCATGGTTTTTTCAGAGGAATTTTTAGGCAAAACAAAAATTATTTTGGATCATCAATATATAAAATTACTTTAAAGTATTTCTGTAAATTTGATTCCTGTATTATGTTCCTTAAGGTATTCCTTATCTTCCTTGTAAAAAACCACAAATAAACAACCCCCCCAGACAAACAAACAAAAAACCTCCCCCAAAACCAAAAAAAATAAAGCGAAGAGCAGATATTCCTCTTGTAGGTCTTGTAACTGAAGAGAGGAGGCTTTTATCTTGCTGGCTGTCTTAGAGCTTTAAGAGGACTCCCTGTAAAGGTAATGAAGACTCAAAAATACAGTTGGATCATTTAAATCAGGAGCCTTATTCTTTTCCTCACACTATAGCTTATGTTCCTATAGATACTCAAGTTCAAGTCCAATGGCTGTTTCTGCGTGCGTTCTCATAGTACCCAGACCCAGCTGTATGAAACACACCGAAAGCACGAAATGAAGTCCATGAACTAGCACTTTTGCTAAATTCTTTATACCCTGAGTCAGTAGTCCTGTGGTATTTTCAACAGCAATAAGGAAAACCACGGTAACGTCACACCCAGACTGTGGAAGGTTTTGTTGTCATAGATTAGCATATAGGATTTAAGCATCTTGTCGAATTAGTCGTAGGGGAGCTAACAGTTCCTGAACACTTCCCATGCCTGTCATTGCTTCTGAGGTTTTATTTTGTTACCTGTTTAAAGATGATCATACCTTTTTGGCAAACCTGGTGCTTTCAGATATTTTTAATAAATTCACAGTACAAAGTATCTGAAGTACAGAGATTTTATAATGAGGCAAAAATGAGAGATATTTTATAAGGCTGTGTAACTACCACTTGCCTATTACTTTTAATTGGTGAAAAAACAAATTGCTGTTTTATCTCTTTAAGCTTTTGACCTAATAACTGCACTATTTTTCATGAAACATATCCTTTGGTTGTAGCTAGAGGCTTTCTCAGTGTTTTTGTTCATGAACTTATAAATTACTCCCTGGTATTATTTCATATAATCATAGAATCATAGAATGGTTTGGGTCAGAAGGGACCTTTAAAGGTCATCTAGTCCAACCCCCCTGCAATGAGCAGGGACATCTTCAACTAGATCAGACTAGTTATTAGTTAATATACTTTTCTAACAGTGTAGTTACGAGTTTCTAATAACGTGCTTTTCAGACTGTTCCAAGATTTAAACAGAATTCTATATATTTTCTTGCTTTTAAACGAGACCATTGTTATTCATAACCTATTTATAAGAAAAACTTTCCTCTTAAATTGATTCCAATATAAAAAGGTGTACATGTACAGTGATCTCTTTCCTTTGACCAAAACAGACATTATCTTATGAATCCCATTCAATTGTTATGGTTCTCCACTTTGAAAAAAAGTTAGTCCGTATAGCAAAGTAGGCTTCATCGAAGTGCCTTGATACAGCTTTTCCTGACAGGGAAAAACCATAGCTGACACAGAAAAAATTGTGATAGACCCAAGAAGAATGGATTTTCATCTGTAAAAGCGGGCCAGAAACCTTAAAAAAAAAAAAAAATCCTTGAAGACATTATTTTAGGAAGCAAAAGATTTTTCTCTCTTTCTTTATCCAGTCAATCTATGCAAGTGCTGTAGAAGTTCTGTGGACAGAGGGATTATAAACAAAGTTCAGCTGTTCTACTGCTAAAGCACTGGCATCTGGTTTGTAGTCAGGTGTTGCAGACCAATTTAATGTAAATTATTTACTAATTTATTTATTTACCCGTCCTTTGAGAGTGTCCTAGGATTTCCTTGTAGAAGTGCTCATTGTGAAGGAAGTAATGCATTGATTTGTAATCCATGTAGACATTAGTCTGCTGATGTTCTCTCATTAGAAGAGAAATATTAGTATGAAACTAAAGGAATAGCCCAAAAATGATGAAAGCATGTCATCAACTCTTTCACTTGTAAAGACTAAAATGAACAGAAAAGAGGAGATACCTAGATATTTTGTTAATATTTGTTAGGTACCTTTCCAGTTTTTATGGAAGTAACAATTGAGTACACATTTCTGGTTTAATGAATGTAAGAGTGATTTTTAAAAAATTTTTTGGCTATCCCTTTTTTTTTGTGGATTTTTTAAAATAGAAGTCGGTTTGCTGTTTTGTCAGCGTTCATCACTTCTGATCGGTTATTCCTTGCATGGCCAAATTCAGCCCTTGGGTAAGCGATAAGGATTCTTCCAAACGAGGAGATTGCTCACTGATTTGTAGGTGCTGTGAGATACACTGACCTGTTTCCAGCTACATGTGATGTTTAAGCTGGAGACTAAAACATCTTATTGGACAGTAATACAGACAGGAAGAATCGTAAGAAAAATTCTATTATCAGATAAGTACTTTTAGTAATGAGAGAGCAGGCTATGGTCACGCTAGATGCCAACAACTCTGCAGATCACAATACATTTATAACATTTCCCGTTTCCAAACAATGAGCAATCAAACATTAGCTAATTAAAATGCCTTCAGTGGTGAAAGAAAATATAAAAATACATGAAATTATCAAATTAAAAAAACAAGTGACTGATTTGTCAGCTTCACCATCACTTTACAAGTAGCAGCAGCCAAGTTATCCCTACACTGCATATCAATCAATTTTACTTTCTACATCTGATAAGATATTCTCTAATTAAATTATGTTTTAATTGCCTTTGACTTTTAATGCAAGGAAAATGGCAATATGCTTTCCATTAAAATACTCCCTACTAATTTCTGTATACTGTGATTGTCATTATGCGGTTAACAGTTGTTCTGCAGTGTTGTCAAGACTCCACATTTTCTCCTTAAACAAGGATCCTGAAATAAATCTGGGGTTATTTTCTATCTCCTAATATAGTTCCTTTAATTGTTGGCAATAATAAGTAATGCCCACTTATATACTGTTGTCATTCTTAGAGTTATTCAAATAGCATCTTTAGAAACATTTGATTCCATGTGTGACTGCATTTGCAATTAGAATGCCAGCCCTGGAAAACACAATCTCCTTACTTTTCACACTGAGTTACTTACTAATTACCTTTCAAAAGAATTGTTTTTTATAAGACTATCATGAAGCGTATAGATAGAAGTCATACTCCTGCTTTATGATATGAGAATTACAGTTAATTATAGTACAAAAATGCGTGCCATTAAGAATGTGCCAGAATTAGGACTGTAGATCCAGCTCAGCCTCTCAGCACTGGTGTGGTTGTCCTGCATACGATGGCAAGCGTACAAGGGCTGTACTGATAAATAGACCAGATCCCAGATGTAAAATTTAAAGAGGTCTCTTCTCCAAGTACCCCTTCTGCACCTGCAAAGCAAAGGGTGGGAAGGAAGCAGGCAACTCCTTGACAGTTCCTATTCTTCAACTCAGAAAATGCAGGAGTGTTTTGGGGGCTGGTATTTTGGATGAGTCCAACCATACTTCATCTTAATTCAGCTCAGAAGTAAAGAAAGGCAAGCAAGCTATAAACAGACACTGCTGCAAGACAGGAACGCAAAACCAGAAAAACAACAAAAAAGAGACAACTATTTTCTCTGGGCTTTGAGATAACCAGACTGGAGGAAAAATCAAAGTGCGGCAATACTGCATTTAGTTTACTGTCTGACCCCAAAATTAATTTCTATGCCAGTTGCAAAGAAAACATCACCTCAGGGTTGTACACTAAGGCTTCTGTCACACTGCCACACAGTTACTCAACATACAGCATTCAGTCATTGCCATATGGACCTAATACTATGCCCCTTGCACATGGTTTACAAATAAAGTAAGAAGTGCTGCAGCTGTATTTCCCAGCCATTCCTTCAATGAACAAATAATGATATAGCCAGTGCTGAGATACTTGATGTGAGTAGTGGACATTTTAGTCCTTGCACGAGTCCTTAATCTCCCTAGGATCCACAGGAAGAAAATTATATGATATGAGAACCTGCGATATTACAAGTTGTGTTTAACATTTCAAGGCTCATTTGAATCAGTTCAGCTCACTCAACTGTTGAAGCATACAGGACAACACATCCTGTAGAGAGGAAAAACCCTATAGATGTGTTTTGTGGCCAAAAGGTATATTACAAAAAATCACAAAAAAATGAGTTACTGAAGATAAGGCCCAAAATTCTATTGGTGCCATTCATTTCAGAAGTGATCTGACAGTGCAGGCCTGGTGCATCACAAAACAGAAGGGTAGACGGATCAGGAGCAAAAAAAAGTGCTGAGATTTCCGTGACGCATTGGGGAACTTCTTAAGACAGAAATTCTGTTATGATCCACAAATACCTGTAGAACATGAGTCAATGAAATTTCGTATTGATGCAACAACAACTATATCATAAAACTGTATCATGATTCCTTTTCCCCTGTTGTAATCCATTAAGATGCTAGAAAATTTGATTTTTCAGTAGAGATGTGCAGGCAATAACATCTACCTACCGTGCCTTGGCAATGTACTAATGGCTATTGCAAAACACTTACTGTAAGCATTCAGCCAGGTTTCTGCCCACAGCAGAAAGAGATGAATAAATACGCTTTTACCCAGTTGTGCTACCCATCTTAACACATTGTTTTGTAACCTCAGTATAAAATAGAAAAAACCAAATCATTTCAGGGGTTATGTATTTTGTGGTACATTGAAGATGGAATCCTAAACAGAAGGTTTTGTGCCTTTAGAAAAGTGTATCTTTGTACTACTCGAAGTGCTTGGCTTCTGAGTACATAAAGAGTGCTTTCTGCAGATCTGCCTTTTTAACAAAGTGTATATGCTGATAATGTTGAACCAATCCTGAGGCTGTACTTGGGTGACATTCTCTGTGACCCAGTGGGACAGATTTGGCCGGGGGGGGAGGGCATTTCTGTTAACAGGCCTGGAGGATTAAACTTGCATTTGATTTCTAAGACTGGCACAGTTTTTGACAAGACACTTTGATTTCTATTGGTGGCATGAAGTTATTGCAAAGAAAAGTCACGATACAGTGTGCACATTTTCTTCTCGTGGTGTTTCTTGGAAAGACAAAGCAAGTCAGTGGTCAAAGAATCAAAAAGTCAGAAAATTTGGTGGAAAAAAAGAGACATTTTTAGAGGGAATCCGAGTGTCTAACGTGTAAGCTTGCATTTGTAGAAAGAATAATTATATACAACTAGAGTGGTACCTCCTAGGAGGCACGAAAGTACAGAGTGATACATTGGGCAGTTACTGTAGGGGTAGGTCGGGTGAAGGCTCTCAGAAGTCAGTAAAATTCTCTGTGTTAATTCAAATCGATGTCCTATATTTTATAATAACTACATTAAAAGTATTGTGATGAAAAACAAAGCCTAGTTTTTTCAATATACATAAGTACAGTGGGAACTAACACATACCTTACAAGATCTTTCACAAATGCAATTAATGTGCATGGTTTTAATCTTTTTCTTTTTTTTTTTTTTCACAGTAGGCAATACTTAAAATCCAGAGGAAGAGGTTGCAATCTACAGGAAGCTGGTAGGTCAGATTTTAAAATTATATAAACTCTAGTATAATTAGGCTGACAAAAAAAGATATAAGCAGTAAAGTAATGAAAGTTGCATTTACTGAGTATTCAGAGAATATGCAAAATCATTTAAATTTACATACTGAGGGGGAGAAAATGTGGTTTAGCAGAGGCAATTAACATGAGAAAGTAAGACAGATGCTGTGCAAATAATTCATAATGAATAATTTCTTTGCTCCATTTTGTGTTTGCAAGTTTTCCAAACAAACTAGTTTTTCTGATGTATATGTTCAAACTGTTTGCTGAATAATATCTATGCATAAATTTTTGTCTGTAATTCATTCATAAGCAGAGCTTTTTGAATATTCAAGCTTTTTTTTGAATGGGTATGTAGGTCGTACAACACATTTCTCTTTTCCAATTGGAGAAACATAACTTATAGGTTCTGCTATGAATAATCACAATATTTAACAATATTTGCTTCATTATTTTACCAAACATTCCTGCTAGTAAACTCATTTGTTAAAATAATCATGGAAAAAGAGATGCAAACAAAAGCAAATAAATTAGTCTGGCATCCCCTCTTTTGTTTCTCATTTGAGAAAAATAATTTGTACTGTCCATAATTCTGTTTGTCTTTAATTAAAATATATGAGGAAGCTGAAAATACAAAATCGTAAAGATACTCAGGTTTCATATGGCTGTAGTGTAGAGTTATACTTAAATACACGGAGTTCCTTGCCCAAATAGGTGTGCTCTAATTTACTTCATACGTTCTTCTTGGCTGGTTTTCTGCCAATTGTGCAGATCCACCTAACGAGAAACCGGCGTTTCTTAGCCATGGGCTGCTCTGTACGCTCGGTCCGAGTAAGTGACGTGACGGGCAGCTTGCGCCTCCGCTTGTGTTACGTCTGCATTTCCATCCATTCTGTAGCCAAACATGGTATCAGCTTCTGCTGTATGGCATACAGAAAAGACGTACATGTAGGAAGATAATGAAGATAAATATACTATTTGTTGGCAGTCAAGGTGATTAATTGCCAGACGCAAGCTTAATTATGCCAGTAGTAATAATTGGTGTCATGGACAGACACCAACTTTTTTATGGCCCATTGTTCGAAATGTGTTGAAGGTTGAATATGAATGCCTTAATGAATTAGTACAAATTGTGTCTTCTTACATAACAAGCATATATTCTTAATTATGTTTAGAGTCACATTTATTTGGAATGCTGGAAAAGTCAGTTTTTACTCTTCTGTAAGTGAAGCAGGTCATCAGACCTGAGAGACTGCGGCGTTCTTATGATAAATTGTGTATGATGAACTCAATGATGAGTGAATTCCATTTGCAGAATCTTATTAGCAATGTAAAAAAAAATTATTTGATTGTATATATTTATTTTTATTTTGTACATGTTTTTCTATTTAACACATTTATATTTCAGAGTTTCTATTTCAATTTACTATTTCAATAGTGGTAATTAAAAACAAAAAGTAATGTTGGTATTAGTAAGCTAATGCCTAAGGAAACAGTGGGAGAATTTTCAGTTCTCTTTTTGGGGTACCTTTATATCCCATTTATACACTCGCACTGAGGATCTGACAGTCTCAGCTTACACCTTTCCCCCCCCACCCCCGAGATCAGAAATTAGCCTGAGAATAGCTTATGACAGAAGAAGTACAAAGGATCCCCCAAACCTTTCTAACACTAATAGGACAGGAGAATGCAGAGAACATAGAAATACAGTTTCACAAATATCGATTCTGCAAACAAGTATCAGTGTGAAAGTTCTGCCATTCTCATATTTTACGCTGAATAATGTGGGAACGCCCAGGCAATTATTTTAAGTAACTGAAGTATACCTATATGTCTTTGGAAGAGAATGGAAATAATACAGTAACTTGCTTTGTAAGTCCTGGTTTAGTAGCGTGTTAACCAGCAATTACAAGTTCCTTTGGGTACAAAGAAATGATGTCTTTAATGAGCATGGCAAGCTAAACAATTGTTTGAAAATACAGAAAAATAACAATGAAGTGACATTAAAACTAGAAGGAAATTGTATTTCACTAATTTGGCAGATTTTATGTAGCAAACATGACTTCATTTTTTTAAATGAGACATATAAATTAAAGTAAGAAAACAAGAGAAAAGAAAACATCCATTAAACTAATCTAGTTGAGTATATATTCTCATTGTTCCTTGGGTTACTTGTCTTCTCTTCTCTTACCTTTTTCAGCACTTTAAATTTCAACTTCATAAAACATCTAGATATAGTAAACCTTACAATTACTATGTTTTGTTGTCTTCCTTCCTATATATCTACAGTTTAAACCAACATGTTTTGGAATCTAGCTATTTCGTTAGCGATTGCTATAATACATTATTTTTGTAATCTTATAACAGACATTCTGGACTGTACATCCCTGCAAATACAATTCCTGCTCTAACTTCCTATTCTTCTGTGGTTGCCTTCATTTCTTTTTGCACTGCAGGAGTTCTTATTGGTAGGAGTGATAAATGAGCGTGTTTCTTTGCATTATACATATTTACAACAAATAAGCTGTGTATACCATATCACTTTATAAATCTATTGCCCGGTGCTGTTATAGCCAATGCATTAAATATTGGGCTTCTTATGGACTGCTCGCTGCAGTTTAACACAACAGATAATGAAAAGAGATCAGGCATGAAAACTTCCTCTTTATCTTGCACCTTTCGTCACACAGAGTAACTGGTAACAGCTAAGTTCATCATCCTTCTTTCATACAATATTCAGGAAATCAGGCACTTAAACCGTGACCTTCACAGGGAAAGGACTGTGTCATCTTGTTTAGTCAGTAACAAAAACGGGGCCCTGATCCTGAATGGGGTTGTTGGATTTCGTCAGAAGGTAAATAAACCAAGTGAATACTTTTGTGTGCTTGTACGGAACTTCTTTCCAAGGAAAATATTTTGCATTAAAAGAAAAGAGGGTAGAAGAAGGCACAGAGCATAAAAATCACTCATGAAAGATGGGGCTAAATTAAGGTTAAGCAAATAAAAAATAAAATTGTTTAACTAATAGCATACTTAAACATCAGTTACATAGTCTCTATTATGTCATTATTTTATTAAAAATGCTATTCAATAACAAAGAATTTATGCTATCTGTTGGAAAAAAGTTATTCCAGTCCTGAGAATTTTATGTTTGTTTATTTTTATTTAATATTTCTCATTGCCTTGGTAATTCTTGCATACTAAGAAAATAAAGAAAATATTGTTCTATTATATTTTCTAATGCCAAGTGAGCCTATGAAAGTTAAAAGATTCACCAATATATCATAGTATTTTTGGGTAACAAATTCATCTTTTCACCCTTCTAATTCCTCCCGCAGTCTCCAGAGTGGTCTGATTTAAAAGGAACAAATATTAGTGAAGTTTGCATTGGCATTTTATGTAGGGATAGAGGTGTATCACTTAAAAGGTAAACTGTCACAAATTGTATGCCCTATTTTATATATTGTACATGTCTGTCTATTTTTTTTTTGGTTCTCGTCATTCTTTCCCCAATCATTGTTTGCATTTTTACATGCACCTTCCAGTAGGTAATTTATCTGCACCGTTTCACGTGCTTACTGGTGAAGCAGACTGCTAACTTAATATTGCTTTTGAGTCAAACTTTGAATCTTGTACTGACTGAACTAATTTTAATATTATGCAAAATAGCTACTGTATTCTTTACACCTTGCTAGTTTCTTTCTCTCTTCTCTGTGTATTGTTCCAGATACATTACTCTACCACTTCTTGTGGATAAAACATTTAACTGACCTTTCACCTAGACTAGGTACTAGAAGCGTCTGTGTGTGTTGCCATCTACCTAAACTTAGTCTCATTTTCTCTTGTGCAGAGTATATATATCGGTGGTGTACCTCATCCACACCAATACCACTTCATGCAGGGCTGAGAAAAAATACTTCTGATATCAGAAATAAATGTTTATTTTATCCTTAGTTCACTTTGTCAGTGAACTCATTGTTGCTAAGCAGAATGCTCCCTGACCTCCATGGTTTTTATCATAATCAGCTTGTGGTATTTTCTCCCAGACCAAAAATGCAAAGGCATTTTTCTATACACAGACAATTACATAAAGCATATACTTTGCTCTAATGTAATGGTTAGTACCTCTCAGTAATTACTGCAGGAAGACAAGTGAAACTGTTCATCCTCTGTGGTGTCAGAGTCATTAAAATGGCTAAGAGAATTAACACTGTAATAGCTTGCAATTACACCCAATAGCAGTCAGTAGCTTGCAAAACCAACCTAAGGACTAGTTAACAACTGTATCTTCCGTTTATGTTACAACAGTAATAAGAATACAGACTTCTGTGTTCGGGAACTGGAATCTAAAATACGTATTAGAAACCAGTATGAGTCCAGTAACTGGACAGGCCAGAAGAAGGTAAGAGACCTGGGTCCTGACTCATACGAGTAAGAACAGCCCTGATACTCGTGCATTTAGTTTAACATTTGTATTAGCAGTTTAGGATTATCGCATAAGCACTGTTAGCACAGTAGCTACAGTGGAAAAAGTGCATCCCACCAACTCTTCAACAACGATACCTAATTTCAGTACCCACAAGGTGTCGTCTCCTGTGAGCTGGACAATTTGAACACAAAAATTTTTCTCAGAGCCCACTTAATTCTCCTCTTGATCTGCCAGATGAGCAAAGGCTCCTCATTTGCTTAGAGGTGGCACTAATGCACTTGAACGGTGACTTGGCAGCCATATTCTTCAGCATTCCTTGGAAATATTTGTGATCAGCAAAGCTAATAGGGGGAAAGGGGTTTAGGTATGTAAGTCTGGAGTCTCATGCATGTAGAACACCCTGTCGGCATGCAGCAGGACAGGCAGGTGGTACACCACTGAATTTCGCAGGGGGATGGGGGTTTCATTAGGGATGGCTGTGCATACCCAACGCGCTCATTTGCAGACAGCAATTTCTCTAAAGAAAAATGATCCCTCTTTCAGTACAATGCTGCTCTGTGCCTATAAAAGTCGGCACATTTTCTTTACTTTCCATTGAGCAGGTATTACCTACAAAGACTTTCCATCTTTTTTTCTCCTCTTCTTCTTCCAGAACTGCAAACTTGTTGATGGCTTTGAATTGTTTGGAGCTGTTCAAGCATATAGCAAGTAGCTTTCTGCCTGCTCGGTACTTCCATTTGAGCCATTTCAAAGACAGGCTATAATTCTTCCAAGGTAGATGGGCTGGCTGGAGAAGGGAAGGGAAGAAAAAACAAAACAAAAAAAGGCTGAAGGACTGGAAACTACCTGAGAATACTAGTAAAATTTCAACACCTTTCTCTTTTTTTTTTTTTTTTTTTGTGACAAATTACGGACAGCTTCTGGCAATATTTAAGAGGTGACACAAACTCCCTTATTTTAATGTCAGCCACGCACCACGTTTACTGAATTACCGAAGATGGTAATTCCAGTGTGTTAAAATTCTGTATCTTGCCACTCCTCCTCTGTTGCTAGCTCACTGCGTGATACTCCGATATTTCTCCTGTACCGCTGTGTGGCTACTTCCTTGGAACAGATACTCCCATGAGTATTTTTTTTTCTATTTTTCATAATTCAGACTACTGTTTGGAAGTTGTATTTCTTACTATGCAATTGCAAGCATAGGATTAAGAATGAAAATAGGACATCTAAATCAGGTGCAACTGATGATATTCCAGTGTATATAATAAATGTGAGAAATTGTACCAATTAATTAAAATAATCCTCTTTACAACATGTTAAAGCATTTGAGAGGCATTGTTCAGTAAGATAAGCTCTGTCTTTATTCTGGAGAGTTGAGTCCTATGTTGATATGATGGATCATTGCATATTGCAATTTATAGCTTACAGAGTTGGAAAAAACTATGCTTATCATGTGGTGTGACCTGTTTTGTAATGCCAGCCAGTGAGCTTCACCTGAGCTTCACCCAAGGAACCACTCCATCAGTCCCATAACTCACATTTGAGATGCAACATACCTTTCAGAAAGATCTGCACTTCTATTTAAAGGCTCCAAGCAACACAGAATTCACATTCCATAGGTAAAATGTTCCAGTCATTAATTAGCTGCAATATTAAAATTTCACCTTCATTGTACAATGTATTTACATAGCATCAGCTTCCAGAAACTGTCTTTAATTGTGCCTGTTTTGATCAAGCTATGGCAATGTGTGTGGTGGAGCAGCTACATACTAATAGAGGAATAGTGATATATAGGGACACATTGAAAAATCAGCAGTTCCAGCTTAGAAAATTCAAACACATGCTTGAAAGGCAAGGGGACAGGCAGCCAGCATTTATCTCCAGTAAACTGCAAATCTTTTTTTGTTGTCTCCTTATTCCTTTCCTTTCAAATCACACTGAAGGTCAGTTTTTCAAAGAAGTGTGAGAAAGAGAACCCTGGCCCTCTGAAAGTGGACAAGATGTTCTCATGTCAGCAGGTTCTGTAAGTGACAAGGTGATACTGAGAGAGACTTCAAAGATATTAGGGACAGAAGCTAATAAAGCATGCAGGTTCTAGGCTGTGTATCCTACCTTTTAAGCATCTCAGGCATGGAGCAGTAACTAATATAGTCAACAGGAAAGAGGACAGCAATACCTCTGCAGCCCCGTTCCTCAAGGCACTTTACTGAAGTCTGAAGAAATACATTTATATTCACTTGGGATTCACTGCTTGGAACTTATTCTTGAATGTAGGTGCTTACATTCTTTCCTCTAAATAACTGAAAAGAGCTAAAGGATTTAAAATGTGCTAGAGGAAGAGTAGCCTGTGGTCACCGTTTACTTACTAATCCAGTAGCTAGAGTTATAACCCAAGAAATGAGGTATTTGGTTTGTTCTCCTCAGCTTCATGCATATTCAGTCTCGCGTCTCCCATTCCCAGGAGAATACTGTTACCACCAGATTAAAGGGGTGGGAGCAAACCTCTTCCATCGAAGCTGTATCACCACATCTAAAAGAATACAAGATCAATTTAAATGGAGAACAAGAGAAAGAGAGAACGTGGCTCCCTGTCTTCTGTTAGGACTCTCACTTTAGGGAGAAGACATGGTTAGCCTTCTAAAACATACATTACTTATCTCTCAGCTTTTCTAAATTTTTGCAGTTATCATTAATCCTAAGTGTGGATACAAAGCCAGTATTCCCACATTGGTCTTACTAATACTGCCTAGACATGTAATTTTTTGTTTATTTTTGCTATGATACTCTCTCAGCTATCCATCCACTCGCAGCTGTCATCTTTACTAACCCATAACAGCAGGAGCATATATTCTCTTACTCACCAGGACAAACTAACGCTGTTTACTGTAAACTGCCTGCCAGAAAACAATCCCCCAACCTGAAATGTAACCCGTGGTTTTTTTTCACGAGATACCTGACCTTGGCTCCAACATTTCTGTTGAACAAATGAGGCCACCTTACCAAGGCGTCTAGATTGGTCTGTGCCATTAGCCCGTATCCATCATAATTGACCATCAACAAATCTTTGTTGCGTGGCATTTAATCAGCCATTTGTTTATTCTCTCTCAAATCACTGGTATATTGAGTAGCTTTGTAATATTCTGTATATCACCACTAGAAATACTCCAATGGTTGAAGATTTACAAATATTGTAAGATTGTATGGGCTAAATGTATGTTGGTTTTTGCTAATTTCTGTTTAATCATCATAAGGATCAAGTCACGTGATTTATGGACTGCTATTACAGACATTCCATTACCTTTGTCACTGAAACTTGCGTTGCACCAAAATGTAGTTTGACAAGATTTGTTTCCCATCTGAGTGCAATTCTCAGTCTTTCTTCCCGATAGGGACAACTTATTACTTAACTGCAACAATCTTTTTAATACACCTCTAGCATTCATTTTTGCAACCTAGTTTATTTTCAAGCAGAGAGATTATTTACAGTAAAGTGACTATCACAGTATCTCTGTACAGAAGTCTCTCTGCAGAATCAAGATATCACCATGCATATTACATTAAAATTTAGACTGCAGCATCTGAGACAAGGACACATCTTGAAATCTGTGAAACACCATAGAAAAAGATGAGGCCAAGGAGAAGTTGTGGCTACGTGGATCTTCTTCACCCCTGTGAATAGATGCAGTCCTCAAGCTACAGCATTGCATGTAATTTACCAAGCTCTGCTAGTATGCTCAGCTCTCCCCTCTTCTCAATTAACCTTGAAAAGCTGAGAGATACTTCCCTGCTGATTTCTGGATTGCCCCTTAAAACTCCTGCTCTTTGTTGACAGTTACAAAACTACAGTTGCAGTCGGAAAATTAACTCTGCTGTAGTTTCTCTCTAATCAGACATTTACCGTACGCTTTTCCCAGCTACAGGTAATCCAATGTGCTCAATTTTACTTCTCTACACAGATTTTCTGTTTTTCTGTATTTCTATTATACGGACATGAAGATTGTTATGTTTTAGCAGCACTGTTAGCCCTGCTGCTGTGCATTACCCCGTCTAAGGCTCCTTTCACTGCTGTTTCTGTATATCCTGGTTAATTTAAGTTGCTACTTTCCTCCTGGCCTTGCCAAGAATCTGCACAGAGCGGTATGGGTTGACACCAGCTTGTGTCTAGCAGTTTCTTATTCTCTCCTTTCCTCATCTACTTTGCTTTAGTGTTCCCTTTATTTTGGTGCCATTGGTGCTTTCACGGATGTGTAGCAAAGGGTGAGGGGCAAATGTAAGGTTAAGTAACAGTCAACATTTAATTACTCTTTACAGAAAAGATAAGTATTCTGCACAGTAATTGGAAGTAACTTGGTATAGAAGATGATGTCAGGGGGTCACCTATGTCCAGTTCATCGAGAAGGGGAAGATTATAGCTGGAGTAATTCCTTCCTGAAGAAGTGCAGAACAGTGTGTTGAAACGTTTCTAACTTGTGGCAAAAAGAAAAGCAAATTTTTAACAGTTTTTCCCCCCCGTGATGAGATCTCGCTGTTGTCGCCGTTGCTGCCGTTCCCCGCGCTCGCCGGTCGCTCCGCCGGCCCGGCCCGGCCCGGCCCGGCCGCCCGCAGGCTGAGGCGGGGGGCGGCAGAAGGGGCCCGGCTGGCCCGCGCCCGCCGTTACCTCAGCGCCGCCGCCTCCTCACGGCTCCGGTGGGAAAGGGCCGGCGGGGGCCGCGGCCCTCCACCAGGGCGGCTCTGTCCTCCCCCTCCCGATCCTCGTCCCCCCGCCGGGGCAGGCACCCCGACACCGGCATCCTCCCCCGCGCCCGGCCCCTGGGCTGTGAGCCCGGCTCGCCCCGGCGGAGGCGGGGGGGGCTGCCCCGCTCCCGCACCTCTGCGGCAGCGCTCGGCGGGGGCAGCCCGGCCGCCCCGCCGAGGGACGCCCACTATGCGCAGTAGCGGTCACGGAAACAAGGACACCCACGCAGCGCCGCGGGGGCCCCGCGGCCGTGACGGCGGCCCCGTCCCGTGTGCCCGCGGCAGCCCGCACAGCC